>JAODUD010000008.1:15911105-15924058 GCA_026784285.1 Stomatorhinus walkeri
AATGACTCACCCCTCCTGCCCCCCCCCCCCCCGCCCCACTCTCTCTGTCAACCAGCGCTACCACATCCTGCTGATCCTGACAGACGGCGTGGTGACTGACATGGCAGACACGCGCGAGGCTATCGTGCGCGCCTCCTACCAGCCCCTGTCCATCATCATCGTGGGGGTGGGGAACGCCGACTTCACGGACATGCAGATCCTGGACGGTGATGACGGAGTCCTGAGGTCACCCAAGGGGGAGCCTGTGCTGCGGGACATCGTGCAGTTTGTCCCCTTCAGGGACTTCAAGACGGTCAGTCTGTCTCACTCACCGTAACTGCCAATAGCATTAAATATCAATTTACTATAGTCTTTACCATGCCATACCCTATGGTACCATATTGTACCTTATCATACCATATGGTACCATACCATACCATACCATATGGTATCATACCATACCATACTATATGGTACCACACCACACCATACCATACCATACCATACCATACCATATGGTACCACACCACACCATACCATACCATACCATACTATATGGTACCACACCACACCATACCATACCATACCATACCATACTATATGGTACCACACCACACCACACCATACCATACCATACCATACCATAGCATACTATATGGTACCACACCACACCACACCATACCATACCATACCATATGGTACCACACCACACCATACCATACCATACCATACCAAGGAGGTGAATGTGTGACAGCTGGGACTAGGGGGGTGGATGCTGGCTAGGTGGTATAATAGTAATGCTGCATACCGTAGTATATTTGGCATTTTTATTGTGGGGTGCTAGCAGTAAATTTTTCCAACCGGGGGGGCGGTGCTGGCGACAAGATTTGTCGACTGGGAGCTGGTGGTTCCCAGTAATATTTGCCAACCGGTGGTAAAATTTGCTGACCAGTTTGGGCGGGACTGCAGCGGTGAAACTTTCTACTGGCTAATTTTACTGCCGCTGAATAGTGGGGTGACTGATTTCCGGGACATTGTGCACCATTCACGGGAGCCGTTATCACTTTGCAGAGACTGCCGGACTCCGAGGAGAGGTGGGCTGTCTGCTGTACTGCACAGGCAGTTAAGAACGTCCGACTCACTATTTACAAACGCTGCCATAATGCCATAAAACCTATTATACTAAAAATTTGGGGTAAATAAAATGGTTTTTGTGTTAATAAACGCATGAACTACTTTGTGACACTCATGAAAATTTTGCATAGCTTCAGCAGTTCATTGGCTCGAGGTACAGTACTGAACTATATGTAGTTACATTTATTATTACTGTATAATAATAGTTATTATATGCTATATTGGTGTTATTCCAATGGGGCGGTATAGTGGTGCAACTCTAGGACTGGGGTTCCAGGCTCTGTCTTGGCTCCGTATGAGTGTGCAGGTTCTCCCCATGTCATCATGGGGTTTTTTTCTGGGTTCTCCAGTTTCCCTTCATAGTCCAAAAGCATGATGAGGTTAATTGGAGTCATCAAATTGCCCATAGGTTAGGTGTGAGTGTTCCCTGCGATGGGTTTGCACCCCATCCTGGGTTGTTCCCTGCTTTGTTCCCTGTGATGGGTTTGCACCCCATCCTGGGTTGTTCCCTGCTTTGTTCCCTGTGATGGGTTTGCACCCCATCCTGGGTTGTTCCCTGCTTTGTTCCCTGTGATGGGTTTGCACCCCATCCTGGGTTGTTCCCTGCTTTGTTCCCTGTGATGGGTTTGCACCCCATCCTGGGTTGTTCCCTGCTTTGTTCCTACAGGCTCCAGATCTCTCACAACCCTGAATAGGACAAGTGGTTAGAGAAAATGGACAGAGGGGTATTTTTTTCAACTTACTTGCAAATTTGAATTAAAAACTGGCTTGGGGAACAGATCTTGTTTGTAACCTGGAGACTATACGACACTCTTCTTTAATATGCTATACTGTAGACGTGAAAACAAAACATTACAAATCATTTTACATTAATAATAAGCTGCAGTTTCATTCTGACCCTGATATAATTTGTATGTCTAAATATTCATGACTTAAATCTCTCTTTTTGTCTTAGTCTGAATGTTCTCATACTCTTCTGTGTTTCCTTGTGCTGGTCCTTAAGTCTGTACTATACATGCCTTGCAGAGCCACGGATTTATTATTATAATTATTGAATCATTTGAAAGTGCCTAAAAACTCTGTGCACTTCAGTTGGCCACCATTAATTCCAGCTACGTGACTCAGAATCATCCCAGAGGAATTTGCTGTGGACCACAGATGGTGCTGCAGCACAGCAGCCTCGTCACCCATGCCGTGGATGGTTCAGGCCGTTTTAAGGCAGCCTCGTCACCCATGCCGTGGATGGTTCAGGCCGTTTTAAGGCAGCCTCTCAGTCTCACAGAATAAGACTTTCATGCTGAGCACAGCAGAGGTGCTCAATCATTTTTTAAAAGTATAAATACACTGAAATATTCCTCCAGGGCAATTTCTCATCTGTCAATTTTGAAAGATACAAAATAGAAAATGCTCATTATACTATGTTTGCTTGAAAAAAAAAAAACCTTTAAAACCAAATTGGCACCCATACTGATGTATACATCCGGATATTTACGGAAGAAATTGATTTCCAAGGGCTCAGCCCAGGGGCCTCATGCAGCCTCATCCTGCCCGTCCCTTAACCACCACGCCTAATTATTTCCTTGGAGCAAATGGAGAGGGCTGTCTAGGCTTTTACTGAATACCTCCTGTGGACTGTTGTGGTTTTCATCGTATCGCCGGCTGGCCTTGTGCGGACACAATAATCAGGGCGTGGAGCTTGCTGACTCATGTTTCTATTATAACCTGGGCTGGGCTGAGGTTTTTAATGTAGCTTTGCATCTGATATGATTTTGCATCTGATAGGATTTGGCATGTGTCCCACCTGGCCAGTTGCTCTTTATCTTATTGTATGATGTTTTTTTTTCTTTACTAGGCACTTTAATTTAAAGGGCCTTACATGGATTATACATAAAGCTTAATACTTACTGAAGCTGTTCTGTTTACAGTAGCTGTTATCGTTTGATTCTGGGAGGTGAACCAACAACCCTCCCCTGCCGCCCAGCTGACGGTGTTCTTGCTTTAGGCCTCTCCTGCTGCCCTGGCGAAGTGTGTCCTGGCCGAGGTGCCCAAGCAGGTGGTGGAGTACTACAGCCACAAGGGCTTTGCCCCCAAGTGCCCTATCGCCGATCCGTCGTACTCCATTTCTGGCACCCCGGAATAGCACTGAAACATGGAGGCGCCTCCTACAGACTGCTCTGCGAGCTGCATGCCGGGGCCCTTCACAGACTTGGCCGGTAAGGGGAGGGGAGCCTATCGCCCCAAATGTAATACCTATAAACAGCTACCTTGACACGCCCCACAATATACTGATCTACAGTTGTTTTCCTCTTCTTTTCCTTTTCTTTTTTTAAATCCGATTCTTGTTTTCTTTTTTCCTTGGTATTGCCTTTTTTGCTCTTAAACTTCCCAAGAGATTGCGAGGTGATACTCAGAGAGATCACCTGCGGGACAGGACCGAATGAAATATCCGAATGGCAATTATTTAATTTAATTTTTAATTAATTACAGAAGATACTACTTGCTTTGTAAAGAAGAATACACAGTATATAAGGATGCCTCCTTATAAATGACCTCCTGTCCACAGTCACCAAAAGACTGAGGTGAATGTTCTTTAGACAGATCCTTTTGTTTTTCCCAGAGGACAAATAGGTATTGAAAAGATGGAAATTAATTCAGAAAAAAATTATGTATTTAATGTTTAAAAATACCCCGAGATACTGTATGGGATGACTGGTTGAAAGATGGGTGAATGGATGCATGTTTAAATGTCATGTACAGTGTTTTTAGGTATGCTTCTTGAAATGATCACTTTTAAAGAAGTTTTATGGTCATTTATAAGTGATTATAAAGTTATTCTCATTCAATGAACGCTGTAGCTGCTATCTGAAGCTAAGTTAATGTACAATTCAATGTTTGGGAAAATGAATGATGGTTCTGAAATATATGCAGATGTTTGAGTTCTGACAGCCAAGAACTGTGCAGCTATATAAAGATGCCCCTCTACTTGCGAATGAGATACATTCCGAGCAGCCGTCCGCAACTTGAAATGTTCGTAAGTCGTTATTCACCATCGTTCTAAGGGTATACGCAAGTACAGAGAACTAGGATGCTGGAAGTGCGCACGCTACGCTGCTGAGTGGCGGGAGTAGCGGCCAGATGTCGTGCTAGGCGGAATTGGCTCGCAGAAAAAAAACTTGATATTGCGGACAGGAAATGGGAGCCCAGTGAACACAATTTGGACTTACAGTCCTCTTCGTTCGTATGTCTGAAAGCTTGTAAGTTGAAAGTTCGTAAGTAGAGGAGCGTCTGTATTCTCTTAGGCCTCTGAGCTCCTTCTACAAACTGACCCGTCTCATAACTGAAAGGTGTAGCTGAGTGTGGGAACCTTAGCCTGCATTTATAAAACCTCACAATCACTGCATTTGCTGCCATATCGCGGATTTGCTTTGCATGTGTTTGATCTCTTTAAAGGCTCCATAACATCGTACACTTTGGTTGGATGCGTGAACTTCATGAGGCACTTCAATTCGTATTGGGCAGTGTGTACAGATGCGGCACTGGCTGGTTAGGATTTAGGATTTTATCTTCTTATTAGACATTCAGAGCCATACAAGCTTTGATCCTTATTAATGTTTTCTTTCGCTTCTTAAACTTGGCAGTGAAAATAAATAAAAAATTTATCCAGGGTGGGTTTTCCAAAGTAATGAACTGATGGCCAACTCTTAATTGGAAACTGATGATGAGGATTATGCCCTGTGCTATTGTAATTTGATTATCCCCCTCCATGAGCTTAGCAGCATTTACTGGCCATACTGTAATTTGACTTCGGTGGAAATGTTTATAATGATTTAATTTCAGACTAATTTTTTTGTTCTAGCCCATTGCAGTGGTGCGTCCTTAAAGACCATACTCTTCCAGTTACAAAATTCCAGTTACAAAGCCCTCAATTGTTATTTGTGTTCTTGAAAAAAACATATTCAAAATAAGCAGTGTTCTATTTGCCCAGTTCAGGACACTGAGAAAGGTATGGCGATATGCAGTTTTTTTACATCAGTCAACCGTTTCTTGGTTGATGCTGATGTGTTTGCAATCCATCTCCTGGCAGTGAAAATGTTTTTTTTTTGGCAAAATGTCTTTTTACTTTGTGGAGTTCATGATTGCGCCCGTCAGATTTATCCTTTCCTGGGCATGCACCACTGTGTCTCATCAGAACAGAACACCATTCCAGCCGCAAACCTAATTTCAGTTGCATTTTATGTTGCGGCCCTTCTGTAAAAGCTATTTTTATGTAGGTGACATTGAATAGTGGTGTTAGAAAGTCTGTGACCTGAAAATGCCAGATTGTTTCAGCGATTTCCGACTGTCCAACCTGGAAAGAACATCAGGTCAAGATGAGCCCTTCTTAGCAGCCTGGGAGCGTCACCGTTGATGCAGGACTCTTAAACTTGCTATCAGTTGGCAAAGTAGACCAAAGTTACAGAATCAGTCAAATGTTTGGACACACCTGTCCATAGAAAGGCTTATTTGTACTAATTTTCACATTTTAAAACAATTATAAAGGCATCAAAAATAATATAACATATATGGAATTATACACTGACCAAAAAAGTTAATTTGTTGGTAGGGGAGCTCTGTGAGTTGGGAATCAGAAGGGTGCAGGTTCAAATCCTTGAGTTGGCAGAGTAATATGATCATTGGGCCCTTGAGTAAGGCTCTTAACCCCGACTGCTCCAGGGACTGGCTGACCCTTCTGTCTCCTCTACGCCAGTTTTATGAGGCGGCCTCCTGTGCTGAAGGAGGTCCCACATATGCTGAGCTCTCATTGGACGCTTTCCCTTCACTCACTGGTCAAACTCAAAACTATCTCCACTTTGTTTAGGTCAGGTGACCATGTCATGTGATGTGGCACTATCACTCTTTGTGGGTGGCTTGGTGTGTCTAAACTTTTGACTGGCACTGGATGTGGTTAGTTTTTCCTGGATTTATATATACACACACAGACCCCCTCCACACACACATCTGTACACATCAGCATATCTCAGGTCGATAACGTTTTGTCTGCTGCTTTACATTATGCTACCACACTGATGCTGACATTGTTTTTGAACATGTGTAGATGATTTTCAGGACCCCGGGGAGACAGCGAATCACTGGTGGTGAACAGACAATTTCCTAAGCTTCCAGTTAACTTCAAAACATGGCATTTTATTGCAAATATATTTCACTTAAATACTATTAAAATAGATACTTTTCAGGTGTGAATATTTTGCTGCAGCTTTTCTTAGAGGGGACAAAATTATTAACCAAACCAGAAAATCAGGAAATGACTCATACCAAATGTATTATACCAAATGTGTTGAACCAAGATTTTCTGAACCAAAATTGTTCCTTTTTATACTGGCTGTTGAATAAATTAATATTCTGAACAACGTAAAAATGGAGGTCACTGTATAGTATAAATACTGTAAAATTGAGGGCGTTATAATTTAATATAGTTTCAGGATGTCACTTTGAATGCATGTTCAAGGCTGCAGAAGAGTTTATATAATCAAAATAAAAAAATAAAAAAATATATATATATATATAAGGGAAAGTAAATGAAAAAATATCCATTGTGCATGCATACTGCAGAGTTTGGGCCTAGTAATTTGCACATTTGGAAAATAATAATAATAATAATATTCCCTGCATTCAGATAGCCTCCAGCTGTGCTGACGGCGGGGGGGGGGGTCTCTTAAGCGTCAGTCGCTCTGGGCATCAGGAGGCAGCTTTGTCCATTTCAGTGGGCGTGATCTCACGGGTTCGAGTAGCTGTGGCTCTCAAGCTGTGACTCTCGACACAGTCGCAGGTTTTACAGTGACTAAAGCCAGCTGTGCTCCACTTGAATGTGTTGACAGCCATTGTCCTCTTATGAAATACTCATCCTGAATTAGTGCTCTGTTCTTATTATCTATCTTACAGACGTCTATTATGCATAGAAGAATTTGTCCTTAGAGAAAATTAATTTGAACACTAGTTTGGAGCCATAATAAATGCACAGAGGAGTGTTTGTTCTGAATGCCTATTATAAATCAATGTCACAAGTCTCGGTGAAATTTGTAAAAAAAAAATGGAGAGTGGAAAAGAATGGTTTTTCATCTTTCAACTAATAAGTGATACTGTAAAGAGGAAGGCTGACCTTTACCAGAGACTGTGACTATGGAGCAGACCTAGACAGACATGAACTCCCACAGATACAGATAATGCAGTAGCTGTGTTTACATCACTTAAATCATGCATTTGCATTGTGGGGGGGGGAGGGGGTGCTCTTGCTGACCCCCAAACACTCACTACACTAAATATGAAATAAACGCCTTCCTCATTTAGGAGGTGTTCCGCTAACCAGTTAGCCAGCCACGATCTTCTGACTTTGCTTGCTAGCTATTTATTTGTTTTTTGAAACATCTGAGGGGGGCGAAGTGACTTTTTGAGTGGGGCCCCGGGAACAACTCTGGTGACATGTCCCCGGCTGAAAGTCCACTGCGGCCTCCCAGGGTTCTCTGACATGTCACTGTCTGGATCTGCGATGAGAGAAGGTATTGAGTTTCATGATGGGAATATGGGGAGTGGTCAGTACAGAAACTGATGTCACTGAATCTCTCACGACCTACCAATCAGACGAGAAGACGTTACGTTTCTTTCATTAATATTGGAGGATTTTGGCACTATGGTCAGACTTGAAAATACATTTGGATGCAACAAGTATATTTATGTGTGTCTGTCTGTATGTGTGTGTGTGTATATATATATATATATATATATATATATATATATATACACGCACCCACATACACACACATATATATATAGAGAGAAAGAGAGTTTGGTCTTGCTTGTACTCCAAACTGCCTTGATACCTTGAAATACAATGCTGTATATTATTGACATAAGTGTATTTATTTTGAGTTTGGGAATGGGGAATGGAAAAAAAACACCAATAGTATATGAATGCAAAGAAAATATTTTATTGCATGCTTACTTTGTGTGCGTTGAAGCTGTGCTGTCTGTATTTTCATGTATGGTATAGTGCATTATGTATAAAACATAAGCCAACCTTTGCACTCGATCTTAAAATGTATTATATTTATGTTATATTGAGTTAAATAAACCTTTCAGCCAGCTGATAGTGTTTTCCGTGTTGTACTTGTGAAAATAAAGGAACACAGTTTGTCTGTTTTTACCTGCCTAATAAATAAATTTTAAATTGCCCCTCGTGGACAAATAAAGTTTTTTGATTTTGAATTTGAATTTAAATACTATTCCTAGACTTTTTCTTATGTTTTTATTGCCTATTTGATTGATTGTTTTGCCGAAGTGATTTCAGTCCATATGAGGTAAACATTTTACTAAGGAAAAGTGGGAACATGGAGTCGAGTCAAACTAATCAGTTAATTACAGACCAGTAAGGGCTTCAAGGAACCAGCATCCGGCGAGCCTAAGAAAATTCCTTTCTGTAGTACCATGCCTACCCCCATGGATAAATGGGCCATTGGGAGCACCAAGAGCATTCCCGGAGGAGAAATAAATTCAACTGAGATGGAATTTGTCCGGCTGACTTTTGTTCCCCTTTCATTCCCACTGCCCTCATTTTTATTCGTACATTTACCCTTAAAAATACCCTGCTGTTTCAACCATATGGCAGGCCTCTTCCTGGGGACTGTACAGATGGAGGCATGCTTGGTATGAAGTGGGAATGTGGGAGAAGGCGTCTCCACTTTGCCCCCCTGGTATTTACGTCGTGGTGCTTGCTATTGACGGCTATAGCCGGTGAAAGGTCCCCCCCCCCACTACACGGCTGAGGCAAACCACACTGTCAGACATTACTGAGGCTACAGCACTCTGGATTAGAACGTGTGTGTTAGATTGCTAATTTCAGTTTATCCGCTTTGTGCATTTGCATAAGCACTTTATACGTTACCACTGTGGCGTTTCATCTGATGAAGAGGAATTCCCAGCTGCAGGTAATTTTATGCTCTAAGTAATTAAATCAGGTGTCCGTTTTATAATTTAATAATTATGACTAGCGCAGTGGATGCTGAGGTGAATATCAATGTAGGTAACACTGAAGAATAGGAGACATCCAATCACTACTGGATAGACCATCTATTTTTAAATAGATACAGTCTGTGGATATATTTCTTTGTAGGTTTTGAATCACCCATGGGCCTTTGGTCTGTGACCTCACATTGCTCTTCAACATAAGACTTTGCACAGAAATAGATCCCCTCATGCTGAATTTCATTTGGTACTCTGTATAATTTTTTTTACTTGTTCCTTAGAGCCATAACATCATGTGATTGTGTTGGTAAGGTTGTCTTTCTGTAGGAACAAAGTCAGTGTAACCCCCCTCCCCCCAGAATCCCAAGGAAAATACACCATAGGTTCCAGTAATGGCTCAGTGATGGTTAGATCGTTTTGGAGCCCAGCTGTCACTGCCGCCTCTCACTGGAGACAAGTCCTTTGCCCTGAGTTTGTTTCTGTGACCCAAAATTGTTAAGATCTTCTGGTTTGATGAAGGTCATTATTTTATTCGAAGAACTGCATGTACTACATTAATCACACTGGAATATGAAATCATCTTTCATAATGTGACAGCTAGTATTAATGATAATAATAACAGTAACAATAATAATGATAATGATGACAATGATAATACTGATGTAGAGTGTTACTATTTCACTGATTGACAGTGTGGACCTGTGTCATTATCCTAATTATTTCATTATAATTTTGTGATTAATTCTCGATGGCTGGAATTGTGTATGACAGTGACCTTGTACTGGATACGTTTTGGATGATTGAAGGATCCATGTAATTATAAAGGTAATCAAAGCAACTTGTCAGAACATCACTCGTTGCAATTATGTCTGTAAATAAATCTTTCACAGGACAGAACAGTTTGACATGTAACATACTGTTACATGTCGCCTTTTTACTCACCATTCATGTGGACATAAATTTCTAATGCCTTTGTGGTCAGATAGAGCTACTTGGAGGTATGACTGAAGAGAGCCAGGCAATCTCTACCATTGCTGACATTTCCTTACTTTAAGAAGAATGGATAAAAGACAGTGAAGGCTAAAATTGCTTAAATGGCTAATCACTGAAATCAGTCCTGAAGAAGACACCTTGACAGGAAAAAAAAATAGCTGGAGAGAACAAACTATTAGAACAGTGCTTGAATTGGCAAGTACACTTTCATTATGACATTGTGAAGACAGAGACGTTTCTATGGTGACCGAGCATCAGAAAGCAGAAACTATAGAGACCCAGAATCACATGGAGTTTTGCTTTGCAGTTCTTTTGAAGGAATAAAGAGCTTTTGATTGTTTAACTCAATTCATATAGAAGGCCAAAGGAGGATAGGGGTTAGACGTACTGCCTTACTGCAGAATGAAGCTTGGTCTGATATTTGCTACTTGATTATATAACAGCCTAACACCCCTGTCCAACACCGGGGGACTGATGGACTGATCATTGACAGGAACGTGCTGTCCTAGTGATCATACAGTTGCGGATAGAGATCGTATTCCTAATAAAACATTTTTTTTTTCTCAGTAAAATTCAATTTCTAACTGGTAACCTTGCCTCAGGATTGAAGGAGTTAATTTTGTACAGCTGGAGTCAATGGAGTGAGAGAGGAAGTAATTGGATGTTTTGCCAATCGTCTTTGGGGAAGCAGTAAACAAGGAGTAGCTGGCAAGGCGGAGACTCATTGATTTACCATCGCAATTAGACGGTGTTGTACACAGACCGTATGGGCACCTCTGGTGGATTTATTGACAGTAAAATCCCAAGTAAGTTGCACTGTGAGCCTACACCGGTGCTCTCAGACATAATGGAAGGAACAAGTGGACTCGTTGGTTGAATTAAGTTTGTTTTAGCTTCAGGGACCCCTCTACTCCATGAGCACCAAATTAGCTCAATATTGACTGGAGATGCGCTTTTCAGGCCAGCAGAAGAATTTAATACAGCAATCGGTAATAAGTGTGGGCCATGGATGTTATTTGGATGAATTATTTAAGCGTTTTATTTTTTTCTCCTGGAATATGGGGACCAGCCCATTCAGCAGGGCTAATTTGGATCTAAACATATCAGATACAGACACAATACAATTTTAAATGAAATTAGCTTCATTTGCTTCTGCATTGTTTAGTCATAAAGGGTTTCTAAGTGGAAGACTCCTTGTTTCTGTAGTATTAGTCATGGTTTATTTTTCTTGCTGAAATGAGTACTGAAGAATTGAAGCAAAGCTACCTTTGGTTTTTATTTCTTCCTGCAGCTCTTGCCTCCTCCCCCATGTAAAAAGCGGCCCAATTCCTTCATCTTATTCCTGGGTCCCATGAACCTGCTTGCCACCTTGCACTGAGTAAACCTTAATAAGCTGTAAAAATATTATAGTCATTATTGCCTCCAGTGTCAGGAAAGCATAAGTATATTTGTTTGGCTCAGCATAAAAGGCTACTGGCACTTAGAATTCCGGTATGTTCCGCAAAACTCACACTCGCTCGTTCATTTGACACACAAGTGGTTTTGAGAGTTTTCCCTTGAAAGCCACATTGTCCCAGCTCGCACAGAACACGTTAATTATGTTTTATGTTAAGTCACAGCCGGCCTTTCTATCTACCAAAAAGTAGAAAACATCTATTGACGAATGATCATGGAATGAGTTTCCCAGAACACTTTTTTTGTTTCTCAAATTGTGATCACTATCTATGACACTAAATGTTTTTTTTTTGAACTTCATTGCCTTCTGGAACATTCATCTGGGAGCAGGCTGACAGTCTTTAGAGTCCATATTCTCTCCATCAAATCCACATTCTTTTTTTAGATGCGCTGTGATTTGCCTGTTATCTGTAATTCCAGCACTATGACTAGTTTCACAGAAAACAAGTTTCGCCTCTGGCGTCCTTGGTGGGCGGTTCTGGGTAATCTAACCCCGATAAAAGAAAATCATTTACATTCACATTTGTTTATGTGGTGGGCACCTTTCACTAAAGAGAAACAATAAGCTCATTAGACAACAGGACGAGGGTGTCGGCATGAGGATTGTTACACAATAAATGGGGAATATCTTGCGCAGCATTGCTACCCATTTGTGATAAAGCACAGTACAGGAAAACACTGAGGAGGACACGACACCTGAATAGGCTTTTAGCTCCCAGGGTTCCCAATGCTCATATACACCATATACAACGAAGAGCAAGGAATTTGTCTTGCACAAACGCACAGGCACACGAAACAATAAATAGAATAAAAAGCAGACAGATGTGCAATAAATAAATAAATAAATGCATATAGAAAAGGGTGAGACACCAAGATGTGGCGTACAGACAGTGTGGTGGATGTGCAAATGAGCCTAAGAGTATGGAAACGGTGACGATTTTACATCAGTAATTCATAATTGCATTTTTACCCACTTGTTCAATATATCTAAATGAGTGGTAGATTGAATGCATTTTTAAGTCTAACCGAATTCTCAATTACACAAGCAGCACAGTGAGATCTCACCAACATTTATGGATAAGTTTCCATTTTTAAGATCTGCTAGTCCTTGTTTATGAAGTGATATTTTTTTTTCTGTTTCGGAACACTGTATCATACCCCGGAATCAAACTGTGAATCGTTTGAAGATGGGATCGATATCAGTAGCTGCTTTAAAAATGGGTACGATATGGAACTCTATGTATGCTCAGGTGTTTGGTTGCCAAGCCACAACAATGAATAGTCACATTTACCACCCAGTGTCCCTTTCATTATGAGCAGAAGCCCTGCAGCTCAAAACATTTCCCTCATAGCCCCAACCCCGTACTACCCACCCC
>JAODUD010000008.1:15924158-15935068 GCA_026784285.1 Stomatorhinus walkeri
CCCTGCTGCACTTCCTCATTACAGATTGCAGATCTGCAGAAACGGAGTGAACCCCTACCTACAAGCAGGCTCTAGTACATAATAATGGCACAACTGAAACCCGACTAAGCACTTCTGATCAATCGTGCAGAACTTCTATCACGTCCGGTCTGCCTCCCACCCGCCGAGGGTAATCTGTGCGCCTGGATTTAACCCAGACACTGCAGCCCCCGAAGATAAGTCTCAAAGTCAGCGAGTTTATGAAACGATGCTCCATAAAACGGTGCTGAGTATCAGACCACAGACCTCCCAACTTCCCACAGGCTGAGTCAGAATCAACGTACGAAAGGAGGACAAAGATCCAAGAGCGGAGTTGATATACGGGGTGAGAAATTATTCTATTCATATACTGTGTATCACAACAAATATTCTCATCTCAAAATGTCCACCTTCACATGTAACCATGCTGCTGGGGTAGAGGCAACGAAAAGGATCAAAACATCAATAACCGCAAAAGTACTCATGCAGGAAGGTGAAAATGCATCATAATTAAATTGGTGCATTAGCACTTGAAATGCTAGAAACCAGTACATTTAAATTTTAAATTAAATCAGTGCTGTTTTGAACATCCAAACTGGCAGAGTACATTTTTCATACCACTAGAGCAGAATCGGTATTTACAAAGCTTTGCAGATTAACAATTTAAAGACATTTGAACACCAACACATTACAAAACTCATAAGTGAGGCCCTCTGCAGTGGGCATGGCCTATTTACAGTGCTGCTGGATGCAGCAATATTCTATACCTTCTTGAGCTTGTCAGAGCGTTTAATAATAACTTTATAAATATGATTTTACTAGTTAACTGTGATGTTAAAAAGATTTTATTTCATTTTATTTTATCATGGTTCTTTACATTAATGGCAGGGTAATATATACAGATGAAAGCAGCAGGCAGCTGAGGCCTAGCAAATGGGCCAAGGCTTGGTGGGCGATCTGTGGGAACTGCAGCAAAAAGCTAAAAGGCCACAGCTTCAGCACCCAGAGAAGGAGGGAGATGCAGAGCTGCTCTGCTGCGTGTAACCCTGCACGCGGCTCAGGTCTTCCACCTCACGTCAAATCAGAGTGCTTAACAACTTCGAAACACAACTGGAGTGCAATCTCGGAAATGCAGCGTGTTAACATGTCCTCACTGTAATGGTGTCTCACAGACATCTTAAGGCTACACAAGACGAATTTGCAGTAAGTGACTGCTTTTCTCTTTTCTCCTCTCAACAAGGGAGAATCTCTCTTCCTTTTTTACGCCAACTTTTAATTGCAATAGTTACAAGTCCACTAGCAATGGTGGTGAGCTAAGCATGGACTCTGGAATGTATCTCCTGTGACCTTCATTTGGCATTTGTTAGCTAAAACAAGAGAATTTAAGAATTGTCATTTTGTTTGATTTATAATTCTGCTCGGTGGTGGCCTGGTGACTCACACCACTAGGGTTATGGGTTCGCATCCCACCTCTGCATGTTTTTCCCACACTACATGAAATGCGGTTAGGCTAACAGGTGTCTCAAAATTGTCCGTAGAGTATGATTGTATGTGTGAACTGTGATGCACTAGCACTCGATATGGTCTTCCCCAGGTCCAAGTGAACCCTCACCCAAGATAAGCAGTTAGTAGATGGATGGGTAACACTTTACTTGAGTGTGCACAAATACTTATTAGTTACTCAGTTACTACTATAGGACAAATCATGAAAAAAATATAGTTGCTACTTGAGATAAAAGATGTGTCAATTAATAAATGATAAACAAACATGAGATCAATATTTCACTATTGTTATTCATTATCTGTTCCTTCAGTAGCATCATGATTCAATAACGATGAATGAACATG
Source organism: Stomatorhinus walkeri (assembly GCA_026784285.1). Classification (NCBI taxonomy): domain Eukaryota; kingdom Metazoa; phylum Chordata; class Actinopteri; order Osteoglossiformes; family Mormyridae; genus Stomatorhinus; species Stomatorhinus walkeri. The sequence continues at coordinate 15,926,025 of JAODUD010000008.1, forward strand.
AGATCAATATGTAACTAAAACATAGTTTAAGATTAATTACTACATAGCTAATGGCTTAATACTCCATTATTTCTGCCCCTCAAGTAAAGTATTATTGATGGATGGATAATCCTGTTTGCCAGCATTAATCTAGTGATCAAGCCAAAAAAAATCTCAAAGAAAGTGAATAACTGGTATTAAATTATGCACATTTAATATCAAAACAGTCAAAAGGTTAAGAGGAGATTTTTTCCCTGTCTCTATTGACATTGTTATACTGCATTTACAATTCTATGTCTCCAGGTCATTGGAGGATATAGAGGTTCACACCTGGCTGTGTGTGGCATTAATACATTGCAGCTTGGCCTCATCTATAGTCCAGTGAGGCGACAATCTGCAGCCCAGCCACCTCATGAGTCCCTCCAGCTGCGGGCGGGTTTAAAGGCTAATGGAACGGAAAAACTCCGAGGCCAGGCTTCATTGATATGCAGCTGCCTGATTGGCTGCTGTGAGCAGTGGTGGGGTCATTCCTCACGGTCCTATTGCTAATTGGTTTTTGGGGTATAAGTCTGAAAATCTGCTTAAAAGCCACAACCCAATTCGATGCGTTTTTCTCCCTGCGGCGGTTGTGAGTCTGGGTCCAGTGATCAGTGTAGAGTTTTGGAACGCCTAAGTATCCTGAATGCGGCACCACTGAAGAATGGCTCACACTGTATCCGAGGGCCTCGATGGCACAATTACTTGAAACGGTCAGGTTGGGGCCGCTTACATACATGAAGGTGTCCCTCATTCCAGTCCCTATCATGTATACGCACTCCAACACCCATTCAGCATTTCTTGTAATTATTGTAATTATAGCTATTTGAAATTATGGAACAGCGTGCTACGGTTTTTTAGTGGTTCATAGCCTCACACCTCCTGGGGGTTTGAATCCCACAACCTGCTCTGTCCATGTGCATTTGTTCCCCGTCTTTAGCTTCTGATTCAAGTTTATTGTCACATCTAAACTATGAACTATAAAAAGCCAGTGAAATTCCAAACCCAATGCAGAGTATACTGCAGTAGTACTCTTGTTTAATACTTTTCAGTAACACTTATGTAAAGAGTAAGTAGGAGTACTGCTAGAGATTTTCGGCCCCATGACAGCGGATCATATTTGGTGCCCAATCCAGACCAATCCAAAAATGCTCCAAAATGTTTGGGACCCCTGTCAACCTGGGGCTCTTGAAATCATCCTAACCACCCCCCCCCCCTCCTTTTACAGAGCCCCTGAGAGTGAGAATAAATACAGATTAATGCAGGTATCAGGAGTCCATGCGACAAGCCCACTGGGGGGTCGATACCATTGATCAGAGCCTTGTGTGACAGCAGGGGCCTGGTTGGAGAGGTGTGTGTGGGGGGGGGGGAGGTTTACTGCAAACAGAGGAGTAAATTTCTCATTCATATGACAGCTTGACTGCCGTCACATGTCATGCCAGAGGACATGGCCGTTGAGCTGTAATCTTAAAAGCGGCTGCTCCGGCGGGGGGGGGGGGTCCTACTCCCTGGCCAATGGCGGCCTGTCAGTGGTGCGACAGTGCAGAGACCGGCCAAACCACCAGGGCCCCGCTACTGTGTGCGGAATGTGCTAATTAAAGCTGTCACTTTTTCGGGTTTATCGTTCCCCTTTCAGAGGATTGTGATTGTCGTATTACATGTTACCAGGCCAGGCCAGAGAGCGGGGCAGCTCGAAGGGGCTGAGTTACACTGATCATCTCTGTCGCCATAGTGATTGATCACCTGCCCTGGGCCAGGACTTGTCTCAGGTAATAAAACCCAACACAGTGTGATTAGGCTGTCCTTGTTGGGTTTAAAAATGGGTCAGCTGGGTGGGGAGATTGAGGAATGAGTGATGGGAAGGAGAGGAGAGGAGAGGAGAGGCTGCATTTTTTATTTCATTTAAAATGACATAATGTAACTGGTGCTTTTGTTCTTCCTTTGTGGGAGCACCTTGCCTCACATGCAGGCATTTCAAATTTAAGAACATATTTTAAAAATAGCTTAAATTCACGTTTATGTTAAATTCATTCCTGTTTGTAGACCCAAATATTGGCCCCACCCCCAAGCAGATCATCCCTCCAATCACATTCAAGAGGTAGAGCAGAGACACCGGAACGAAAAAACGAAACACTGCAGCCTTTCACTGCTGGGCTTGTAGCAGCAGCCATTTCAGTTTCTGAATGTTAAAGCCTTTCCTGTGGAGCCCATGATCTGCTGCTCCCCCTCTGAAGCCGTGCCAGTGCGCTTCCCGAGCTCTTTTATTCAGGAGTTATCTCCTCCCAGCCATTTGCAGTGGAGGGTCTCAGCACCACTGAAGCAATATTCTGTGGCGGCAGCTTAACTTTCAACATCTCTGCTGGATCCCTTAATGCCTGAGGAGACTGTACATTTCAATCAAAGGGGATAAGCCGTGTATTTAATTTTAATTCACTCCAGGACAAAAATATCTTGTATAATATCAATAATTATACACTGAGTCTGTGCTATTTGGCGCCAAGAATTAATGAGAACCTCTGTACTGTGCAAATTATTAGAATTTAATGTTCTTATGGCAGTTGAATGGATAAAATGTGATTATTATACATAAAATTTAATCTTATTGAAGTGATAAACAAAGCATACAGCACTCAATGAAGTGATATACATTTTAGTTCGTATATGTAGGTGTGCAAGCACACACATTCTGAAAAATGAACCATAAGCGTCTTGCGGAGCTGTATGGTCAAAGTTCTTTACCTGAGAAAAACACGCTACTATGTGTCTTATTGGATAAGCCTAGAAAGGAACGTCTGGAACATCTATGTGTCTCTGACTAAATCCCCTCTCCATAAAAAATTCACATCCAGGCTGTCCTTTGCCTAGTGCATTCTGGGATGCATTCCAGGCTCAACACAACCATGTAATTGAACAGCACTCATGAAAGATGGATGAATAAATATGACGATTCCTGAAGGAAAATTGAATAAGTAAATTAAGTAAAAAAAAAATGCTGAGGAATTAGTTTTTTTTTGTATTGGCTGAAAATTTGCCCTGTGATGCCCCACCCTGGGTTGTTTCCTGCCTCAGGGATAGGCCCCAGGTCCCCCCACAACCCTGAATAGGATAAGTGGTTTCAGAAAATGGGTGGATGCATGGATGGATGGATGGATGGCTGAAGATGGATGGATGAAAGTTTCTCCCCTACCTCTCTGTGCCAAATAAGTCCTTAGAAGATGGAAGATGGAAGAATGCTTGGTGTGTTGGAGGTCCGTTGTCAGGAGAGGGATATAAAGGGATCCAGCACACTGAAGGCACTACGCTAGGAGCATTATGATTGAGCCGTCACTGAGCATGACGAGTAGCTTCAAGAGACGCTTATCAAATTAGAGCAGGTCTGTAACATAGCAAATGAAGCCAAATCAATCATCCCTCTTCATGAGCTAATAGGTCAGCGCCACCCATTTGCGGTATTACCTACCACGGGGGAAATGGACTTCAGGGGTGTCCAGATGTAAGAGAGACCCAGGCAGCAGTGACTGTCCGATGGTCGGGACTGAATTCGATAAACTGCCATTGATTACTATGCAATTATAGTTTATTCGCCCTTCCCTGAGAGCCACGAGGCTCCAATTGAGCATCATTGCTGTTTTAATGAGATAAATCCCATCGATATTTACACCCAATGTGGGAAAGAGAAACAGGTCTAAGCTCCACTGAGATGTTCCCTGTCAAAACGTAGAATCTAAATCAGCAAAAACAGAGAAGTCAAATATTGCTTTTTGACTTGAAAGTTCACGACCTTTAGACTTGAGCCTTTGTATTGGTGCTCCAGCATCATTTTTCCTTAATGTGTTCCGTCTTGCAAGCTTGCTTTCAGTGTTCATTAATGTTAACCGTTATGTCCTGCTGCTAAAACTATTCTTAATTGGTCCAACTAAACAAGTGGGTAATGAGCAAGCAATGTCACTCCTACCTGCTAACATTCATGAACTGTGTTGAGGGTCAAAGTCTTCCACCCCTGCACCTGACAGCCCATTGAGAGCCAATCTCCTCCTATCAGGTCCGTGTATCTTCCAGGCATATGGGCTGTCTCTCAGTATTATGAACCAGTCGCTTAACGTGACACAAGCGTGGGGGACTGTGCACCTCCTGTGACAGCTATGTGTTCAATAAGCTGTATATTGCAAAATTCGAGCTTCAAATTCATGGTTTTTCCACGCAGAGAGCAAATCTGTGGGGTGCATTTGGCAGAAAGCCAATCCTAAATGTCTTGTGGGGCTACATTATTTGTTTATTTTCTGGAGGGGGGAGAGGAAATGCATAGATTTTTTTTTCGGGGATTCAGAGCTTCTCTGTACCATCTACTTAGGTGTGTGTATATAAAAGGAATACATAGACTCAGTGGCCAGTTTGTTAGGTACCCCTGCTAGGTGAAACACACAGCGTGCTCCATGCAAACGGGGCATCGTGTAGCTACACCTGAATGTGTACAGCACGCAGACAGGGTCAAGAGGGCTAGCTGCTACTTGCTTAAGCATCAGAATGGCTAAGAAACATAATCTAAGTAGTTTTGAACGTGGTGTAATTGTTACCAGACGTGGCGGTACCAGCATCTCAGACAAAGCCATGTTCTTTTGATTTTCACACAATACAGCGCCTAGAGTTTATAGAAAATCTTACAAAAAACATGAGCAAGTCCAGATTAGCATGCTCAGGCTCATAGAAGGTACAGTGGTATCTCGGTATACATCCGCTTTGGAATAAGCTCAACTTAGTATATGTCCTGTTTTGACGCAAAAAAAAAAATAGCTTGGTGTGCGACCTTTGTTTGGAATACGACTCGTGTGGTAGAACTGGTAACTGGTATGGGTCAAAACGAGTGACGACGCCACGTGCGGCCCTCGTTTACCTCTCAAGACGAAGCCACCACTGCCCACCAGCGTCAGCACGCCAGTTGCTACCATTCAGTGAACATCCCGCGGCTATAATTCTCTGTGAATTTTCACGTGATTTTATGTTTTTTTGCATACATTTTTAGTGAATTTATTAGCCGTGAGTTCTAAGAAAGCAGGCACTCGACTCTTCTCAGCAAGGTAAAGTGAAGTTAAATTTTCATTTATTTCATATACTTGCTTTTGTATATATGTATTTTAGTATGAAGCAGTGTTTAAATAATTTGATGCAACTCCCTCAATGTATAATATGCCAATAACAATAGGATTAAAAATAAAATTTCCCTTTATTTTTTATGGGAAAAATTCTTTTGGTATACGTCCTGTTTGGTATAAGTCCAAGGATCTGTGACAGATTAAGGACGTATACTGAGGTACCACTGTAACTGGAAGGCCACTATGTTAAAGCTCTGTGTAAAAATGATGTGGAGGAAGACTTCTCTGAATGCACTTGCATACCCTTGAAGTGGTTCTGGAGTTGGTCCCACCGGGTACTGGGTGTACCTCATAAAGTAACCAGTAAGTGGGAATATGTTCTGTAGATTGTAATGATTGTGGCATTTCAGACGATGGTCCTGTGAGATGAAGGTTAATCGCCATGACAGAAGTCCTGACACTGGTCAGATGTTTGAAAATGGAAATCTATAGCCCCATTCATATTCTGTATCCCAACAGACACACTGCGATGTCACAGGAAATGAAATATGATACGGTAGAACTGTGACATATTTTGATCTGCGTTTTTTCCATGTCATGTGATATTAGCATTCCGCGCCATCCCCAGCAGTCACCACATGACACGTTCTTCCGTTAGGGGACTCGCTTCCCCGGCCTGAAATTGATTCACTGTAGGTTGTTTACATTTTACAAAATAGATTTTTTTTTAAGCTGAATTCAGACCAAAACTGCCACCTGAAATTGAGAAGTCATGGTAGCAGTGACGCGCTGGGCTGTCAACCATATGTCGCTGGTAATGGGATCGAAAGCCAAGGCTTTATGAGCTTGGAGATCTTCAGAGGTGTCGATAGTGTTAAACCCTCTTTTAATTTGGGAAGATTTCCTCAACACTCCATGCTGATGGCAGAATACTGATTGGCTTGTAAACATCATTTGTTGGGTTTGATTGCACATTCAGTGTTTCACTGTGTCTTGATTCCTGCTGTGGGTCATTGTTCTCTGTTACAGCAGATATTGCAGCACGACTGTCTAGCACGTACAACCTATATGTATGTACAGTATTTGAATACATATGAGCAATTATTCCACCCCCATATATCTAGACAAAGTGGCTGTCTTACTCCAATCCATAATGATATGGTCAGGAATACAACAACTGCAATGGATTAGCTGTGTCCTAATAATTTCGAAATGTCCCTTCATGCATAAACGCACCATCACCAAACAATTCTCATCAAACGTAATTGTTTGCATAACAATTGTCAGGTTTTTATTTATACAAAGTTATATTCCAACATTTTACAAGAGTCAAATGGATTAAATGGATTCTTGCAATGTCTAAGAGATTCCAGATTTCATCTCCAATCCATGCCCTTCACTATATTTTCACATGATCTCTATTTATATATCTGGGTCTAGAACTTCTGATATCTTTCCTGTCGTTTCACAGTTTGATCCATTGAGGTTCATTTACCTGTGATCAGTCCACTGCTAACGTTCCTTCATTATTTTTCATGAAGCCCCGTTTATTTCTGTGATCCTGGCCAGGATATGCAGTTAGAAGATGGATAGATAGGTGAAATTCCATTATTTTTAAATTAAGTTCCATAAAATTTTCATTATTTTCCATTAAGTGGTGGTGGACTGCTTTGTGGGCAGGAATCTGAGCCCATAATGCCAGTGCAGGTCTGCAGAAGAGGGACATTTCCGCTGGGACCATAAGTAAAGCCCTTAACCACAGAAACTGCTCTAGGGTACCGGAGGAGCAGCCCAGCTGGTGCTCTCTCCCCAAATGTCACTCCCAACTCTATCTTTGTGTCTCACAGAAGAATGAGAAGGGATGCGTGAAAACCAAAGAATTCCAAGGTATATGAACAAATGGCAAATCTCAAAGAAAATAAAGTTAAGCGTCAAGTAGGACAGGAACACTGTGTGTTCCAGCGTTGCAGTGAGTACATTTTGTGTCAGGGTCCTGAAAGTCCTGACTCACTTTCTTGACACCCGAACGGTACAGTATGAAATATGGATTCTCTTCCCTAACCCTCCCATTATTCTCGTAGGAGATGTCAGTCTCAATGTTCTCGCGCCTCTGAGTGTCCCCAAAAAAGTTATTAGTGCACCTGAGTGATGGGCATTGACCAAAGTCAAAGGAGGAACTTTCATGCTGATCTGTATTGGCGATGGATAGCTAGATCAAGGTCAGGATTTCATCCATAATCAATATTCACAATCCAACTTTTTTTGTGAGCACCTTTGTTACTAGGCATTTTGTTCACTCCGCAGGGTATTTTTATGGGAATGTAGACTTCACTGCAATTTTTAAAACTACTGGCTTGAGGGTTTGAAATGAATTGATTCATTTTTTTTTTTGCTTGGCACATTTGAAAAAGAGGTTTATTCAGCGCGAATGGCAAATGCATTTTGGTTATTATCTATCTTTAAAAATATTTTTATTCCCTTCAAAATAATATGTCAGTGTATAGCACATTACTCTTATTCCAAACAGCAGTATTGTGCTTTATTCCTATACCCACGCGTATGTAAACTCCCACCCTGGATAGGATGTCAGCCCATCACACAGCACACAATAAGGGCAGTTATGAGATGCTAGTTCGCCTGACTTTGAATCATGGCAGGGAATCTGTGCCACACAGGGAGAAATTGGAGAGAAAGCTCCTCACCCTGTGTGCAGAGGCAGGAATCGAAACACCCACCCCTGAAGATATAAGGTTACCGACCACAGAGCTGATGAGCCACCATTCAGAAATGTCAAATAGGGACAATTATAGCAATTACGTCTATCCGGCGGGGTCGCGTGGGGGCCTGGATCCGGTCCCAGGCAGCACGCAGCAAAGGCCTGCCCACGCTACTAAGCGATCTCCCTTTGGTATCTCAGCTTGTCTTGGCTCTGAAGCGGCTGGTTCAGCAGTTATGGAACTCTTAGACTTGGGGCCTGGAAGGTTATTAGAGTGACTCCCTTGAGGGTCAGTGCTGTTGTATCACAGAACTTAACCCAAATTGCTTCAGGGTAAAAATGGAATGGAGATATTTTTTTAGGATGTTTTGGGTAAATGGGGCATGTTTGGCAGGTGAAGACTGTACATGTAAGATGATGAATCTCCCTGGTGATTGCACTGGTATAATTTCTGGGTACTCCAGACCAGAGAAGGTGATATTCATGAAGCTGCAGGAGCTGCGTTAGATGTTAGATGTTTCTGCTGTAGCCTGGCTGCATCACAGTTATATCCTGTTTTTTGTGTGCAATTAATTCCAGGCTTTGTAAGTTACCACATCACAATATCGATGGAATATAAATTAACATGAGCTGCGGAAGGTGAGATCCCCTCAGCATCATGCAGTCAGCCTGAGAGTGCAGAACCTCTGGCCCATTCCTGCAATCCCAGGGAATAATCTTGAACAACAGATTGAATTTCACGCCTCATACTGACTCACTTGTCTTTACTACATGGGAAAGAGAGTGTGACCTTGTCGGCGTGATTTGATGTGGAATGCTTTAATGGTGGCTTATTTTGCAGTCAGACCATGACGAGGTGAATAGCCTCGCTCTGCCGTGCCCGATTTGCAAGTAAGCCTCAGATTTTCTCCACAGAGGGCTTTGAATTAAGGGTACAAATGAACGTATGTTGCCTCCTCATTACACGTAGAATGAGAAGATAAGAAATACACTTTTACTATGAATACAGTTATAGGTAAAACACTTGTTTTGTGCCACAGAATTTTTGGGTGTATGTGTTTGTTAGCTCTTGGGGGAGGGGCCAGGGGGCGGGACCAGGCCAACTCACCTCCCCGCTCCTTACTATATTCAGTAGTGACTTTCAATATTATTAATGAATTAACACTAGAAAGACTGACTGGGTCAATTGACCCAGTCAGTCTTTCTAGGTATATACTGCTGTA
>JAODUD010000008.1:15946937-15978666 GCA_026784285.1 Stomatorhinus walkeri
TTACCACATCCCTCTGGAGTTGCATGATGGAACATAAGGCAACACTGTTACCACATCCCTCTAGAGTTGCATGATGGAACATAAGGCAACACTGTTACCACATCCCTCTAGAGTTGCATGATGGAACATAAGGCAACACTGTTACCACATACCTCTGGAGTTGGGGGCAGAGACGCTGCAGTAAACTAGAGAGAAGCAGTTGGTGCTGTTAAGGAGCCTCTGGCATGTAGCTGCATGTCTGCCAGTGGATCGGCAGGGTGGCCGCTTCCTCGATCCCTGTGCAGAGCTCACTGACCCCAAACTGTACTGGATAAGTGCTTGGAAGGTGCATGTGTGGATTGAACAGACTAAAACACCTGTATCATTTGTGAAAGTCTAGCAAAATTATGTCCACCACTTCATTTCAAAGATCAGTCTTTTATGTTCAATAAAGAGAAGACTTGAAAATAAATGGAAAATTATTGCAATTATTCACATTAAACACATTAGTTTAATCATGATTCTAGCTAAAAGCATTAGAATTTTAAATCAAAGCAGTGATTAATGTTTGAAGTTATGGAATTGTAGGTCAGTGTTTCCCAATATGGCCCTCAGCGACATACATTTCATCCATGTTTTTACTTCCTTCAGCTGGGAGGAAGCAAAAATACGCACTGTGATGGGAACCTGAGCACTGAATTGGGAAACACTGATGTAAGTTTTAAGTCCCACCAGGAGTCTAGATTCAGTCCAGCGTCACACAAGGGTATGAATGAAAACCCCCGTGACCAAGAACCCACATCTCGGCTGGGTGACAGAACAAGGTCCTAAACCCCCTGAAAAACGCTCCAGGGGTGAGGGATGCGTGGCTCACACTGTGCTCAGACCCCAAGCTTCCTTCTCACCACTGCGTGTGTGTGTATATCTGAAAAAGCAGAGGATGATGGGATATGTGCGCTTCAGCGTCTAACTTATTATGTGGATACATTACTGACTGCATTGGCTATAGCCAACATATCAGACATGATCGCCACTTTGTATTATCCGCAACAGCAACTATCACATCAACACTTAAGAAACAAATAAAATTCCAGTTAACACCAGCTACCCTGCTCTCCGCCACCATTAAGAGAAATGCTGGGGCGTGGTGTCTTTTGGACAGCTTTCCTCTAGGTGGCAGTCTTCCAGGCCAAGGTCCCCTCCCATGGAGAGAAAAAAGCTTTGCTGTCATTTATTTATCTGGGGTTGGTCTTTTGCCTGGACAGGGCTCTGCTTCCCTCTGCATCGGTATTGCTGATGCCGATGTTCCTCACAGGGCTGAGGCTGCGGGAATCAGCCCTCCTTACAAGGCATGAGCAGTAGATCTCTTTGCTAATGGAAGACACAGGCCTCATCTTCCTCTGATTACTGAATCTGGATGTGGTAGGAGAACGGCATTCCTCCCATATTTAAGGACATGCTCCTTCACACCTTCGGATAACTTATGGAGCCCTAAGACCTATTCTCTTCTCCCAGGGTGGGGACGATGCTCTTAGGACCCTGGCAGTATCTTCAGAGAAGGAGATTCAATGTGTGTTTGGAAACTGGATCAAACCCTAAATGGTGCTTTTCCACTGGAGTACCGGAACCAAGCCATACCTGACCCATATCCAAAGAGATGCTAGTTATGAAGAAATGCTTATTTACTGCTTATACAGTGCGCATCATGATTTACTATATGCTAATTTCCGCTAGCAGAAAGACCGCCTTGTTTGATAAGATTCACATGCCCCCTGCCGCTATCTCCGCTATCGCCGCTATCACTTAGAGGTGTCCAGCCACATAACTCTGTAAATACACACCAACTATTCACTATTCATAAGCGCTTGTCCAGTACAAGATTGGGTGATCATCGAGTATATAAGGCACAAGGCATGGGACCCCTAAAATATACATCCATCCATCTATGAACCACTTACACCAGCCGTGCCTACAGGGCAGCCTGAAGTCCCTGACAGCATGAGGCAGGAGACTGTGGTCAAACCGGACAGGGTGTTAAAATATACAGCATGACTGAAACCACACTTGATGCTGTCCATCTATTTTATTAAACTAAATCACCCTGACCACAATCCCTGTACTATAATTTCCTGGTAATGCTTATAACCTTTTGACAAAATTCTCTCCATGATCGTAGGTGCAAAATATTCCTTCACAATGATTCTCTAGCTATATAAAAGCACAGCTGTGCAGTAAATATACTGCGTGTCCAGGAGACTCTGATACGCTGCCGGAAATTAAGGAGGCAAAGTTGCATTTCATTACTTCATGTTTTTTTCTGATACCTTTAAAAGAGGATCTCGTACCATTTTTTTTTACAGTCTGCCTGGTCTAAACACTGGGTATCGAGCATTCGTCTCCATAACCAGGCTTAGTGGAGCAAACAAACCTAGTTATTTGTGAGGTTATGGGAGTGTAAATCGTCACTCTGGACAGGGATATTGCGGCTTGTGGCAGTTGCATTTCAGGCAGGAGGCAGACTTTACGGCGACGGGGCCAAAGTAGAGAAGCACCAGTTAGTTTCAATTCACAAACCAGCTACTGTGTAAATCTACACCATCAATTCTCTGGGAAATTTGAAAAGCCGATGTCTAGGAGTGCAGAGATGCTGGAGGCTGCATTGTTCGCCTTACAATAACTAGTGTCTTTCAATGAAAAAATCACTTATACTGCGGCCTTGTGTCCTACGGCCCCCATCACCCTACTCAGGAGATGCAGCTGGAAGAATAGCAGCACCCTTTAGGCAGTCTTCAGTACAGTACAAAACATAATCAGCACATTACTAATCGTTTTAGGAAAATAGCTTATATAACATTAGACATGTATCTACATTCTAGATGGCCGATCAGCATATCAGTCATCAAATTATGTAAGCTAAGATGCAGCAGCAGTAGAGCAGGGGCCATTGGCTAGATCTGACGCTCTATTACATTTTCTCTGATCATGCTATGAATGAATGACGTCACATTTCCCAGTTTATTTGAAGTCAGATGCACACAAATCTCTTTTGTCCTTTTCTGAAGCCAAAATAGGAACCGGCTCAGTATCACATGATCACGCCTGAAAAATACACTTTGCTGGCCTAGTTCATCCAGTTGAAAATATGTGTATTTTTCCCATGGTTCTTTTCTGTTGGAGAGCAATAAATATTGTATTCTGTTTTTCAAACCAGGTCTGTAGACTAATAAGTTGTGTCAGCGTGTGGTGTGGATCGCTTGCATCAAACGCGTATGGGGAGTGCAGGCTGAAACGTGCCTTTGATGTTCTGGGCCTGTCATTGTCCCCTTCAGCTCAGCACACTGTCAGAAGACCATGGATCGAATTAGAAGGAGGGAGACAGGCAGGCAGTCCAGTTTCTTGCCCAGTGAGGCTTTTATTTTCATGGGCCAGCACCAGCCTGCGTTGGGTCCTCAGGTTGATCACTCCAACTCACCCTCCCCTGCCTGTTTGCAAAATATTTCCTTTTTTTTGTTCTGTTCAGGGTGATGTGCATCAGTTATATAGTAAATGTAAACAACAACACCTGAGCCGTCTCCACTATGACACAGTTTGTGGTTTAGTGTCATTTTTGTAAGTATGACAGGTCTCCTCTGATTGGAGGATTAAACCTGCATCTGAGCAATCATGTTCTGCAGAAATATCCCAGCAAGATGGGGGATTCTACAGACTGAATACATGTATCCGGTGTATTTCACTATTCACTGGTCTATCTCAGGTTCCCTTACTGGTTTCTTTTGCAGTAACCAGTGGAAGTGGTTTCTCAATCCTGTTACCAAAAACTCAAGCACCTGTTTAAATATCATATGAAAATCATACTAGTTGTTTTGTGTGGCCCTCAGTAAAGGTGTATTTTACAAAAATGATTAGTTATTTTCAAAAATATATATTTGTGGTTAAAAAAATAACTATATATGCATGCAACTTGTATTTTTCTCTTTTTATGAGTAACGGGACAGAAAGTAGCAGGACTGAGTTTTAGCACAAACTAGCAAATTCATGAATCATAGCCACATGTCATCAAACATAATAGTATAATAACACTGAGCACATTCAAGTAACTTACAAAAAAATATTTTTAATAAATAAATGAATTAAATCTAAGAAATAATTTGGATAACAGGACTGAGCACTGAGTTCGACTCAGACATACTTACATTATCATTTAATACACAGGAAAGAAAATGCGAAAACTAATTTTGGGTTTCCTGTGGTCTTCAGGCGACTGAGATGATGCAAGTTCCCGTTGAACATGTCATTGGAGGAACGTGCCAAATTTTTTGGGTCAGAAATGTATCAGATTAACAGGAATGAGTGAAAACCTGGGGGCAGGACATAAATATGCATTTTAACTAGCAATCAATCATTTACTATAAGGAAAATGCATTCAAAGCATGAATGGGATTACAAAAAAACAAGATTACTGGAGGATTTTAATCATTATATTTCATGATAGTATAGCAGCGGTGAGCAGGAACAGGGGACATACCCTTTTTCAGTGTTCTAGGTAGTTTACATTACTGTTTTAGATTATGTGTCTTAAATTTGCAATGGGGACATTATGCAGGACTCTATACTTGATAATAACATGTATCATAAAGCTACTTTTCATAAATATTTATACATATAATGTCCTGGGGACAGAAATGGCACCGATTTGGTGGAATGGCCCAGATCCCCAGTCCACTATCCAGAGGAGCTCTCAGTAGATATGAGAACCTCGATCCTGAAGCCAGCCCTACAGAATATTTTAAAATAAAACACTCCGATAGATTAATATAGCACACAGAAAAAAACAGAAATTCGAAAACTCGCCCCTTAATTGTTTGAACCAAGACAAAACAAATGAACCAATGGAACTGTTTCTCTCCTTCCTGAATATTCACATGAAAACTATTCATGTCAAATGTGTCAACTTCATGCTTAAAACGTTTGTTCAGCATGTGAATATCTTTCCCTACTGGCTAAGACATATTCATCTCACCCACTCCACAATAACGTAACAATCGTTTGACAAGCGGTACATGATAGAGAAATGGTAAGTGCATTATTTCCATATAAACCTATAATAGTTCTATAATAATGGCATGTTAAATTTTATGATTTCTTTTAAATTAATCGGTTATAAAGCTGTACGGTATTATACACAGTGACGTATTATATTAACGTGCAGCAGTTAGATTTTAATGAGAGTGCAGAACAAGACTTTTAAGAAATTAAGGGCATAAATAAATTGCCTTTACAGCTCAGGTGAAGGTCTCTAGTTAAACAGGATCAAACTGCAAAGGTTTAACGTTTATTATAACTGGCATCATAATAAACAATTATCTCAACAACCAGTTCACAAACGCAAGACAAACCATTAGCATTTTCACATATTATGTTATTGTCCCCATCTGCAAAGGCAGTTCCTTCCATGCAAATGTAGACAAGCCTGCTTTTCAGATATTCGTTTCCAGTACATATACTCGTAAAAAAACAGTTTGTACATGAGGAAATGCACCTATATGGATTAACATGTGTTTAGGGTTGTCGTTAAATAATGTTTAGTGTGGCCTTCAAAATTTTTCTTTAGCAACACAGGTTTAACAGGCGTTGAAGTTAAATTGGCACGAAGCTCCTTCAGTTCCCACTAGGTTCATTAGTGTTGCGGTATTAACGCAACATCTTACTTTTTACACAAACGCGTTAAAAATTGCATGATATTGTTATTTAGTCGTTACATTATCCTTAAAAACGTGTCGTTCGCTATTCAGAAATAACATTTCTCATTCGTGATTTTGCGGCTGAAACCCTAAGTACAAGCACCCTGTTACACACGGCTAGTTAGCAGCATATGTCCAGAAAACCAATCTGTTAATTGTTTCATTTCGATTATGAAGGAATTTCACTTTAACAATAAAAATCCATTATTTTTCATATTTCGCATGAGTATTTAGAAATCTAAAGTTTGTAGTAGTTTAATCTACGCTTCCGTTACAGCTGCTGATTGATTGCATGGTAGGACCACGTGGATATATAATTAGGTGCGACTCAGGTGCGCTTTTAATCGTGGAGCTGGTCTTAAGATATGTGTGTCAAATGTCGATATGAAAATATAGAGTAATTATATATTGTTTGTCTTTTGTAGTGTCTTCGTTGAGTGCATCTATTTTGAACAAGTTGCAGTACGGTACTGGCAAATGATAGCGATTTTGCAAAGTAATCATGCCTTTGACCGCGAACTTAACATTGTTCGGGCAGGTCACCAGCGAGGACTTCAATGCAACCAGCATGGAGTATCAAAGGCTTGTGGAGTTATCTCATCGTCCCATAAAAGTCGCCATAATATCAATTTTGGGTGCAATGATCACGTTGGGAAACATCGCGGTGATCTTGGTTATTGCCTCCTCGGTCGCCGGCTGGTCCAGGAACTCTCGTTACTTCCTGATGTCTCTAACTGGGGCAGACACCGCTTTTGGGCTGATCGTCATGCCCCTAAACCTGTGTGTAAGTCTTCTGAAGGACTACAGCGACGGGCCGGACCCACTTTGCCATGTGGTGGCATTCGTGAACTCCACCATCTACGCGACCTGCATGTACACGCTGGCCACTATAAGCATAGAGAGATACGTGGCCGTCTTTTATCCACTAAAGTACTCGTCAGTCATGACCCGAAACCGAACCCAACTTCTGATCGCCTTCGCCTGGTTCTTCCCTCCAGTTTTACTGCTGCCCATTTCTTTCCCCAACACGATCATCGAGGTGCACTTCTCCACCGCGTCTTTAGTTTGCAATCCTTCGTACTCCAGCAACGTTGGCTACTCGCTGACTTTAACCGGCTTGATATTCTTCCCATGTTCGACCATCATGACATACGCCAACCTCCGGCTCTGGCTGGCGGCGAAAAAGCAGCGCATCAAACTTTCGAAGCACGAAATGGGAGGCAGGGACCGGCCTGACGTCGCTTCGCGGGTGCTGGTCCCCGTCATGACCGTCTACTACGCGTGCTGGACTCCTTGCATGGTTACAATACTCTATAATGGTGAGTATGGGTGAGTGCCTGTTATGGGCATTACATTATAGGATTGCATTGTTTTCTATAGTAAGCAATTGTAACGTGTAATAATTTGTCTGCATGTGACACTGGGTCGTTTCAAAAGGTTAAACCTAAATTCCAGTCCATGCAATACTGAGTTCTAGGTTGCCGTCAATATCCTGGTCACTTTTGCGTAATGGAACCAATGTAGATGCCTGAAAAGCTGTTGAAATGACACGTGACCTTAGTATATCAAATGTATAAACGGTAATGTACCTCTAGTAAATAAAAAGTAATTTCCAGAATGTGCATGTTGTACTACACCAGTCTGAAGTTGCTATTTCTTTTTATATGCTATAATGGGTCACTGTCACTTTTATTTGCTCTGTATGTTTGTTCATCATGTAAGTTGTTCAGTTACAGCTCCGCTTATAAAAGCATGGCTATTCAGGTTAAGCTAGCTGTGTGTGTTCAATGTGGGGATGCAAAAACCTCCAAGTGCATTCAATTTCGGCACTGTTTTTTATCTACCCCCCCCCCAGCCATCTCGGGCAGTGCGGTCCCGGAGTGGGTGGAGTTTGTGGCTGTGTGGCTACCTACTGCCAATGGCTTCCTCAACTGCATCTTCTATTTCTGGATCAACCGCAGCTTTCGCCGGAAGTTCCGTTCAGTGGCAGAAAGGCTTTGCTTGTGCATGTGCCCACAGCCCGGGCAGGGGCTGAGGTGCTCTGTCCCTGGGGGGGTTCACGTGGTGGCCGGTGTCTGGGACAACAACAATTGCCTCCAGGAGCGATCGGCCAGCGTGTCCTCGACATGCGCGCTGATCACGCTGGCCATGGAGACCCACATGTGACCATTTGGCTGCTGGCTGGCCCCTCCTCCTGCAGCCGGTGTACAGTGAACCCCCCAACACTCCCCACCCCAAAACACAGGTCAGTTGCTGTGGAACTAGAATTAATAGTTAAGCTTCTGTAAAGGTAAATCCAAGATCAGTCATGGTGGTCGGTCTGATTAATTGAATTTATTGAATTGATCTGACACTGAAGGCTGATCATTGGCTGAGCATTGGCTGATCATAGGGTGCCATGATGCTTTTGTATGATGGACTTTAACAACTTCACCAAAAATTCATCACTAAGGACATGGCTAGTTTGATCTGTATATAACTGCATTCTCTTAAATCTGAACATGTTACCATGTTTTTATGCTTTTCAAACAAAAAATTAATGAATTTGTATATTAAAATTTTATATTTGTAAAAAAAAATGCACTTAAGTACTGTATATGCTTGTTCAAAATTGAATTTGTATAGGGAAAATAAAGCTTAATGCCTTTGTTTCTAAGTGGCTCTTTGCTATAATCCTGCATAAGTACATCCATTTCCTACTTAAATGCTATTAGCAGTGAAGATCTACTTGACTCAGAAATGAAATGCTCAGTCTTTTAGTGGTCATGCGCCCGAGGAACCAGCGTCCCATCAAGGATTACTACCTCCCTTAATGATGCCTCCATCCCTACACATAAGACAAACTAAGACCTTGTAAGTTTATGGTATTGCAAGTAACACCACCAGCTGAAGTACAGATATTAGGATGCACTTCCAAATGCAAGGGAACTGTACAAGGGTTTTCTCAAATCTTAACTGCAGTTGGCTTGGGTGGAGATGTTATGGAAATAACCGCTGGATCGGAATCTCTGTATTTGTGTGACAAGCTTTGTTTTTTTGGCCGTTCCGCTTTTTTTGGGGACACTTTGGAGCTCGTGGGCTGCTAGCTGAAGATGTCACATGGCAGCTGAATCAATGCTGGACTAATGTGGACAGGCTCTCGGGGACAAAAAGTGGATAGTCTCCATCTAGGAGCAGAGCATAGATGTGGCACCATTCCTCCTAAAGCAGCGTTTCCCAATTTGGTCCTCGGACACAGTCCACATTTTTTCTCCCTCCAAACTCTGAGCAAAAATGTAGACTGTCTGGCCGGGAGCTTGGAGGGAGGAAGATATGGACCAACTATGTGTCCCTGAAGACCGGATTGGGAAACGCTATTCAAAAGCATTAATCTCGTACAGTTCTAATGCCAAGAACTGGTAACTAATATGTGTCTTGCTGTGTTCAGTCATGCAACATTTTAATGTTACTACTATGTCATTAAGACATGCATCTTGTGGGTGTTTCAGAGGTGCGCCACCATGTGCACCTGACCAAGATTACACATTATGGTGTGTGGCAAGCAGTGAATGCCTCATGTGATGGATCTGTACCATGTTTATAATTGATCAGTGGTTTTAAAACTTAAGTCTCCACACACACATCTATGCCAATGTGCATGTGCACAGAGGTGTTATGATTATGTAAGCCTCCCGCTGATTTTCGTTTATGGGAGGGATGGATGGATGTGAGCGATACCCAACGAGTCAGAAATTCTATATGGATTGAGAGTCCAAAATAGCTTAGGCCTGTCCAGCACATGTTTAATTTGTTCTCTCTTCCCGTTAATCTTGTTCGTCTAATCAAGCCTTGTATTTGTTGAATCTGGTCTGAAGCTTTTGGAACGCAAGACATGGGATGGCTGAGGATGAGGATTTTGGGGAGCGATATGTTGGATCTATCTTGCACTGATGAGAATCCTGCCCATCACTCCCTGGGCTGTGGATTGACTGGGAGCCACTGGGAGCCAGCTGAGGCTTTGGCTTCTGCTCTCCCATTGGCCAGTCTGGAGGGGGAGGCACTTCTTTGCCAAGCGTTATTTTGGGACCACCTTGAATTGACCGGTTGCTAATTGAAAAAGGCACTTTTTGGCCATCCTCGCTGCATGCTGCCTCTCAGTATCATAACTGTCAGGGCATTATTACATGACATCAGACAGTGGCTGCAGGTCATTCGAGGTGGGACTTGCAGGCGGTTGGCAGTAAGATATTAACAGATACTGTCTGCAGTCTGGTCACTCTGCTGTGACCCGTGATGCTGACCCACAATGGCTCGGTGAAATGGTCTGGTCCTCAGGGACCCCCAGACAGTCCACATTTTGGTTCCTCCCAGCTCTCCACACACCTGTACTGATCAACAACACCGAATAACTGGCACGGTTATACTGGGAACCAGACGGGAGCAAAAATATGGACTGTGGGGGCTACCTGAGGACTGGGTTGAGAAATGCACGTTTAACATCCATGGAGAGAAGTGATCAGCCTTTCAGATTCAAATCAGGACTGTATCCTTCTCATAAATAATGCCTGATCTCAATTAAAACTATATCTCAGTCCTGAAGTGTATTTTTAATTTGATATGAGTTGCTAAAAATTCTAATTGAATACAACAGAGGGGTTTTGAAAATACCTGAGACATCCTGCAGGGTCATGCCAACCAGACCAATGATTTTCCATAACCTCACCTTGACTCCTTAAAATGTGTACGATTAAGCTTATTAGCATGTGGACATAAATTCTTACACAGAATGTGGGGTGAGAAGCTGTGAGACATTTGTTCTCTAGCTACATGATGATGGCCGCTGACTGGGGAAGGAAAAAGTCCCTTGAGGCAAACAATCAAAGCCTGTTTTTTTTTCCTACCTCGTTTCACTGGCAAAAACCATGAATGAACTAATCACTCAGCTGTTGTTTTCACACTGAATTAATTGTCAGTTAGCAAAGACATGAAAGAAATGAGGTTATGAAAGAAAATGGAGCCTTGATCCATCTTCAATAACCCAAATTCTGGCAGTTGATTAAATCTCGATTCTGATGCAAGCATGTAATTTTGATCAGGACACGATGTCCTCTAATAAACTGAGTGGCAGTGAGCTGTGGTGTTTGGATGCTTGGAGAGTGCAGTGGTCTTCTGAGGTATCCTCTGATTATGGCACTGTCAGCTTATTTTTTTTCACCTGGAAAAGCTTTTTGTAATTAAGACTGTTGAGTCTGCAGATTGTTTTTTGCAGGATTTTCAAAGGGCACTGCTCTCACTAATGCTTGGGTGTAATGTTTGATAAAATGTTTGTTAATGTGTCCTTCTACGGAGACGAAGCCAGTATTTATTTGTAATACAGCCCCATCAAACCATTTTCCACAGTGAGGTTAGAGTTATTTTTATTCACATGCTGAAACCTGGTTTTCTCACTTTGATTTGATATGGTTGTGTTTTTCTAAAATAAAACGTTTACATATTTGTTTCACACGCTGTCCATCTGACTGCCTGTTCTTTGACCTAAAATACACTGCTGATTCGCTTTTCCTGTGAATTCCTTGCTGTTCCAGAAATATATCTGAATGTTAGGTCGCAGATGTTTTTCAACCATTTGCCCCTGATTTACTTGGGGGAGCATCACAGCCTGCACTGGCAGCTGACCCTCCCAGACACTTCCTAGCTGTACATATAAGTAATGTGTGCACAGCAGCATTTGGTGATGCATTCAGATCAAAATGGCTGCACTCAGGTTTTTTTATGCATAAAAACTCCACATAAGGCACTGAATAAGCAGGTCCTGAGGCACAATCTCCCCAACTGTACAGCTTTTTGCTATTTTAGCATTCTAAAAATGACAAATGCTAACAACGAGAGTCTTTGTAGCTGGATGTGAAGTCCATTCACTTGTGGATGTGTCATTGATGCATCTAGCAACCTTGGGGTCTACATAGTTGAATACAAGCCCAGCTTTAATGATAAACTCTAACATTTCTCTCTTCCCTGCAGCCTTCTTGCACACGTATCACACGCGTGTTTCCTGCATGGTCTTCCCTTGGACCTGGCATCTCACTGAGCTCTGAGGAGCTCCACTACCACGCAGGTGTCTTCAGTTCCCTCATTTTGCAGCTATAATGTTACTCTTTCCCTTCTCAGTCACTCTCTCGCTCGCTCAGTACTCTCCTCCATTGAGCACATAATCCATGCCAACTAACTCCTCCCCCCCACCAGCATTACAAAACCCAGCTGGACTGAAGCCAGATAATACATAGTTATAATGCAACCTCAGACTACCTAGCATCACCTCTAATACATGGTGAAAATGCAATTTCAGCTTCTTATCCTGTTATAACCGGTACTGTTGCACGTATCTGGTTTCCTGTTTTAATCGATCTTATGATGCATGTCTTCTGCCTTGAATTGGGCTTTGTGGTCAGCGTTGTAGTAGCAAAACCGACGCTTACTGCTTAACGTTTTGCAGGACTGAGGAAAACTGCGCTGGAATCTATCCTTGTCAGTACTGGTGACTGTGACCTGGTAGAGCATATGGAAGATGAATGGGTGAAAATCCAATGGTTCTACCAGCAATTCCTATTTGATCTGGATCATAGCTCCTTCTGGACCCTGTTAAAGTTTAGTTCCTGATGTATTCATCTGTCATCGTGGATCTGCTCTCTGCTGAGCATCAAGAACATGCTTGTTTGTGTGAAACAGTATAATCCCTTTTTGCTCATCTTCTGTATCCCAGCTCAGAAACATCCACCTTCTCGTTCCAGCCTTTAAACAGTAATCCACCACTAAACAGGTGTGCCGTCACATCACACTGTAATTTGAATCGCCTCTGTGCTTTACCATAATCGTTACACCCTCTAGTACTGACAGGCATGAGAGGTTGATAAGCAGTCAATATCTAAGCCTGTTGGTCTGGTGGTAACTGTACGTTGAGATCAGTTGTTGGTTATGAGAGGCTAAGGGATACTTGCTTGTTGTTCCAGGGGTACATCATGTTTGTACAGTTCTTTGCAGTTTCCGGACATTTCCAGAATGCAAGTGGTTACACGGAGTCAGTGCTAACGTGAAGGGCTGTAAGAGAACACACACACAAGCTACTGAAATCAAAGGGAAGAGTAGCTCTCCATGCTTCTGCATTGCATAGCTAAGGTCCCGTTAACCTTGCTGTTCCAGCTGCCAGCTCATCCTTTTATGCATCCCAGTGTGACAATATGTACATCAGTGCCATCGTTATAATTGGCACATTTACCAGCTGCAAACCAGAGTGGATGATTACCTCAGCTGCTGGTTTAGTTTGAACTGCTCTTTTTATGAAAATTGCCCAAATATTCTGACGCACTGCTTGATATAAGTAAAAGGAAGTGGTCCAAAAATTACTAATCTCCTTGTAAACAATCAGCATTTCAGAGTCTCTTGTTTGCACACAGGACACATCTGTTTGATGATAAAGGTGACAAAGCCAGAACCCTTTAAAGCGGTCTGACAACATTTTACTGTGTAACTAATGTAAGTCCAGTTAAGCACTATCTGCCACGTGAGTAAAAAAGCAGTCACATCATATATGTGTCATGGAATGGCTATACATGCTAGTAGAAGGTTGAATCTGCCTGCTGGATACATTTTCATTAATTTACATGGGCTAATATATCCATACTGGCATCCTGCCCAAGGTGTACCCTTACCCTGTTTTGCTTAGAATAGGCCACACCCCTAAACCCTGACCAGGATGAGTGGTTATAAGTTGGGTCCAAGGATTTTATACACACACACACACACACACACACACACTACTCCTTAACAAGAAGATAAATTGAGTTTCATCACCTTCAGCAAGTTCTTGTTCATGGATTTTATAGTTTCTGTGTTTAGATGTTTTCAGTTGGCTACTGACTTACTCTGAAGAGGTACCAGGGTGATTAAAGATTAATCTGAGTAATGTCCTAAAATTACGTTTGAAATTCACATTTTCTTTGAATAAATTAATGTAGATCATACCCAACTATTCTACATCAGATACCAGACCTTTATCATAGCGCCATCTAGTGCTAAAAGCTACCCACCTTCCATATTCCAGACAGTCGTCTGAATCCTTGTCTGTCGCAAACAGGACAAAGTCTCCCGCAGGTTGTTTTTATGTCCCCTTCTTACAACACACAAGTGTGACATACATGAGACAACCAATATGTTTTTTTTCCTTTTCGTTTAGGGTAGGAAAATATATATATTTTTACTTTTGCGTGCCCACTAGACTTGCCCACTCATTTGCTGCAACGTGACGGCAAATATAAACCTAAATAATACAGATATGTCACGTAAACTGTTGTGTCGCAGGGGTGGTCGGGCGGGTAAGCAGGCACGGGAAGCGGGATTTATTCCGGGTAAGTGCAGGACAGAACAGGACCGAGCAACACTACGAAACATTACATCAATGACAGATCTGGGGAGACGGAGTCAGACGCGGACTAAATACGTGAGACAATCAGGCACGGATAGACAACAGCTGGCTTCCATCAGGATTGAACACGGGGTAACGAGGGGGGCGTGGCACACACGAGGCTCGTACGGGCGGATCATGACAAACATTTCTTTAAGCATTTAACAATGGCACAATATACAGCATGTAACTTTAATATTGTGTTTTATATACGTATTAATAATTGAACACTGTCCATTCACTGCCAGTGACAGGAAAATCAAGACAGCTGGGCTATAGAGCATGAAGTGCACATCTAAACATGGAAACATATTACAAACATTGAGAGATATTACAGCCAGAAAACTGCATATAAAGCTAACTGTACCAAGGTGCTGGAATTAAGGTTTAAACTTGGACCCGCTTTCTGGATTGTTTAAGTAAATATAATGCTAGTCTGCGCAACAATTTGTCCTCATTGAGCTCTCTTGTTCAGGACAACTGTGCAATAAGGCAGTGTACTTCCTGCCCAAGTTTTAGCAGATATTTCCACCACCCCTCCCAGCAATCGGTGTCTCTATTGATGCGACCTTCCTTATTTTACAAATGTTTACAAAGAGCCACGGTTCCTTTGGCTACTAATTTAGTTTCTCTGACTGTCTCCGATATCAGTGACTGCCCTGTAACAGATCAGGAATATGACTGCAGAAATGAAGTTCTACATTAATCTGTGACAAGAGATTGATATTAACAACTCAGTGTTTTCTTTTTTACTCCACTACTCCAGTCAACCCTTAACAACCCTTTCACATACATACAAGCCTCAAACAATAATCAGGCCCATAAATAAACAGTAATTTGTGCAAAGACATGGATTGGTCACCAGGCCTGCTTTTGTCATGGCTGTGTGCTGCCACCCAGTGGCCACATAATGGAAAATGATCTTCTTTAAACTCCAAAGTTAACTCGATTTTTCCAAAAATACGAGTTTTTTTTATCGTTTGTGATATTACATCGAACCTAAGTGTAAAAGGTCAGGTAAATATATATGATAAGGATGATCACTTCTGCATTCCTTTAAACAGTAAATACAATCCCCCAAAAATGTAATTTATACCTTGGCTTACGTATGACCACTCAGCGTTATTCAGAGAGAATCGGCGCCAGTCCGCCGCGAACACCTATATATCGTATCAGCGTTGGCACATTGACATGGGCAGAATCCTCATGGTCAGAGTCAAGTAAAAATAGGCGACGGTTAAAGTTGATGATTGGGAGGGAGGGGTGCATTAAAATGCCTCTGCTTATTAAGGTTTTGGAGCGTATCGTACTCATATGTCGAACAAATAACATGCTTAACGGATGATACGTAGTATTTCTACAGGTTAATTGTTCATATATACTCAGGTACTCAGGCGATCGTATGTCGGCGATTTTGATTGGCTGTTTTTAGAAGCCCGCATTTTATTGGCTGAATTGTGAAATTCCTAAATGTTGATTGGGCCATTGGCAGCAGATTCGGCCACTGGCTATAGCACGTGACAGCTGAGTGAACGATACGGTGGCCGGGTGGAGAAAAGTTATTCGCTCTCCTTTCAAAGGGGACCGGAGGCTGCGCTGACGGGTCGTGGTTGTGCAACCGTAAAACGAGATAAGTTTGAATTTAACCACCAACAAACCATCTCGATTGATACGATTTTATCACAGCCAACGACGAAGCACTAAATGGATACGGACAATAACACGGAAGCGCTCTCGAAGAGCTCTGTCAAGTATTTCACGCTTGAAGAGATCAAAAGGCACAACATGAGTAAGGATACCTGGATCATCATTCACGACAAAGTGTACAATATCACAAGCTTCCTGGAAGAGGTAAGGCATGAGTCCGGCGCATTAAACTGGCCATGCTCGTCTCCACCGCTATTAACTAGCGCTAAGGTTGTACTTCGACCGTTTTCTCATTTCAGTTGATGATTAACTGGGGTTTTTTGATTCATTCGCTGGTTTACCTGTATTCGTTAGGCCACCGATTTCGATGCCATATTCTGGATTAAACGTACCATAGGACCAAGTACAAGTGATCGTGTATAATTATGAGCTGATATTTAGCTACAGTCTAATGATTAATCCTGAACCAGACAACTGGTGAAGAAACGTCCATTGACGTTTCATCCGGTTGTGTAAACGCGGTCAGAGGATCCGAGTAAATCGCCTGATATACGTAATATATAGCCTATATTACACACATACTCGGAAGAAAACTAACGTGTTATGTTAACAGTCACGCAAAAGTTGTCAAAAATCTCACCGGCATTTACTTCTCTGAAAAAATTAAAAGATCCCTCTATATTTTAAAAAGTTCTAGTTTAATCCTGGTTTTGCTGGCAGAAGGCCGCACTGTGTGTCAGGCTGTGTCCAGGCTCAGGGTTTCTAAGACAGCAGTACACAGGAACAATGTGAAGCTGGAGACGCTGCTAATAACAAAACAAGCAAACAAAAAATAACAGCCAGTTAGAGGGAAGAAGAAACTTTGTAATGGCAAGAATTTTGAAGGCGTAACTTTGGATTGTGGCCCCCACCCATTTATCATGGCAATATGATTATGGGGAGCTGTATTGGCCAGTTCTGATTGTTGGGGGAATTACCCCCCATCCCCCATAATTTACGCCTATGACAGAGATGATAGTCACCTTATCTGTCAGTAGGTGCACACCCATAAATTGAGAAATGAGTGACATTTTGCTGTAGTCTCTTAATTTTTTCTAGAACTGTATCTTGACCACCATGTATATATCAGAGAGACATGCACACACTGAACATGCCCTTTTACACATTTAGCCTTACTGGGGTTGAGATTGAAGGGTTAGGGTTTGCCTGGGTCCTTTGTGAATCTGCTGTTCTCTGTTTATCAGAGAATTTACCCCCTTAATTCTAAAGACTGATACAGCACTAAACTGTTCCTCATTGGCCAAATCCTTAATTGTTTGCTGTTTCGCTCTAAGTTTAATTTATCGTTCAAGGCATTTATTAAAATATCTTACGATGGATTTGTAGTACTAGTCTTGTTATATGTGTGTATGTAATGTGAAATGTGTAATGATGGTCTATTTTGTAACAGTGCAATGCAATATGGCTAATATGATTGATTAATAATTGGTTTGACGACTGGCCAGCATCCAGGAGGTGAGGAGGTGCTGTTGGAACAGGCAGGAACAGATGCCACAGAGAGCTTTGAAGATGTTGGCCACTCCAAAGATGCCAGGGAGATGCTTCAGCAGTATTTCATCGGGGAACTTCACGCGGTACATGTGCATCTTCCTCCTCATGCTGTCATTGTCATGAGTGCTGACAAATGACACATTTGGAAAGATTCCAAACTATGAGCAAATATGGAAAATGAAAATAAAACCAATGTATAGATAAACTGTAGATAAGTGGATGTTTTGGTTGTATGAACATTGACTAGTTGAGTTTTACATATCCAAATTATTTAATGATGAGCTACAGTTTTAGGAATAGTAACTCATAGGAAAGTATGTGGTAAGAAAGTATTGCAAGGATTTTACACTTTTTTTTTCAAATGGCACATAACAAACACACTAGACAATGGCAGAATTAAATCTACAGCTTACTGGAAGAACATTGGTGCAGATCCCAGGTACATTACAAGCAATGTTGCTCTACATTCTTTGTTTTTGTTTTGTAAACATATTCATGGTATTTTATATTGTCCATTAAGTAATAAAAGATTATATATAATATATTATATATACATAAAACATATGATTGTTTCACTAACAATGATGCATACTTCTCGTGGGGCTACTCATGTTTTAAAATGTATGTAGTGATGCCGCCAAATTCCGTTTATTATAGAGAATAACATTTCAAATTATACTTTCAGGATGATCGCAAAAAGGAAGCTGGAAAGGTGAGTCCAATAGGTAATTTACATTTCAAGTTATAGCAAATATATTTACACTGTTGTGTACTAGTGTGGTGCTGGTGTGGTACTTCCATAAATATTTTTCATTTGCTTGTCAGACCTGTTCATGTTTAAGTGGCAATTAGCTCTTGAATTAGACTAATATGTCTGCACTTTCTTCTCTAGGATATTTTCATTACAACAACAGGCAAGACCAGGTATGTGAAGAACACCGTTTGGGAAGACAATTCCTTGACTGGAAAGAAGCTGGCGTTTGGATGGAATTAGGGCCGACGAATCCTCACATATTGTTCACTTTTAATTCTTGATTGATATACACAGTAATACCGTAAACTGATTTTGACCAGATGTGTTGTTGTTCATCACTGACAACAAAATCCATCATTTCTGCTTTCTCAGTGGTTTTATTCATTTAAAATCATCTGGGGAAAGTATGTAAATTTTGGCTGCCTCCACCCCCTTTTTCTACAGTTCTTGGACCACCTGGGTAATTCCTGTCTTGGCGGCAGCAGTAGTTGGTGTGATGTACCGATACTACATGCTGGAGCAGAAGTCCTCTTGAACCACCCGGAATCCGCACAGCATTGATGTCATCTCTCTCTGTCCCTGGAGGCCTTGATGCGATGGTCTGTTGGATCACTTACCACACTGACTGCCCTTAACGATCCAGAGGTGCACCTTACTCCCACACTGCATTATTAAACCAGTTTGAGGAGCAGAAGTTGTAGGGGTGGTCTCAAGCATAGCTGTACCATCCACTTGCAACCCAAAGCCCACCAGAGATGGGGCAGAGATGCAAAGGAAATCAGCATATATTTTGTATAATTTCATTTCCATTATCAGACCCTCCCTCCACTAACTATTTATGAAGTTTACAGGTTCTTGTTCTTCATAGTCTATGGAAATTCACCATATGCTGTGCTTGTCATTTTTATACAAAAAAATGGTGTTTTTAAATGGAGAAAAATGTCATTAAATGTTTTGTAGGGCTGAATATCAAATATATTAAGAAATTATACTGCTAACAGACCAAGAATGATTCCCTCATTATGTGGCGAAGTGTCTAAATAGTCCGTTATAGTTGTTAAATACCTTGAGCACTTGGAGTATATTTGATACTGTATTCTGATTGGATAATTTTACTTAAGCTTTGAAAACCGAACCTAGTGGTTTATATCGATCATTTCAAATTAATCCCTTTTTATGTCCCGCCTGCTAAAATCAGTAAGTGTAGGTTTGCTGCACATAACTGTTATGATGGCTGTTTATTTTCAGTACATGGTCTTTCCACACAAATAACGCTATAATACTTCTCGTAACTGAGGATCCTCAGTTTAAGAAGTTGCCTTTCAACTTGCAATGCCTTCTCATTGGGGTATTTTTGTGTTTACAGAACTGTGTACTGTATTTATTTTATGGCCACATAGTCCCTTTATTACGTTATCGTATGCATTTTAGCACTGTGGAATACCTCTATGGAGATGCAACAACTGGCGATGGAATAGGTAAAGCAGCGGTTTTGGGTTAAGATTGGTTGGTTTCTGTAATATGTTCATGTATTTTGCTTGTCCATATGCACTTTGGGAATTAAAGAAGCAGCCTCACTGTCTGTCTTTCAAGTTATTTTCAAATCAAAAGTAACATGAACATTAGAATTTTTTAATTACGCTTAGGCCTAATTTTAAGTTTTGGGCATTGTTACTAATATTTAACAGACAAGTTTACTGCAGCAGACATTTTCATCCATAGAAAATACTGTGATGGATAACACGAGGTGTTCTTTTTTTCTTGAATGGATGTATGCTGGAACAAACACCTTGCGGGAGATACGCCTATTAAAATTACCCATTAAAGACGACGTACAATGGCGAAATCCGTCTGTTGCCGGGGTACGGTGGTATGCGAAGCGTACGTTTCATTTGGCTATTGGGCGACTTAACGTACACTGACATCCTCGTCCAATCCGCGTGAAGTGGGTGGGACAAGTCAGGAACCCTGGATTCCGAAAGGTGTCCAAAATCGGTTAAATAGTAGTACACAAGAACAAGGGGAAGCAGGATAATGAAACATTATACGTGATATATAAACTACGTAGTTCATTCTGTTGAAAAGTCATTTCATATCAACGAGGTATCCGGCAATGCGGATTTGAATGTTACCTTAGTGGTGTTTATTTTTTTCCTGAATAATTTTATATACAAAACAAACTGCAAACAAAGTGCGTTATTTGTTGATCATACACTCGTCATACCTGCCGAATCACCAGTCAATGATTCCTCAAAAATTCCAAAAGTGCCCCTGCCCCCTGTACAATGTCACTGTCAGCCACTATTCTGTCAATAAAGTTTATTCAAACGCAGGGGATTCTGGGTCCGCTATGGCGGCCTGTGCTGTTGTTCGTAAGATCTACACAATATTTACGTACACATGAACTGAAACTAACGCTAACCTCGAGGACAAGAGTTTACATCCACTGGGTAAGTGCGCGACTCATAATTATATTTTTAGCAACATAAAAAGATTATGATTATGGGAACTGGTTGATTGTTCAAAGGATGTTGATCTACTTGACTTATAAACGTTATGTGAGCCAGCTGTTTGCCAGTTTACTACTAATTTTTTTCGACATTCCGTATATATACACCGTTATTTGTAGTCTAGTTGTATATAAAGTGTTTATCCTTCAGAAAATTATGTAGCTGAGAAGAGTAGTATACTGCTCGTTTTGATAATGGCAGTTTCGTGATTTAAAATTTCACAGCAGTTACAAATCTGAAGTTAACGGTATGTTCAATGTCCCCGGAAATATGTATTTAGAGTATGTATATACGTTTTACTAGTTTTGTGTTTGATTTAATCTGTTTTAGGTTGTACAATATTTACGTAGTACCCGACTTTATAAACCGTCGATACAGTATTTTACCGTCGTCCCTGAGCTGCCCGAGAGAAGATGGAGGATGACGCCACTCTCCACCGTCTGGAGGGCAACCATCCCGACGAGCAGGTCGGCGGGCTGATCGTGAAGAAGAAGAGCGCCGTGTCGGAGCAGCACGTCTTCCGGCCGCCGACCCCTCGCACCTCCCTGCTGGGCCTCGATCTTCTGGCGGCACAGAAGCGCAAGCAGCGTGAAGAGAAGGACCGGCAGGAGGCCGAGGACGACGCCAAGAAGACAAAGAAGTCCAAGGTTTCTTCATACCGGGATTGGGAGGACGGCAGAGCCGACTCTGGGTCTGATGATGAAGATGGCGATGAAGAGGGCATGGGGGACAAGAAAGAGAGGTGAGGTGTTATGACCTATCAACCTGTTAACACAAGCACAAGTGTATCAACTAAATATGTCTAAGTGAATTTATAGTTTAGAATGAAAGTAAACAGCATTGGTATTGGTGGCTTAGTTGAGGTCATGCGGCGACATGGTTTTGCCTGGGTTTGTGTGGGTTTCCTCAGATATGCTTGATTTAGATGGATTGTGTGTAGGCATGTCTGAGTGCCCTGTGATGGATTATCATCCTGTAATCTCCTTCTGTCAGGAAATATCGTGTCACAGGGTCTGAAACGCCGTCCAATCCCGGTGGAGTCAGTGAAGAGTTTCGGAAGAGACACCAGCAGAGGGAGAAAGAATGGCGTGAACATGGAGTTTATGCCTCTTCCAAGGAGGACAGGAAACGAGAAAGGGACAAAGATCGGAGAGGTGAGCAAAGGATTCCTAAATTCATACTCGGATACCAGAAGGTACCTTTTAATTTAGACGCCTTCATAGTCTTGTTTTGTCAACATTTGCTTGACTGAAGGATGGAGTTTCTGTTGTTGACTGTCATGTGACTGTTGGGCCACATGGATTCCCTATTGCTGTAGATGAGCGGGAGCGCAGCCAGCGTAGCACCAGCAGGGGGAGCTCTGAGAGGGGTGAGCGTAGTGAGCGCTCACAGAGAGGGGGTTGGTCTGAGCGGCTGAGTCGCGGAATAAAGAGGGACGAACCCGAGAGCCCTCGACACCGGCCCAGAGGTTAGTGTCCCGCCCACCCATGGATGTGGCCCATCTCTGGGGGCCAGTACAGGGCTTCACTAAAAGGCCCCCCTTTCTATTTTAGATGCTCCCACGCCGTCCCGCTCCAGCTGGGACGAGGATGACAGTGGCTATGCTAGCTCCCGGCGTTCCCATTGGGAGTCCCCGTCCCCAGCACCCTCACACCGGGAATCGGACAGGTCTGAACGGAGCCACCGCCCTGGTCTGGATCGGTGAGTATTCGAGCACCAAACACAGACCCCTACAGATCCTTAACAATCCTGGATATCTCGCCTTCTGTGACGCAAAGTGAACATAATTATTATTATTATTGTTATTATTGATGGATCGTGGCTCGGTGTTTGTTGAAACTTGATAGCTGGCTGAATAAGAACTGGTGAAATTAACTATGCGCAACAAGAGGGTTAAGTGATTAGTGTTCAGTGGGGTGGCATTCTTCGCTTTTACCTCCAGGGTTGGGGGTTTGAGTCCCTCCCAGACTTTCTGTGTGTAGGGTCTGCACGTTTCCCACGGGTGCTTTAGTTTGCACCCAGCAGTCCAAAGACACGCAGCGAAGTCTGTAAATTGGCATATCCCGCGTCTGCCCTGCAGTGGATTGGCATCCCGCCCGGGGTGTTTGCCTGCTTTGTGCTCTGTGTTGCCTTAGATAGGAGACCCTGTATTAGATAAGCTGTTGGAAGCTTGCTGGACGTACCTGTGCCTCGTGATTTTTTTTTTTTCGTTTCCAAGGTTCATTTGATGTGGTCTATTATCATGGCATTATTCCTGAGTGAGGCCTGTGCCCGACACAGAATGGCGTTCCAGCTCTGACCTCGGCACTCTCTCTGTCTCCAAGGTCTGTGAGGAGCCGGTACCCAGCTGATACCCCCCTGCCCACTCCCTCCTACAAATACAACGAATGGGCCAATGACAGGAAGCACCTGGGCTCCACCCCCCGCCTGTCCCGTGGGAAAGGTACTGCACACATACCCCTGAGCCTGACATGATCAGACGGGATGCACTGTAGGTGTCACTCCCCAAAGGATCTATCACTGGTGAGCGTGATGAGATGGCTGATCCTGGGAGTGTTTGCCAGAAGCCAGTTTCAGGAAGATCACCGATATGTTTTAAAATGCATGTAGGGATTCTGTGCTCTGGAGTTATGGTCAGTGAATGGCGTTTAAGGTTGACAATGTAGACAAGATGAGGAACTTTTTTTGTCCTGGGGTGGGTCTTGGTCACGGATTATTGTGTTACTGCTTTTTGTAGGAGGAAAGAAGGAGGACCGAGAAGATGGCATCACGTTTGACACCGAGGACGAGAGACAGCAGTGGGAGGAAGATCAAAGGGTCAGTTAAGGGGGGGGGGGTTGGGTGGGGGCACACTCTTCCGCTGTTATTGTGGCACAGATCTGTGCCTTTAAATCGACGTTGCTCCTTCATTATGGGTCACCTTGTTTAAGAATATCTGCCTAAATCTGCAAAGGGTGGATAGCCAATGGCAAACGTATAACTGGACCGCGGTTTTGCAGCAAGCTGACCGGGACTGGTACATGATGGATGAGGGTTATGACGAGTTCCACAACCCGCTGAACTCCAGCTCGGACGAGTACGTCAAGAAGAGGGAGCAGATCCTGCAGAAGCAGACACAGAAACGCATCTCTGCGCAGAAGAGGCAGATCAACGAGGTACCCTTCCCGGCCTGCCCTCTGCTGGTCGTTTTAAACAAGATGTGGTTTAGTCTCTGTGACATTCAGTCGTGCACCAAACATATTAAGGGCCTTTTTTCACTTTTCATTTTAATATTTTCACGAAGTAGCAGCTTAATCTGTCTCAATCATAGGCACCATCAGGGGCTTGGATTGACTTTATGGATCTTTAGACTCGTTAGCGAGAAGATGATGTCGCTTATGAAACTGCTGCTGGTGAATAAGTTACTGTAGGGAACATTCTCTCCTTCTCAAAGAATGCTGTCAGTGGGTAAGTGCATCCATGGAGGCTGCCTCGCGTGGTTATGCGGCTGCAGCTGTCTGATGCCAGAGTCCCATTGTGCTCTGCAGGATAACGAGCGCTGGGAGACCAACCGCATGCTGACCAGCGGGGTGGTGCAGAGGCTAGAGGTGGACGACGAGTTCGAGGAGGATAACGCCGCCAAGGTGCACCTGCTGGTGCACAACCTGGTGCCGCCTTTTTTGGATGGCAGGATCGTCTTCACCAAGCAGGTAACCGCCCGGCAAACGGCACGTCGTGTGATCGGCGATGATGTCACCCGTCTGAGCCACATCACCTGTCCGCCTCCAGGCTGAGCCCGTCATCCCGGTGAAGGACCCCACGTCCGACCTGGCCATCATCTCCCGCAAGGGCAGTCAGCTGGTGCGCAAGCACCGGGAGCAGAAGGAGCGCAAGAAGGTAGCCTGCCTGCCGGCGCCCCCTTCAGTTAACAATGTGAACTTTTAACGACAGCATTGTTTTTGTGGATCGGGCTAAATGCATCCATTATAACTGCTGAGTGCTGAGACTGAGACTGTCTCCTTCGAAATGCTGGTTTTCAGGCATGTGGAGGGAGTGATGCATTCTCTCTATACACCTTTCCACATTTAGCAAGTTTAAATTCTGTCATTAGGGGTTATGTGCCTTAATTCCCTGCGAGTCGCCGTCTGGCTCCATGGCGTGGCCTGATGCCTCCTGCTTGTCCAACAGGCCCAGCACAAGCACTGGGAGCTGGCGGGCACCAAACTGGGCGACATCATGGGCATCAAGAAGACCGAGGAGGAGGACAGCAGCGCGGGCAAACCGGTGGGCGAGGACGGCGCCGTGGACTACAGGTGGGTCCCTCCCGAAGGCCTCTCCGACCGTCTCGCGTCCCTGTCCTGCGACCGCTCTGCTCTCTTTCCCCTCCTTAATGCTGTCCCCCCCCCCACCAGAGCTGAACAGAAGTTCGCCGACCACATGAAGGAGAAGAGTGAAGCCAGCAGCGAGTTTGCCAAGAAGAAGACCCTGCTGGAGCAGAGGCAGTATCTGCCCATCTTCGCCGTGAGACAGCAGCTGCTCAACATCATCAGGTACCTGCGTGGTGAAGCTGCACGCCACCTAGTGGTGACAGGCCGATGGGGCAGTTTCAGGACCAGTGACCTGTATCACAAATTGAGGTTTTTTGCTTAGCCAGATCACTTGTTGGATTTAAGGCACCCCTGTTTATCTTTAGACTTTATCTTCGTTCATTTCCATTTGGCCTAGATTGCATTAGATCCCATAGGATATCTTGCTTACCTAAAAACCCAGCTCTGTGATGCAGGCCCCTGCTTATTAGTGAGCAGTGAGTGTGTGTTGACAATACCAGGGCCCCCACCTTTAGCTGGGTCAGGGGATCCTAGCTTGGTAACCCCCCCGCCTCCCGCCGCAGGGACAACAGCATCGTCATCGTGGTGGGCGAGACGGGCAGTGGCAAGACCACGCAGCTGACGCAGTACCTGCACGAGGACGGCTACACGGGATACGGCATGGTGGGCTGCACGCAGCCACGCAGGGTCGCCGCCATGAGCGTGGCCAAGAGAGTGAGCGAGGAGATGGGCGGCAACCTGGGAGAGGAGGTGAGGGGCGTGGTCGGGCGGAGCCGGGGGCGGAGCCTTGGGGTTTTCTCAAAAGGAAAGCACTAGACACTTAATGCTTGCATTACATCTCCCAGGTTTCATGTTTTCTCTGGTGTTCCTGTTTAGGTTCTCCAGTTTCGGCTGTTTTTTGTTTTTTAATTTTTTTTTTGTTGTTGCTTTCGCTGTGATTTTTAATTTGATGCATATTTTATCATTTCCTTCACAAGTAGCTTTTTAAACCCACTCCTCATAGATCCTCAGACAATCCACATTTTCCTTCCGTCCCAGGACACCTGGACCAAACACTCCAGAACACTGAATACCTGTAACAGGTGTGCTGAGAGCTGGGAGGGAGTAAAAACTTGGACTGTCTGGGGGTCTCTGTGGACCAAGTTGAGAAATACTGCTATTAAGCACTTTGAATTACCTTGGCATATGTGTAAATACACTCCCTTAGACGGGCTTTACAGAGTGATTAGATCAATTTTCCTAGCTTAATATCTCTGATTTGTTAAATTGAGGTCTCAGATCAGCCTTTCTGATGAAAGCTGGGTGGTTCTTGCGTCATTGTCAACTCTGGGTGGTCTGCATCCAGGTGGGCTACGCCATTCGGTTTGAGGACTGCACTTCCGAGAAGACGGTGATCAAGTACATGACGGACGGTATCCTTCTGAGGGAATCGCTGCGTGAGTCCGATCTGGACCACTACAGTGCGGTTATCATGGATGAAGCCCACGAGCGCTCGCTCAACACGGACGTGCTGTTTGGCCTGCTCCGGGAGGTAGGTGTGATGACCGGGGGGGGGGTCAGAGATGATACCGGCGGCCAGCAAGTCTGACTGTATGGAATCCCCGCAGGTCGTCGCCCGACGTTCGGACCTCAAGCTCATTGTCACGTCTGCCACCATGGACTCGGATAAGTTTGCCACCTTCTTTGGAAACGTCCCCATTTTCAACATTCCTGGAAGAACGTTCCCAGTGGAGATTTTATTCAGCAAGGTGCGATATTTCAGTCCTTTTCATTGATTGTCAGTCTGCTGTTCTGCGCCGTTTTTAATTATCATTCAGTATTTTACTTATTCTCAGTGTCTTGATGAGGATGATGATGATGATGATGATGGTGGTAAGCCATATAAAGTTGTGGTAGATGCCCAGAACAGCTGAGATTAATGGTTTTGGTCACAGTGAAGAGGACGAGCTACTGTTGATTAGCTAGTGATGATATGACTTTGGCAATGAAATAAATGGCGGTCCTGGGGACAGTAGTCATGGTAACTGGTAGTGATGCCGGTCTTAGTCATTATGGTGATGAAGATGCTGGCAGCGGTGATGGTGGTCACTATGGTGCCGGTGATGGTAATACTGGCGCTCATGATGTTCCAGACACCCCAAGAGGACTACGTGGAAGCCGCGGTGAAGCAGGCCCTTCAGATCCACCTGAGCGGGATGCACGGTGACATCCTTATCTTCATGCCTGGCCAGGAGGACATTGAGGTACCATGGTGATCGATGTCAGGAGGACCAGTGCAGGTTTTATTTGTCTTTCTAACCTGGGTTTCTGGCCTGCCTCTGATTCAGGTGACGTCAGACCAGATTGTGGAGCGCTTAGAAGACCTGGAAAGTGCTCCTCCACTGGCTGTCCTGCCCATTTACTCACAGCTGCCCTCAGATCTGCAGGCCAAGATCTTCCAGAAGGTATGACCCGCTGCTTCATCTAAGCCTGCATGATGAGGGTCAGTTATCTCATGTAACGCAGTCATTGAACTGGATGAAGTAAAACCGTCCTTTGAAAGCTTCTGATGTTACCGATTTGCTCACCGTGAACGTTTTTAACAGACTGTGACTTTGGGTGAGTCTCAATACCAAGAACGCAAAGACCGTACTCGTGGTCTTGGTAAGACCGGCCTTGGCAACTTGCCTTCCAAGAATGAACTTTGGGCCCAGTGAATCATGGGATTGGTGTCATTTGGCCAGGATGCAGCCGATTTATCCTCGATATCTGAGGCGGCGCAACATCTGGGAATTTTTACCCTCCTCATTACCTGTGTTTTTAGTATTGGAACTGGTCTTCGGCAATGGAAGATGATGTCAAACGAGTGCACGAGGGCACAGTACGGCGAAGTGCGCACGTTGAGGTTCACATGTTGTTTCCGGGCACCATAGGCTCCTGACGGTGTGCGGAAGTGCATCGTGGCCACGAACATAGCGGAGACCTCGCTGACTGTGGACGGCATCATGTTCGTCATCGACTCGGGATTCTGCAAGCTGAAGGTGAATCTTAGCTCCTGGACCCCTGCGGCCTTCGCTAGGGCTGACGTGGCGTGACTTGTGCGTCCGTCCATTAACAGCCTGTAAAAATACTACGCTAAATAAAACTGGATCATATTTGTTTGGTTAATCTTAATTTTCAGAGTGAGCTTCAGCTTTCAGCTTTTCCGAGGATCCCTAAATCATGACGGCTGATGGACGAGTTTAGTGACGTTGCGTCTCGCCCTGCAGACTATTGTCAACACAGAATTCATGATTTGTATTTGTGGTGCTGCAGTGTAGTTTATAAAGTAATGGCATGTCTACCATTAAGGGAGGCCTTTAGCTGCCGATTTATATAAAGTTATATCATATGAATAGTATTAAATGTCATATGGCATGTATCACCTCAAGGGAGCAGAAATAACAGCAGATATGTTCGCCGTTCTCCAGCTTACAACTACAGCGGCTGGAATTTAATGAGCATGTGGACAGAGACACGGTCGGGCTGGAGCTGAATCTGTAATGACTCATTATTTAATGCCCCGATTGCTGACATGAATGACGTCCATCTGCTGTCCCAGGTGTTCAACCCCCGCATCGGCATGGATGCCCTGCAGGTCTACCCCATCAGCCAGGCTAATGCTAACCAGCGCTCCGGCCGGGCTGGCAGGACGGGGCCCGGTCAGTGCTACAGGTAGACCCCCTGCTCCTGCCTTTACACCCCCTGCAACCTTTTGCACATCAGGTGGTGCTGTGAGCCTCTTACTTTAGTGGTCATGATCAGACTGCAGATTTGCATCAACAACCAAACTGCTTCTCTTATTAAATTAAAAAAAATTTTTTAAGCACAGCGTCTCATGTACAGCCTTTCGCCCTCTTGCTGGTGTTGACCTGCTTGTACAAACCCATTTAGGCGCCCCTGGACCAGGCGTTGACGTGTGTTATAGAGGGACCCGCAGTGCTGATCTGCGCTTGGGTCATTACCGTAAAGCAATTTACAGAAACCTAAGATCAGAGTCTTCGTGACCCGCAGGGTCTCATTCTGATTGCCGTCTGGGACCTTCCGGAACCGGCTTTTGGGTTAGATGTGATAACGCCTGCATAGGTGCCTTCCCAGCATGCCTTGCCAGGCCCCGCCTCCCTCTGCTGACGAGCTGATAAGGGTCTTCGGACGCTTTCTGTGTATTATGCTTTTGGGAAGCCTCTTCCTGTCACATCTGTAAGACCACGATGAGGGCTTTCCAAACTGACCATGAGGTGAAAAAGTGGCCTATAAGAAGTCAGGAATGGGATGCCATTCCCTCCCCCCATGGTATTCGTGTGTGACACTGAACATTTCTTACTTAGATGATTTACATTTTTATATTTGTCAGATGCTTTTATCCAAAGTGACATGTGATGAGAAAGCAGGGTCAGTCAGTACCAGGAGCTGCTGTGGTTAAGGCTCTGGCGGTGGTGGGATTTGGGTCTCGACCCGCCAAGACACTCACCGCCCCAAACCCGTTCTTAGGTGTTGGCGCTTCCTCATTCCTCTGCCAGGAGATGCCCACCCCCCATGTCTCTCCTGTCCGTCCCTGTTGCCCCTCCCCATGCCAGGCTGTACACCCAGAGTGCTTTCAAGAATGAGATGCTCACCACCACCATCCCAGAGATCCAGCGCACAAACCTGGCCAATGTCGTTCTGCTGCTTAAGTCATTGGGTGTCCAGGACCTGCTGCTCTTCCATTTCATGGACCCCCCACCGGAGGACAACATGCTCAACTCCATGTACCAGCTGTGGATCCTGGGGGCTCTGGACAACACTGGTAGGACTCCCCCAACCGCCTCCACACCCTATTGGCTGTCTGTGTCACATGGTACGACTCCCCCAACCGCCTCCACACGCTATTGGCTGTCTGTATCACATGGTACGACTCCCCCAACCGCCTCCACACCCTATTGGCTGTCTGTATCACATGCCCCTCTCTGCTCCCGCTGTTCCTTCTGCTCTCAGCTTTCTGTCTTTAGAGGAACTGCCTTGTGATTGATGGATAACTGGGGTCCTAAAGTCAGCCCAGGGGCGTCTACAGTGGCACCAAGCAGAAATTGGAAGTGCTTGCCTTAATTATCATTAATTAACAGGGCTCTGCGATAGTCGAGAAGTGGTTCATTCAGGAAGATGAATTGGAGGTGTTCCGTGTGAGGCTCTCCTCGTCACGTTAATCACTTCCTGTTTCCGCTAACGGGACCTGCGCGGCTGACTCCGTGTCCCCCTCCCCTGAACCCAGGTGCGCTCACCCCCACCGGAAGACTCATGGTGGAGTTCCCCCTGGACCCAGCGCTGTCCAAGATGCTCATAGTGTCGTGTGACATGGGCTGCAGCTTGGACATCCTCATTATTGTCTCCATGCTGAGCGTCCCCGCCATCTTCTACAGGCCCAAGGTACCGTGTGTGTTCCTTTTTAATCCTTCATCACTGATGGTTAAGGTT
Source organism: Stomatorhinus walkeri (assembly GCA_026784285.1). Classification (NCBI taxonomy): domain Eukaryota; kingdom Metazoa; phylum Chordata; class Actinopteri; order Osteoglossiformes; family Mormyridae; genus Stomatorhinus; species Stomatorhinus walkeri. The sequence continues at coordinate 15,977,333 of JAODUD010000008.1, forward strand.
TGGGCTGGGTAGGGGTTACATTTGACATAGTTGGAATTAGGGTTTTGCCCATAGAAATGAATGGAGAGTCCCCATAAAGATATGAATACATGGACTTTGAGTGTGTGTGTTTGTGCGTGTGCGTGTTTGTCAGATCTCAGATCTAGTTTCTCTTGAGCAGGGTTCCCCAGTTCTGGTCCCGAAGGACCTGAATCCAGCACAGTTTACAGATTTCCGTGCTTAAATGCATCATAATCGGCTTATCACCACCACTAGTGGGTGTCTGAGCAAGGAAATCTGCAAACTGTGTTGCACGCCGGCCCCCCATGACTGGAACTGGGAAAAGCTGCTGTAGATTCTTGAAGCTGCCCACGGAATTGACGTGGAAATGGGGTTCTGCTTGAAAACATGACCCAGTTTTTTTTGACTGGTTTCCCGTGCAGCTCCGGGCCAGAGTGGCCGGTAATCTATTAATCTAGTGTTTATTAGCCTGTGACCTTCAAACAGTCCGAGGGGCCCTTAGCAACGTCCAAGCGCCCCCCCCCCCGCCTCACGATTGTCCTCCCTGTCTCCTGCTGGACAGGGTCGCGAGGAGGAGAGCGACCAGGTGAGGGAGAAGTTTGCCGTTCCCGAGAGCGACCACCTGACCTACCTCAACGTCTATCTGCAATGGAAGAACAACAATTATTCCAGCATTTGGTGTAACGAGCACTTCATTCACACCAAGGCCATGCGTAAGGTAAAAGCCCTGTCGGGGGAGGGGGGGGGTCTGTGGCTGGAGGTCAGGGGTCAGCTCTCAAATCCGCCACAGAGCAAGAGGAGGTTCAGTGTGGTTTTAATGGGATCCTGACAAACTATATACGCCAAAACTGAGCCGTTCTCTCTGTTAGGTTGTGTAAAGCGTGGAGCTTATTTTTCACAAAAGCAGGCCTTTTGTGCTTCTGGAAATTTCCATATGGGAAACCGGGAACAATTGCTATTGACTCTCAAAGCATGTAAATAAGTAAATAGCAAGAAAAGTGTCAAAGGCGCTAAATGTTTAAAGTAATTTAGTTATCAGATCAAAGAAAAGTTCCATCAGCAGCAGTTGCCCCCGGGCTGCTGTGTCACTCTGGGGGTAGAGCATGGGGAGGGGTGGAAGCGAGCGGGGGTAACGCTGGCGAGGAGGGGTCACTCCCGGTGTATGTGTGTGTCACAGGTGCGAGAGGTGCGGGCCCAGCTCAAAGATATCATGGTGCAGCAGAAACTAGACCTGCTGTCGTGTGGCTCCGACTGGGACATCGTCAGGAAGTGTATCTGCGCTGCCTATTTCCACCACGCTGCCAAGCTCAAGGTGCGAGTCCCCCCAACCCACC
>JAODUD010000008.1:16029851-16042531 GCA_026784285.1 Stomatorhinus walkeri
CCCCCCCCCCCCCCCCCCCCCCCCCCCCCCCCCCCCCCCCCCCCCCCCCCCCCCCCCCCCCCCCCCCCCCCCGGCTTTGGAGCCCCAACAGACATAGGTGAAGGCATTTGATTCATTGGAGGGTCAGTGTTGCACCACACACAGAGATGTTTAGCTACTAGCCAACCAAAAGGAGTTGTTCTTTTACCAAGCATCTAGCTCATACCCATCAACATAGCTGTGAAACTCCCACCGTATTTGCCCTAAGTGGCGAAAACTAGAACCCAGGGCACAAACGAAAGCCGTCGGCAACACCTGCCGCTGCCTGTGCTGAGGAAAGTGGAGTCTTAACATTAAGAGGATGCACATGTACGCATACTAGTTGTGGCCAAGATTACTGCCAAGATTAAATGCAGCACACCATGCAACAAAACAAGGGTGGTGGGCTTTCTGCAAGAAACTGTGTTTTTAATGAACAATGAACATGTAAACTGCATGCATGAATGTATGAGCCAGCCCATCTGCTAACTTTGCAAGGAATTGACAAACAAGACTGTAAATCCTACGCACACCATTACATTGCTCTGTCCTGCATGGGACCGGCAGCCCCACCAGGGCCTTTCACTGTTTCCTGGGACAGGCTCCTTGTTCACCCGAATCTGGAGAAGTGGATATGAACGATGGACCATCAAATACTAGAGGCCTTGACGCCATGTCTAGATAAATAAGCCTGACATTATTCACTTTTGGTGAGCGAATTTTCCCACTAGTACTATAGTATTACTGTGTGCCATCAAGTTATTGTCGACTCCTGGGAACCACACAGATGACATTGCTCCAGAACTTTCAGTCTTCAGCCTGAGTCCTCAGGCTTCCCAAAACATGTTCAGCGTTGTGCTTGAATCCATCCATCTTGTTGCTGGGTTTCCTCTTCCTCTTTTATCATCTGCTGTTCCAATAAATTTGGTCTTCCCGTAAAATGGCCAAAATCTGGTCATTAATTCAATCTGAGAAATGTGAGATCTCCACATAGCACCCCTGGCATTCAAATATACTTCCCTCCATTTTGGTGTGTTTCACGTTAGTTGTTACGATGGTGGGTAACAGCGGCAAAGAAACAGGAGGGGCATTCTACACTCTCACTCCACACCAAACGGTTTCTGGTCCCATCCTCCTCGCTGACCTGAGATCATTTAAGCGGTGTCATCATTTACATCATGTGCATCACATGTTCATTCAAGGAAGCTACTGAGCTTTAAGTTTTTGACCGTTTATGCATTTATGAAACCTAGCAGGCTGACTCCAGAGTCAGACAGCAGAGGGAAGTCTTTGACCTCCTGCTTTCGGTAACAAGGGTAGGAGCTCGTCCACCACGATGGAAATCAGTGAATATAATCTACTGTGACATCTCAAAACCCACATTAGCCAGCAAAGCATTCAACCAGCTATAGATCTCAGCCAAAGGTCGGTGAAACATGCACTGTGCTCAAATAAGAAGGAATGATATGATAGAATAACATCACTTTTTGTTGATTATTTAAAATAATTAGCAATGAAAAGCAGTCATTCACACATACACCCACCCTCCAATCCATCCACCAGTAGATCCTGGATCACGTAGCAGCATACTCAGGGCTGCTGTCTGGATTTGGAGTCCTTCACAGGGCAAGAACACAAAAACACACAGACACACACTCACTTCAACCCCTCACCCAGCCGTAACCTTAACCATAAGTAACCAAACAAAATACAAGATGTGACATTTTGAGTTTTTTGATTGCATCAGTTGTTATTTATAAAATTGAGTTTCCCTTGTGAAGACTGAAAAAATGGTCCCCACAACAGTTTTTACTGAATTGTGGGGACATTTGGTTCTATGAAGTAGTACAGACATTCCTCACTTAACAACCTACCTGTTTAACAACCACCTGGACTTCCGACCAGCTCTCCGACCAGTCAACATTGTACGCTGCACCAGAACTTTGGTCGTGGAAACAGCAGTTCGGCATTCCTGTTCCTTTCAAAGCAATGGCTGTAGGTTTTTTCCTTGTTGAATATCTTAGTTAATATGTGCAAATGAAATTTATTTTCTATGCGCTGTTCAATAATGTACAAAAGGACACTAACAGTGATTTATTTGCTTGCAGTGATGCTAGTTAGCGATACATGCTTATATACGTAAGCGTATCATTTATTTGTAATTCTGTTGATAATTAATGGTAGCACTTACTGGTCAGCTTGTTGTAACTTGCTAAATAAGAGATCTAAGTCTTTTCTGTGTTTGATTTATTACAGTTTCACTCATAGATTTTCACCTGTCACAAACAGAGAAAACACATACTGGGAACAGTATACTGCTTATTACAGTATAACGTACACTATAGTATAAGCATTTATAAATATACTAAAATCATCAAAATGGCGAAAAGGTGACAAGAAAACAATATCTAAAGGTAGTTTACACAACCCACTACCAGTACAGAATGCCGGAAATATCAGTAAGGGGCGGTTCCTTGCTTACCGACAATGCGCTTAATGTCGGAGGAACGAAACTCAGGCGTTAAGTGAGGAATGTCTGTGCATACATGACCCACATCCACACACACACAGACACACACACACAAAACCAGTATATACAAACTCCACTCAACCACATCCTCCCCTACGAAAAACATGCTAAAATATTTTTAAATCTCCATTTAAAATCTATTAGATAGAATGATTGCATCATGTATTCCCCAAAATATCAGTCTCCATTAAGGATGAGGGGAACACCAGAACAGTCCGCTTAGCAGGAATGTTTTTAGGGGACGCTAATAAACTTAAACAAAGCATAAATTTCAAATTGATATTAATAAACAAAATGAATAACACATTCCCCCAATGTGAAATGTTAATGTTGTAAAAATTTTGCTAGATAAAAACCAAAGTGTAACTGTGATAAAACAAACATGTATTTATGATAAAGAGAGGAGAGAAATGTATTTAGAAAAAGACAGCAGAAAGCAAGGCCGTGGAGGCCTGGGCCTCGCAGTGGGCTGCATACCCAAGTGGTGAGCTCCACTACCTGGCAGCCACTCTGCAAGCCTGCTCCCCAGCCACTGTGCATGGCTCCATCTTTGCTGGAGCCCTTGCTACTCACTTCATTACTGACAAACCTCACGTTCCTGGAGGTCCAGATATTGAACCACAAAAGAAGCGGGGAGAAAAGCAAAAGAAAATCAATCTGCTTTAAAGATTGGTTTGCTTGTCTGGGGTAGCTGGAGTTCTGTCCTCAGACAGTGTACCCCCCACCAGATGCTGCCTGAGCCAGTGATTCTGCAATATTAAAAAACCTTCAATTCACATTTTGATAGCAAACTACAAAAAATGTTTAGAAAATTGCCAGTCACCACTCACCAAAAGACATGGGTCTTCTGTTGGTATTTTGAATTAGGACCATATCATCATAATCTGGTCTGTTTGGCCAGTCACATGGCAATCCAGAGACAACACGCTTAACATACATCAATAAAAGCTTCAGAAATGAACACGCGGACACTCCGATGGTCCTGAAACACAAGAGTTCCTTTCCGCTCCAGCTATTTATTTCAATTTTACCATTTTGCCGTATTTCTATTTAAAATGAACTGTTTTTCATTTACACTTGACCTTTGGTCGACAGTGACTCTTTACGCAACACACTCTCAACAAGCCAACGGGCATTAATAAAATGCTGATGGGCAACAATGTTGTGTTCGTCCTAAGAAAGAGAGGGAGAAGGGAAGAGAAAGGGAGAATGAGGCAGAAAGATACTCATAGAAAGCCAGATTGGCAATCCCGGTCCATACGGACACAGACGTAAGCCAAACCCTCCCATATGCTGTTATGAGAACAACGCAGAGAAAAACTCTGATCCAAGATGGAGGTCACAGAAAACTCGCAAGACGCTCCACTGGGCTATTCACTGCATATGTTGAAAAGTCATAAAGATGAAAATGCAAAAGCAAGGTGCCGGCTGGTCGCTTGCTCCCTCTCCCACCGACAGCCGCTGCGATCGCCTCCCATCTCAACTCACCCTCTGCTACCATCGCCGAGAACATTCCGGCGCCTTCCCGAATTCGAGCCGGGGCGAGGAAAACGAAGCGTCCTCGGGATCTTGAACGTGGCTCCTCCGTTAGCTTGGAATCTCCCTTTTCTCTGCGCCATCCACCCCGATAACCCAGCGTGGTCTTTCTTTTCCTTACAATCTCTCTCTCCCCCTACTCTCTCTCTCTCCATTCTCCCCTCCTTAACTGATCAATACTTCATTTAAATCATGACATTAGCACACTACAACAGAAAAAAAAGATTGGAACATCGAAGCCAATCCTATGCTCCCTAGTGAAAGTGAAAATGTATTTTTCATGTGTTCAGAGGGGGAAAAAAAACAATAAAATGAATATAGAAAACAAACAGATAAATGAATGTACAGGTGTGGGGGAGTAGGACAGAATTATAGCTTTGTTTTGAACTTGACAAACTTCAGACTCATTCCGGGAGCTGAAATTGATAACTTCTCAATAAAATCCCGAAAAAGTGTGTTCATCAAACACAGCCAAAGCTTGAGGAAATGTCACACGTCCAGGAAGAGGAATTAGATGGACAATCATGCTTTCATGGAGCAGAGCTGGCAGTCTTTCCACCTACTTCAATACCACCGAAGTATAAGCAAACTTCTGCGTCGTAATCTGTACAAATACAGAAAAATGACCCCAGAAATAAAAGGTGAATAATGGTGTGCGGGGGAGAAAGCAAGAAAACCATGTGACACGATGACACGTCTGTGTCGACCAATGAGCAATTAGACAGACGAGGGTGATGTTATTGATCGAGACTCTTTTCCTGAGAGCTACCTACTCTGGCAGATGGGTGACGTTACGGTTGTATTAAGATTAGAATGTGGATGGTGGGGGGGGATCTCACCCTCAGGCCCCACATCTCAAATGGTAACTGGCCCTTACCATTTAGTCCAGTATTGATCTCTTGTTGTGTATCACTGTCCTTCAGAGTCACAGAGAAGCAGGGAGAAACGTGCAGACAGGCTGACGTGCACACGCCACACACAAAGAGGTACCGGCCCGCTTCTGAGCGACACTGAGTCTTTCCTGCAAGTTATTCAGTCCAGCAGTAAGCTATCATCAGCATCCATCAGTACAACAAAGACCAGATGGGATAATATGAAAAAAGGAGAAATATGAAAATAAGTAAGTACCACAAATTGTAATAAAAAAAAAATCACAGCTCTATTTTCAGACACGTTTTTGTCTTGAAGATCACTGGTGGCGAGTCACCCGTTGCCTCCCCCTGCAGAGAACGCATCTTGGCAGCCTGGGGTAACAGCAGCCCCACGTACATGGCAGGGTGGGATGGCAGACCAGCCTGGACACACCAAATCAGAGGGGCTCTGTGCTGCCAGAAGGGCAAGGAGGATAAGAAGGTGCGGGCATAGAGGAACGGCAAGGGGAAAGTCAGACGCTTGCTTCCAAAAATAAAGCAATTCACCGTGCAATCCCACATCCCGCAGGACGCCGTATGGAAACTACCCTGGGGGACACAGATAACTGGACCAGATGGGGACCGGCAAACTAGTCTGTAACCATCTGACACGCCGTAACATACAGCGGTGTGAAGAAACGGCTCGGTGTCTGGAAGGTGCCAGTTCAACAACACTGAAACCTGCTGTATATTTTCCCCTGTTCATTTCGACTTCTTAAGATCGGCGTGTTCATAACACAAAGGCCAAAAGAGGCAGAATGACAAGAGAGCGTAAAAATAAATTTAACGAATGCTGCACACAAATAACTAGCGAACGTGTCCTCTAAGAACGCCGTCCGCCACAGCATTGGAACATCTCAGTAAACAGCAGCTCCGCAGAGCTGTGAGACGGCTGCCAGCATTTCAACCCACATCAGCTCATGTACAAAACAATCGGCTGGGCTCCAATCGTCTTTTCACCCCACCTACGATGGTACTGGCGTCTTAACCATCTCCCTCATATACTCCACTGTCTTCTCATTTACCAACATTACATTTCTGAAAGGGACCATCACAAGAAATCGAATTCGCTATTAAACACCAGCCACACTTGGGTCACCGAGTCGAAAATGTTTCTTGGGATTTCAGAGATAAAGATCTTACATAGGTTTTTGAAGTAGGCCTTTGTTAAAATAAAATGACACAATAAAAATACAATGATGCATGATAGTGTGGAACAAAAGCAGAATGCTAGTTCATTGAAAATCCCTTGAAAAATAAATGCTATTGTTTTGTGAATTTTCAGCATTTTGTTTCATTTGGAAAAAAATGTCGTATTTCAAAATAAGTCAAAAAGCAAAATAACGTGGAACAGAGCAGAATGTGATTGCTGATTCCTGGCTGCTTTGAGCAGAAAGACACCTTAATATTTGGATTTTTCGCGTCACTCGCTGCTAAAACCCTAGCAACCACCATAGCAACACATCCCAGCGTCAACGTGGCGTGCATGGCAAGTTCTCTCTGCAACTAGCCGTAGAGGGGAGGTGGGAGAGGAAAAAGGGATGCTTCAAAGAACAGAATTAAATAGCCAGCGAGCATTTCAGATAAGCAAATAAACAAAAACAGAAATGACAAGGAGAGACTGAATCAATAATCGTCTGGCTAAAAAGACACTGACAATGGCTGAGTGCATGAGAAATGTATGTTCTGCGGTAACATCTACACACGTGCATAAAATGGCTAACATCCCTATATAAATAGCATAAACAGGGAAGACTCCACTCTCCCCAGATGGAGGCAACTGTAGACATAGAACATGTGGAGTTCTCTGACGGTCAGGGTCACTGCTTCTACAGGTGCAGCTATACCCCCCCCCCCCGTAGCAGGGCAACCTCAGAGTGAACCCCGCTTCTGTCAGAAATTTGGGCATCCCAGCATCTGGTTTCCTGGCTCTCCCAGGACTCTCTGAGCCAGGTTCTGATGAGTTCAGTCAAAGCTCATTAGGTTTACGGCCCCCAGCCTTGGGGTCCCCGGAGACGGGGCCCCAAAGTATGGGCCCCTCCATGACAGGAAGCCACGGGGGCTCTCAGGCAGACAGACGCTTTACTGCCCTCCAGCTCCGAACCCCGCAGGTAGAGGAAGGACCACTCCTGTCTCCCCATCCCCCCTATCAGAGCTAAGGGGGCCCACCCATCACACCTGCATATGGCGTTTGCAGTCTGGAGAATAAAATTAAAACCCATCCATCTACTCCAGACCTGCAGATCCACGCATGACAGAGGAGGGAGGGACTCGAAGGCTCATGTGGAACCAGGAACCATTCCACGCTTGAGTTAACAAAGCCATAAAATATATATATACAAATATATTTCACAAAGAAAGAGCAGAGAGATCGGGTTTCGCCGTGTGCCTTTGTAGTCTCTCCGGTCTATGCAGACGGGTTTACCAGAGTGACAGTCTGCCAGCTGGCTACGTTACCGCTTCCTTTATCTGGAACATTCATACATTCACTCCCAATCAACACCCCTGCCGAACCGTACACATCAATTATATCACCCCCACAACCCACTCAAAAACCAGCCCACTTCTATCACCCTGATTGTCACTCACAGCTGCTCCAAGTTACCCAGGGTGTCACAGTCACAACATATGGGTCTGACGGGCCATAAAGTTCACAGTGAAGGGCTATCTCAAGCTTTTCCCCACAAAAGCAAAAAAAAAAAAAAAACACATTTTCAAAGGACTATAAGTCCCACTGTGAAAAAAGACAAAATTTTACAGCTGTATGCAGGCATACAATGTTTCATAAAATGTAGGTAAGTTCCTGTGCATTTCAATGTGATGTGAGTCCAGCCTTTGGGTCATCGTACCCCTCACTGCCACATCCAGGAGAACCCACACAAGCGAGGGCCTTTAAATAATAGGTGGACATGGATGTGTCCAGTAAGAATTTATTGCGAGCTGGGGCAGGAGCACACTCACAGCGGAACACGGAGATGCTATTAAACGAGTATCTGGCTGACCCATGGTTTTAGGCTGCTGGGTCCCTGACAGGCTGCAATAAATGGATTTAAATCTTCATTTCAGGGGAATAAAAGTGTGGGATCCTATTCAGTAATTCAGGCGGTGCCTCTGCAGGAGGATTCTGCTTTGCAACGGGATGTTACATGGATGTTATGCCTGTGATTGGAGTCGCCGGTTCAAATCCCTGGCTTGGCAAAGTGATGTCACCGTTGGGCCCTCAAGCAAGGCCCTTAACCCCCAATTGCTTCAGGGTCTTTTCAATTGCATGTCGATTTGGCTAAAAGCATCTGCTAACTAAAAATGTAAATGTAGCGGTATGTGCACTCAGCCTCACTCCGGGACCAATGCATTCATTAAAAAAAATGTGAAACAGAAGGTGTGAGGAAGGATAGGGAAACATCTCAGAGAATGTGATAACAGGCCAGATGGTAATGGTGGCACGTTGGGTTGAGTTTGAGGGCCATGTGTGTTCCCTTCCAGAGCATATGAAATGACACGTCGTGTGCCCCGACACCCAACCGCACCTGTTGCCATTTTCGCATGCCTAATTCCTGCGGCTGCCCGGGAAGACTCATTACCGACGGAGTCCGGGACGAACGGCGCCGGTGCTGTGTGTCGCAGAGATAAAAAGCTTAGCAAATGAAAAGAAAATGGGAAAACACACTCAGCCGATCCCTTCGCCTGTGATGGGGGGGGGGTGGTATGGGGGGTGTCGGATGCACGAGCGGCCCCTGAACCAGCAAGGCCGCTGCGTTAACGGTAATTAGCAAGGCACACAAAGGGGGATTATAACGGGCAGATTAATCCCAGCAACGAGGCAGCAGCCGCTCTCAATTACGCGGAGGCGCGCTCGGAGCGAGCATGTGACACGCACGCGCCGCTGTGTCTGGGCAGAACAAAGAGGGAGCTTGCAGACGTAAACAAAGAATATTCCGGCATGCGTGCAGAAGCACAGAAACGCAGATCAATCAAAGTCAGAAACGAAAATGGACAATACATGCAATATGTTAAATAATTTTATTTTTCATAGGTACTGCGTGGTGCTGACTGCATGACCTGCCGGATAGTAGCGGCAGCACGGTCATTGCGAAGCGCTTTAAAAACTCCCTCCCGTTCTGCTTGCGGATTAGCCCCACTCTGCGCCCGTAAAATATATCACGGAAAAAGCAGGCAGCCTCGACGCGCGGGGAACGGGCAAGACTGCGTCCCTCTCACACGGAAAACATGCCTCAGTGCCTCGTCAGGTCATGTGCCCAAGGTCTTCAGGCTGTTGCGCAATGAGGTGTTAAGTGGCCAGGTTCCTCTAAAATGGGCAAACTGGAAGCTGCTCCAGAACAAATGCCTCTGCTAAGCGAAAAAAAGAAGTGTAATAAAATCTGAATAACGAGTCAGACAGACAGGCTCTCCTCACAGACAGTCAGAAAGCAGATTGAATGTTTGTGTTCTTCCCCCTCGTTTGGACCCAGCGCCAAACGGGTTTAGGTCTCGCAGTCAACGCCAGTCGTCTCACCTCCAGCAGGCATGTGGATAAATGATGATTTAAGGTTATTTCAGATAATCTAATCGGCCTCTTCCGGTCACGTCTCGCGATTAAGATGCATGTACATCTTGCCGCCCGAATGCTCCGGAACCTGGGAAGGTGGGTGTCATGCGCGCCGCATTGCGTGCATAGGCAGCCGGGGGCGGTTTACCGGAGTTGGTCCGCTGCGAAGCGCCACGGCAAAGTGCGCCGAAGATGTCAAACAGAGCAGATATTAGATGGCTCGCTTTACAGAGCTTTTTCCACAATCCTATAAACCCACCAAAGAGACACAGAGGACATCTTTACGCATATATTATTTGTGTTACCGCGCCCAAAAAACCTGGTTAAAGTTCACCAAACCTCCTCCTAGAGGAGACACCCCCCTCCATCTTTGTTTATGGAGGGCCAATCGCTCGGGGTGAATCGATGGTGTACTGCCCGGCTCCACTCCGCCGTTTCCAAATCCAATTTCTCCAGCGCCATCTCAGCGCTCGTTCACAGGGAGCCGAGCGAGTGATTATCTCCCGCAATTTCCAAAGCCTTCCACCGACACACGCCGTCATGGATCAAATTAAATGGGGGGGGGTCTACGAGGCGCACTTCTTAGGTCGCCGGTGGTTAGACGGTACCTTACAACCGCCCTTGACACTGTAACACTGGGATCCCCAAAACTACTCCGCAACGCCTAAATCCCACGGTGCTAATAAAAACCTGTGAGCTATTTTTCTGCAAAGATAATCAAATCTGCTCGGGTAGGAAGAACGAGCGAATGTCACCGGCATTTTCTTACAGCCTCTCCTCCTAGACCAGGTGCTGTGCATGCGCGCTTGCATTCGTGTGCGTACTAAATGTGTCCGTCAGAATAAAATGCTGATGTGAAGCATATCTGTCTTGCCCTCCCTCGCACACGAAACCCTCCCCCCAGTCCGCCCCAGCTTCTCCTCCCTGCACCAGGCTCCCTGGTGATCACCCCTGATAGCAGAGGCAATTGCGGGGGAGAAATAAAAAAAAAATGAGCACGGCATTTCATTTCTGTGCTGCCTAACTTTAATTGCTTAATGCATCCTTTACTGCTGCCCCGCTCCCCGTCTCCCTGCCCCCTGCCCCCTCCCCCTCTGCGGCTCCGGTAATTAAAACTCGACTCGCACATAAACCCGGACATGGAATCGCTCTCCATCCAACGCCTATATAAAATTAACACAGTGCTCAAGGCCCCAGAAATAGAAGTTATTATAATATTCAACCAATTAAAAAAAAAATTGTGGATTGTGTGTGTGCGTGTGTGTCTGTGCCTTGCCCTCAAAGCTACGAGAAACCCAGCCCTGTAAGTCTGGTCCATAAAAATACCCCTTCTCTTTCCATTTCTTAACCAAACAAAAAAAAACTGAGATACAGAATTAAATCAGCAAAAGAGCAGGATATAGTCATTGAGAGACGCATAGAAGATTTAAAGAGCTCATGAGTGTCCTATACGATGCTTACAGCAGAAACGGCTGTGAGTGATATTTAGCGGCCCCACAGCTGCTCCTCGACATACCTTCCTCTCACCCCAGGGTTTCTGGAGCCCACGGGCTGCAGGTAATGCCCCACTGGATCTCCAGGCCTTGGGGTGCCCCCACATGCGAGTGTCCTGTTCCAAACAGGTTATGCTAAATGGCGTGAGGCGGTCTGCCTGCCATGTCCTTCAGGAAGGACTTAACTTTCGACACTCAACTGTTTGGTTTACTACACGGCATGTCACTTCCTCAGAGGAGCTCATTAGGGGACATGGCATGATATTTCGTGTGGTGTGACACGGAGAGTATACATTTCTGCCAGGTTATGTAAAAATTTGTGTAAACTGTTAATTTCCCCTGACACCTTGGCACAGCTCTGTCAGACACCTACAAATGATAATTCTCACAGATAATCCATCTTAATGGTTGTGTGTTTAATTCCCATTGCAGGCTGCGTCTGTGGAGTTTGCATGTACTCTGTATGTTGTTTGGGTTCCCGCCCCCAGTCCAAAAATACACAGGCTAACTGGTGCCTCAATATTGCCCATAGATTACATTGCCCACAGAGCATGTAAGCGTTCGAGTTTGATGACCATGTCTACTGGATTCCTGGCGGAAAAATCTGAGCAAACGAGACATCGCAGATTCATCATTAAATGACGTTTTTATCTCTCGCTGTAACCACAGTGTCCCCGATGAAAACCAGCCAGAGGAGTGGAAGCTCTGAGTGCTAACAGTACTGTAACACGGAGGCTCTCTCATTAGGCTACCATAAGCAGGTGAGATCTTTTTTAATAGCTGAACTTATGTCTCAAATGTGTAACCACCCACAGAAGGTCAGCCAGAAAACCCTGCTGCTCCTCATCCTCCCAGATACAATTATCATGCTGTTGTTCCTTGTCAGTTTTATGGTAATCGAACAATACTTGGACCAAGCACAATTATTTTCTTCCTAGAATTAACTTGATTTCACCATAATTCATGAATTTTCTACAACCATAAAATGCTCATTGATTTGTGCTGCCAGCACCTCCTAGAGACAGCCAGAGAAGTCAGGCTAGATCATAAATACCCTTGTGGTGCCTTATCAGTCACAGGGCCATCCACTGCTTCTGTCTGATGCCTCCTCTGCCAGGTGCCTCAACCCAGGCCAGCTCACACTCAGCCCAGCAATGATCAGGATACACATAGGATCAGGATTCACATAGGATCAGGATTCACGTAGGATCAGGATACACATAGGATCAGGATACACATAGGATCAGGATTCACATAGGATCAGGATACACATAGGATCAGGATTCACATAGAATCAGGATTCACGTAGGATCAGGATACACATAGGATCAGGATTCACATAGGATCAGGATACACATAGGATCAGGATACTCATAGGATCGGGATACACATAGGATCGGGATTCACATAGGATCAGGATACACATAGGATCAGGATACTCATAGGATCGGGATACACATAGGATCGGGATTCACATAGGATCGGGATACACATAGGATCGGGATACACATAGTGTCGGGATTCACATAGGATCAGGATACACATAGGATCATGATACACATAGGATCGGGATACTCATAGGATCGGGATACACATAGGATCGGGATTCACATAGGATCGGGATACACATAGGATCGGGATACACA
>JAODUD010000008.1:16074566-16085133 GCA_026784285.1 Stomatorhinus walkeri
CCCCCACCGCACCCTATGTCCAGCTCTTTGTACAAGAGAACAAAAGGGGTGTTAACAAATTATCTTCTTTTTCTCATAGACTGGGAATATATACATTGAAATTTTAAAAAAATTACAATATGCTACAAAAAACCCCCCAAAAAAATCAAAGACCAAATCTTGAAATATTCAAGTGGAAGTTAAAGGCCTTGGCAAGCCTCACAGGAATGACAAAACTTTAGCTTTTCTTTAAAATCTTAATTCTTTTCAGAATAAAAATTCAAAGTAGAAATTTCCGGTAAAAAAAAGGCAGACGTATCCCAAAGTAATGCCCGAAATTTGACTGTCCCGTGCTCTTACCCCATCTGTCCTGCCGCTCCCCTCCTGTCACGTCCCAACCCTCCAGGGAGGGTGTTTACGCTAAACAGGCTTAATGCACCACACAATTAGCCATGTTTATTAATTGTGGTAATGAATACTACAGGCTGCAGGTTGGCACAGAGAATGCAGCAGCGCAGCAACACAGCACAGCAGCTCTGGGCACCAGGCTGGCGCTTTGGAGCCTGGAATCATGCAGATGTCGCTGTAGTTCTTCCAAAAGCGCCGATGAGATGCAAACGGGGCGGGGGTGGGGAGAGAGTAACGAGGATATCGTTTAAGATCGCACACCTCGCGTCCCGTGGCATGTGTGGTCGAGGGGAGGGAAGGAGGGGCAGACCGCAGACAGGGAGCGGTGCCGAGCTTTGATTGGAGGCCCCTGTTTGAAGACACGTCAATGTAAATGATGTTATGCAAACGCAGTGAGGCGAAGGAGAGTCTCGGATCAGCGTTATGCAAAATTCACGTATCAACGCGCGGCAAGCGGCCCTGGCTGGTGCAAGGTCCAGGCCATGTGGTGTCTGATCCAGTGAGGTGAGTGGGCACACCGTCCCAACACGATGACAGGGAGGTACTGCAAAGTATCCGTGCTAATTCGTCTTGTTGGTCAATCGTCAGTTTTCTTGATGCTACAATTGAATAAAAAAATCACAATGAACTCGGGGCTTCAAGTTCGTTTGGCTCCCACACTCAACACGGCATGAGGTAAGATCTAAATTTCAGAATGATGATTTCAGCTCCAACCAGAACCAGTAATATAAAAAACAAATAAAATCCAAAGAAATCAAACTGCTCTAAGCTAGCAGAGGTATGTGGAATGTGAGGAGGATTTTCCCTCCAAAAGGTGCTTAAGGCTGGTATCATAAAACACGCTGAGGTGTTTGCTCTACCGGCCAGTGCGGGGTCACCAGCTCACTGGTTGGTTAGCCGGCCTTCGAAAAATTCACCCCCCCCCAAGCGATAATGGCGTGTGAGGGGAGCTGGGGGCTGCCGGTCTTTCCTCACATCTCATAGCTCACCAGTTCTATATGCCATACGTCAGACACGTGCGGATGCAGAACAGGGATGGCAGCTGGGTCAGCACCATATGTTAGATGTGGCTGGACAGATTTGTCATGGTGCGTGTGAAAACGCCCTGAAAAGATGGAAAAATCTCGACAGACAGGTAGAGTGTCTGTGCACGAAATCAAGAGGTTTAGGAAACCGGAGCAGGACTAGACAACAGCCTCAGAGCTTCATCTCCAGAAGTTTCCCCCTGTCCTGGAGCATCTCAGCAAGAACCTTCACACACGCCATCGCAGCCTCCAGTTTAGGCTCTTGTGCGGTGGACCGTGTCTCCAGGTCGACGCCGAGTGCCTGAGAAACTGCCAGGCCCACAGTGCATCAACTGGAATACGACAACACACATCAGGATAAACAATGTGCTAGCACAACGCTGAGGCCTTGTGCCGAAGGAAATAAAGTGGACCCTGAACCCAGAGCTCACAATTACCGCTATCCGCTGTTCCAATTAAGGGCAAAGGCAGCAGCCTTCAGTTTCAAAGGGGATCTGAGTGGACTGATGTTTATTTACGCTGTGTCATGTCTTTCTATCCATTGTGTAGCTGAGCGCTCAACGAGTTCGCCCACCTCTCCCGGTGTGTGTTAAGGCAGCATTTGTTTAGTACTCAAAATTAATTCTCCCCAGGGTCCTCACCAGTATCTCAATGCTTCTTTCCATAAAATACCACCAGATACACTCCACACAGAGTACGCTCACAAAGAACAGAGACAACATGTATTTGTCCAACAAGTACATCTCAAAAACTAGCAATGTAGGTTTAGAGAAGGGCACAAATCCACAACTATATATATATATATAAAAATAAAACAACCCACATGAATACATCCAATAAATACATTCAACAAGAATTACATGGTAGAGCCAGTAAAGTGATGGTAATGGAGGGTCTATGGATAGTGTTAGGATAACTGTCCCTGAACAATGTGTGAGGTAAGGGAGGGAGGAGGCTATGATGGTCCTTGGATGTGTAGACCAGGCCTTTCCACTCTCAGGTCATGGAGAGGTGGAGGTGCCCAGTGGGACCAAAGACCCATGCAGCCATCGACGAGAAAAAGACCATCATGTTTCCATTATCGGGTTTTTAAAAAAACTCTTTCAGTGTTTCGATATTTAGTAGATGCTAACTCGACTGACAAAGCAGAGGAACACGTTACCATTTTACAGCTAAACATCTTCGTAAAGTAATAAGCTGAATTAAGGGGTGAGGGGAATGGGCATCTCTAAACTGACTGCAGCGTGTGTATTGCAGTGCACTGCCATCCCCTCCAGGGTACTCTCCAGTCTTGTGCCCTGCGCCGTTTCCTATTAGCAGTTGGACGATGGGTGGATGGATGAATGGATGGATAATTTATTCCACAGTACAACAGTCACCAGTATATGACCAGTTCTGTAAAAGGAGAATGCAGCCAAAAAGTGGCAATTTCATGTTTTTCTTTGTATTTGCGGTAGGAGATCATTCTTATTTTTTTTGTTCAACAAGGCAACAGAAGGAGTAATTTCATGTTTTATTTGCTATCGTTGGGGATATATAAGCCAAACAATACGAATAGAAAAGCCTTTTAATATAAATATCAAAATCTAAGAATGCTGAAGGCATTAATTAAGAAAAGAAAACATTAAGCATCTGATGAGGATGTTAACATCATAAAGGCCACAAAACACAGGCTACTGACAATCCACAGGGTGCATACATTTCATTTTGATTATAATTTGGAACATAAATGTCACCCGTGGCATGGGGGGAATTTTTTTTTTCTAAACAAAAGGCCAGTTCTCTCCAAGTTGCATTAATAAGACCAATTTCTTTGAATATGTAGCACATTACCTGCTGACGAATCATTGGGCTGAGAACTGAAGGTCTGCAAAGTGAAGCAGCACTCTGATTTACTTTGCCAGTTTCATCATATTATTACAACTGGTGAAATCTCATATTTGGTTAAAATACTACCTTTCAATGAAATTCTTCAAAGTAACACCTGCTTTGCTGTACGAGCTCCATTGCCGTGTCTGTTGATAATCCCTCACTGGATTTTAGCGAAGCTATTCCATGTGCTGCTAGTCACAGTCCATGGTAAATATACTGGATTAACAATTGCTATGCAGCATTAGCATCACGGTGTTAGCATTTGTTACATTAGCATGCGTGACATTAGCATTGTAAGGTCAGCATCCATGACGTTACCACCTGCGACATTAACATTGCAGTATTATCATTCGTATTGTTCGCATTTGTGATGTTAGCATGCATGGTGTTATTATTTGCTGCTTTAGTCTGGCAGTTCTGACTTCAGCTAACTAGCTAAAGCTCATGCCGATGTTCCAACTCCCTTCAGAGTTCACAAGCCCTTCCCTTCACAAGCAAGCATATGGTCACCGTGTTGGCATCCATAGCTCAAGAACACTACTCTCATCCACTCAATTATTACCTTTTATAGCATATAGATGATCCCTGGAGCTATTACAAAACATGACCTGAGATCTATTAACACAGGATACTGAGCAGATTTATTGGCAGAACCGCTGTCGTGACTCCTACAGAGTTACTCATGTGACCTCTATATTCTGTGGGGAAAAGTGTGGGACAGTAGGAGGCTCAGTGACTAAAGAACGCAGGCTCCTCCTTCCAAATATAACTCTACCCATGCAGCCATTTGGCATCCAAGTCAAATGGCAGCCGTGTAATTTGCTTTTACCAAAAGTAAAAATAAATAACACTCAAAATTAGTCACTACTTAGCACTGAAGACTTTATGTGATATAAACACTTCAGAACAGGAAGAGTAACTGCATCTCTAAACACAGCTCAAAGACTTGGATACAAATACAGAGAAGGCAACACATGCCGCAGTGTCTTCTAATAAAATGGGATGCTTGAAATGGCCTCAGCTGAGGGCACAATGAGACCTCCCCCAACAGGGAAGCACTTATGGGGAAGCTGGAGGCCCAAGACATCAGGCCCTCAAAGCCAGCCTGGAGCTTGCCACCCATTACTATGTGTACTTGTTCCCTTCTGTTATGTGGGTGGCGGCTCAAAGAGAAGCAGGTCTGCACTTCAAACAGCATTTGTCCCAAGAAAGCAACTGAGACTATATGCACACACATGCGCACATGTGCACACACACACAAACACACACACGTGCGTGCAGAGACACAGACACACACAGGTTTGCAATTATATCTTTGTGGGGACTCTCCATTCATTTCTATGGGGGAAACTCTAATCCCAACATGACGACCTTAACTCCTACCCAGACCGAATCCTAACCATAAGTAACCAAACAAAATACGAGACTTTTGGCATTCTTAGTTTTTTGATTGCATTCACAGATATTTATGGGAACCTGAAAAATGCTCCAAAAAATGTAAAAAAATAGCAGTTTTTATTACATTGTGGGGATCACTTGGTCCTTACAATGAAATATAAACATAATCCACATGCACACACATGCCACAGACATGTCCACACACACACACACACACGTATGTTTGTATTTATATCTTTGTGGGGATTCTCCATTCATTTCTATGGGAAAACTCTAATCCCAACATGACGACCTTAACCCTTAACTCCTATCCTAACTTTAACCAAAAATAACCAAACAAACTTATGTTCTATCGAGTGACTATCAAGTAACTGTGAGTCTGCAATACTGACATCACAAAAGTTTTGGGGCTAGTAAATTAAGGCAAGTCATTCTGGGTGTATCTCAATAGTTATACAGTAGGAGAGAGGCAAGACAAGTTCTGTACTGTAATATACACACAGTGCTCTATAACAAATACAGACGCTCCTAGTTACAACCTTTCAGACATACGAACAAAGAGAACTGTAAGTCCAAATTGTGTTAATTGGGCTCCCGTTTCCTGTCCGCATCATCAATTTATACATAGTCACCCGAAACTAAGCTTCTAATTATAGCTCGAGAGTTGTAGTTAGAACTTAACGACAGTGTTTATGAACACTCATTCAAACTATGGTTTTGGGATATTTTTCTGCAGACAATTCCGCCTAGTACGACT
This sequence comes from Stomatorhinus walkeri, assembly GCA_026784285.1. Lineage (NCBI taxonomy): Eukaryota > Metazoa > Chordata > Actinopteri > Osteoglossiformes > Mormyridae > Stomatorhinus > Stomatorhinus walkeri. Next base: position 16,080,006 of record JAODUD010000008.1, read on the forward strand.
TCTGGCCGCTACTCCTGTCGCACAGCAGCGTAGTTATGTACTCCCAGCATCCTAGTTCTCTGTACTTGCATATACCCTTAAAATGATGTTGAAAAACGAACATGCCGTTCAGAACGTATCTCATTTGTAAGAAGAGGAGAGTCTGTACTGTAAAAATAAAATTACAACATTCATCCATCCATCCATTTTCTGTAATTCTGTTGGGATCTTACGTGTATCCTATTTAGGGTCAGAGGAAAATCACAACACTTTATAATAAAATGAGATTTCACTTAAGTTTCGCAAGATAAGGCACGAATTGCACTATAAAATCAAAAGATGAGCACCATACAGTGGGTGCCATGAAAGATGATAGTGCTGGAAGCTGCGACAAAATATTTCGTTGTACATTACAGTAAGTTTCTTTTCATGTAACACAATACCTGCTTATTGTAGCTGTCCATCACATACATATTACTGTATGCATAGTGTATTACAAGTCAGATATGGACAGTAGGTTATTATATGGCTGGCAGTAATGCCCATTCTCATGGTCCTGTTACGCTAATAAGCGATACACCCACTAACATCAGACTACGTCCGCTTTCAGGGGACTCGCAATGAGTGTACTGTGTATATTATTTACAGTGGAGCTCAAATGGAATCGCAATTGGATGTTACTCAGTAGGACATAATTTAACAGATACCTGTATATCCTTAATTTGCATTAGAAGTACATTTAAAAAGTGGCAGAAATAAACCAAAGCTAATCTTATTTTACACAGAACTTGTCACATAAAAAATTGTATTAACAAAATTATTCGCACCGAAGAATATTTAGTAGCACAGCCTTCAGAAAGAATAAGTGCAAGCAAGCACTTTCTGTAGCCAATCTCTCTACTCGATTTTTGAGCCACTCTTCTTTTGCAAACTGCCCAAGGTGTCCTAGATTTGATGGATGCCTTCTCTTAATTGCTCTATTTATCTACAGGTGTTCTATGGGATTTAGATCAACAAGACTCATTGCCGGGCACTTCAAAATATGTTTGAACTCATTTCAATATCTTTGGCCACAAATGTGTGTATGTCTGTGTGTATGTATGTATACACACACACACACACACACATATATATATATATATATATATATATTCAATGGGCCAATGTTAGGACTCGATCCACCACCATCAGATTAACAATTTTGGTCCCAGTTTTCCCCGATCACCAAAAATCTACACATGTGATAGTTCACACCTACAGAATCCCCAGATTGTGTGACGCGGCTGGCAGGGTGCAATCATTTTATTACACTGAAATTGAAGGAATAGTGTGCGAGTGTGCCCTCTGATGGGTTGCGGCCCATCCTGGGTTGCTCCTTGCATTGTGCCCATAGCCTCCAGGATAGGCTCCGGACCCCATGCGACCTTGAATAGGACAAGTGGTTTCAGAAAATGGATGGATGGATGAACTGAAGGATAACAATCATTTCTCCACACAGTAAAGTAACAAGCTCTTAAACACGGTACAGCTTATTGTACTTAGTAGCTATTAAAGTCAGAAGAACAGGAGCAAAAGCATATTAGCACTTGAAGTGAAGGTAAGGATTCACTTTGACTTGAAAGGACACTCTTTATAGAGATGTGTGCTACAGATTCCATAAAAAAGAGCAGAAATGTCCCGTTAATTGAAAAATAAACAGTTTCCAGCATTGACCCATCTATCTTCCAACTGCTTATGATGGACATGGTCATAGGAACTCCACACACAGAAGAGAGGCAAGAATTTGATCCACAACCCCTGGAGGTGTGAGACTAAAGTGTTACCGACTGATCTGCCTATTGGCTGCTTCCTTTGGGGCTGCATCAATGTAATCTTGGTTTGTATATGAATATATGAATGATCTACATAGTCACAAAACCCAACAAGAGAGTCATCGCTGAAGTTCATGCCTCCCATTTGTTGCTATGCATTGTGTGGAATAAGACCTGCTTGCAGTAGGTTTTTATTTACACCTCTGTCAGCCCTGAGTATTTATATATATTTTTTTAGTATTGACACTGTGAAAAGGTCTTGATGTGCTGGAGTGAGGCAGCCTTGCAGACACCTTACAAAGACAGCTCAAGAACCTCATGCTAAGGTGGCGGCAGGACAATGGGAGATCCTGTCACCCGCTGACACGGTTCAGTAAAGATCTCAGTAGTCGGCTGATACACAGAAGAGACAGGGTGCCATTGTACAGTTGAAACCCCCCCCCCCCCATCACCCCTTGCAGTAGCACAGAGTTTCCTGCTGTGTGGACTCTGTTCAGACCAAAAGGCATGTGTCTGATCATGGCTGTTAAGAGCAATGTGCTCCGTAGGGTCTGATCCAGGCTGCCGCTCTTTACAGCCGACACATGAACCGGACCCCCGTCTTCAAAACGGTGGCGTTTGTTCGTTTTCCCACATCCGCTCTTCCCTCTGCAGCATGCAGACCTCAACAGGCCTCAAAGGCACCCACCAGAGACCAGAAGGGAGGCGTTGTCAGACTCCATCAACATTTTAGTTAATAACGTTGCACTCGAACCGACCAGTCAGGGATGCTGGTAGAGTCCTTGAAAGCTACAATTCCTTGACATTTATGAACCCATTAAAATATCCCGTCCAAAACCAACACCTAAAGAGCCTCATGCAGACAGGCTTGTCATGAAAAAGGTTCTGATGCCATGAATTATAAAAAAAAAAAACAAAAACGTGACCCACCTTCTGCGACTCTGTAAAAAGGCAGCGACGGACTGACGTTTTTTTAAAGTTTCCGACGTGTTCTTTGGCTCTGTTCACACAGGCCCATGCCTGCCGGAGAATTGCACGGCTGATGAGCCGTCAAGCTGCAAACAGCAGGCCCCCATGCAAGCAGTCCTAAGGAACATCACCTTTAAACCTTCTGCGGCAAAATGACAGCTTCGCAGATTAAGGCCAAACATTAAAGGGAGAGAAAAAAATAAAAATTGAAAAAATGCAACCCCAGCAAGATGAGTTCTGTGGAAACCACTTTAAATTAAGCAAACTGACACTGATTCAGCATTAGGGGCTTGTTTTGAAGCTGCTTGACAGAAAGACTCCTTTTAAAGAGGCAACATTCCTTTATACCCATCATCTAACACAGGCTCAGCTGAAAGGAGGGACACTGTTAATGTGAACGAGGGCATGAACACAGGGTACCTGTGCCAGATGCATAGGTAACACTTACAGCTCTTATTAGTAATAATGCTGACAGGAAGGGGATTAGCTTTTTGATTTGTCATAACAGTTAACATAAAAATAACACCACAGTACAATCCATCCATGCATACATCATTCATAAACACTTACCCATTTGTGGTGAGCCTGGACCCCATTCCAAAAAAGCAGAGTGCAGGGGACACCCTGAACTGAATTTATATTTATATTTATTTATCAAACTGTTTTATCCAAAGGGACATTTTTGAGAGAAAGAAGGGTCAATCAATCACTAGAACAACTGAAGAATGAAGGGTCTTATTTAGGGGCCTAACAGTGAAATTATTCCAAGAACCTTAGGATTTGAACTAGCAGCCTTCTGTTGAGAGGGATGGCACCCTAATCCATCAATCCACACACCACCCCCAAAGAGTGAAATACAAAACAATTAAAATAAAATAAGTTGAAAGTACAGCAGGGTAGAGGATTAGTTCAAGATGCAGTACAGTGTGTAACTTCACAATCTACTTCATAAGTACTGAAACGGCGGACAGCATAAAAGAATGGGGGGAACCCTTTGGGAAAACGCCTAGTCCCTGAAGTGATTTTGATGGTCCCCATCCATACTTGCTGTAGCACACTTAGTAAAGGTCACACTTAGTAAAGGTCATTTGGATTTGCCTTCACATCTACCTGGCACAGGTTCTCCGAGGAAGGCTGTGCGCATGGTGCGCTGTTAAATCAGAGTGAGGCATACCCTCCCGCGCTACCCATTGAGGCCTTCCACAGGCAAAGGAATGGCGTGTGGCGATGCAGTATCAGAGACTGACCCTCCTTCAGCTTCAGAATTTTTTTTTTTGGGGGGAAGGCAAGAGAAGCGAATTAAAAACACTAAGTCAATGTTTAAAATGAGATTACCGACATCAGAGACGTCACCCTGCACGATGGCGGTCGGGTATGATTTTCCCCCGTTTGTCTCCAGAAGAATTAATTATTCCAATGCGACTGGCGGGTGGAGGTGCAATTACAGCAAGAACAAAGACAGGAAATGTCTATTTTACAGCTAATGCCAATCCGTTTCCCAGTTATTTCTTGTCGTTTTATGGATTTACTTTCTTGCGGCCCGGCTCGGAGGAAATGGTTCATTAAAAAGGACCGTATGTATTCTTTTTGTGTTTAATGCGGCACGCGGGGACATTTGGGGCCAAGCGTCTGGCATGGTCCGGGAGCTGAGCGAAAGTGAAACATGAAAGAGAAAAGTCATGGACCCAGGCTCATTGTGCGGGGGCCGGACCAAGCCGGGCCTGGCCAGGGAGAGCTTGTGGGCTGGATTCCGGCATTGCCCACGCCAGTGACCTTGGTGGAGCTGTGGGGTCAGGAAATGTATGTTTGGGAAAGGGAAGGCGGGGATAGGGGATTTGCGTGGTGCAATAAATATGGAGGGAGATGCGTATGCCTCATTTAATGCCCATAAATGGGAAATGAAGGCCTTTAACTCACCTTCCGTAGATGGGGGTGAACTCAGAGACAAATGGGGTAGGAAATGGGGGGAGCTTAATGAGGTCACTCCCGCCTACCTTTCAACACATCATCTGAATCCTATCTTCTACTCATTTCACCCCCATGTGACTGATCAGGTGAAGCTCTGAACCAATCACAGGGCAGAAAAACGCTACCCGCAGACCCCGGCCAGTCGACGAGTCGCTTTTGGTGGAAAGACGGTTGATCTGTTAATAGTACAAAGCAGCGGCCATTTCATAGCACATATTAAACCGCGTGGCCGCCGCGGTGAGCAGGCACAGAGGCTTCGGTGCGCAATTCATTTTTTAAAAAAAAATTCTTCCACTACGGCTTAGGACAAAATTGGATTTTCGCTGCTCCGTTTTATAATTCGCAACATCCATCATTTATTATTAAAGAACAGAGAGGAGGGGGTGGGCCGCCCAGGCGAG
>JAODUD010000008.1:16095934-16110385 GCA_026784285.1 Stomatorhinus walkeri
GGGGGGGCGTGAATGACACACCTTCACACTGATCCTCTGAAAGATGACTCTGTATTTGGAGCCTTGATGGGAAGTAAAGCTACACACCCCCATACCGTCACCCCCTACACCGACCAGGAAGTGGCGGGGATAATTCACTGCTAAACACCAAGCACCATGTGGTCTGAGATGGAGAGGGACACCAAGAGCAACAGAACCCCCACCCAAACACATGCCGCCCGCGGCCTGTGGAAAGAAATCGCAGCGCGGGGGGGGGGTAAGAGGCGTAATAAAGGTATATGGTTTAAGAAGCACACTTTGCAGCTGTGAGTAATTTAACAAAACAAAATTCCAAGCCAGAGAAAAAGCACGAAAGACTGAATGAAGTAAAGATAATGCTCCTGTACCCCAATAACCCTGCACAGACATTCTCTCTGTCTCTCTCTCTCTGTGGATTCGTGTCAGATTTTCAACTTAAACCACTCCCATTTTACACTGTATGAAAAAGTAATATCCTCCCCAATAAAGTTTGATTTACACCTCCCTAACACCCCCACACTCCTGTTTTTTATTTCATCATTTAACAGGGATCGTATAGCTGTATGTCACTGGAAAATTAAATCAGGTCCCACACACATTAAGGTGGATTCTTTCTGCCTCGAATTCCCCCCCACCTTCCGCCGCCCAGCGTCCCGCGCCGGACGAGGGCACCGTCCCATTCATTTTCAGGCCCATTTCCTCCAGTGATTAGGTGATCAATCAATCCCAGCCTTCAATCCCGTCAGGCGGACAGGATTATCTGCCCATCTCCCACCATCTCTCCCTCCCTCACTCACCCACCACCGCCACATTAGCATCAGATCAAGTGTCACAGTTTGCACAAACAGCGCCAAAAGTGTGCAGCATCTCGCTCCATGTCCCCTCAGCAACCCAACTGAACCTCGAACCCCCCACGGATCACCAGCGATACCATAAGTCAGCCTCGATAGTAGCTGAGATGAGGTCCGGTGCTTTAATCACCAGTAATGCACCATTTCCAGAACTCTCATTTTAATTATGCCCTTTATTACCGCTGTCCTTCCAGAGGACCAAATTAACGAATGAATGATGTCATTCACCGCACTACGGTCCAAATGACACACCTACACGTACACACATATACTCATGCTGTTTCTCTTTGTGGTTTCTGGCCTCCTGATAACAGCCAAGAGCGTATAAAGTGAACTTAGCACACTAAAGAGACTTCCACAAATAAACGGGCAGCGGTCGAGGCACTCGGCGAGGTGGAACACAGGGCAACTGTTTTATAGTTCTGGACCCGAACCATCCTTGTATACGCATCCTAATTGGCAAGTAAATTACTACTTATAAACACTAGAACGCCATTAAACCGGGCCCGATCACGTCCATCCCTTAGCGTTTACAGCGTGGGAGCAAAACAGCCATGAAAAGAGGGAGGACAGCCCCCCCCCACGCTCCCACGGACAGCCCCTCACGCTCCCACGGACAGCCCCATCCTGTACCTCTGTTCAATCACAAGATTTAGGAAGACAAAGATACCTCATTAAATCCACACAAAGCCCCACAACTGAGATGCTACCGAGTAGCATGCTACGGAGTGTCTATTTTGTGTGAAGCATTTTTAAAGGAACTCTTAATATTTCAGGCAAAATTACTGACTCGCTTTTAATATGAAAAACACTCAAAGGAAGTCATATGTCGCTGGTGTATAATACTGAGTTTCCTCACCTTGCTTTCGCACGGTTATGTGGATGACAGCATTGTTGCAGAAAAGATAGCTGATGGTCTCTCTGAGGTCCACCATCAGGGTTCAGGGAAATGCCCATAAAACAAGCAAGCTTAGCTCCACATCACAGGCCATAGAACTCACTCAGTGGGGCCAAGCTAAAGCCGTACTTTACCTGACAGATACTGCCAAGCTTTAAAGACCCTGGCGTGAATATTCTTTTTATTAAACAGTGACTAAAATAGCTCAACCTTAATTGTAAAGAGGAAACACAAGTAAATTAATAATAGATGTACATGCTCTAAGCACGTACTTATAGAAGAAATCCCCTTTATGTCATAACAGATATCTTATTTTACTTTTATAGATGAATATGGGCCAACACAAAGCTTTTTGAGGTATGTATAGATATCTGCTGAAGGACTCTTAATGAGACAGGTGAAAAGAAAATAAAGCAAAAAGCTTTTTGATGTAAAGCCACTAATTCTTTTAACAACATTGATCAAACTGTCATGCTTTCATTATGGTACAATAGCTTTTAGAAGCCATTCTCTGGGTTAATAGCATTGAAACTGTCCCCAGTACAGCTTACGGGCCGGAAGCGGGGTGGGGAAGTGAAAAGGCCTCTCTTGTTCCTGTGGCAAGAGCACTCAGCTACCTTTGAACAAAAATTACATTTCCATTCTGCATATTTTTTTCCCATCTGGCCATTTCCTATTTTGAGAAACTTTGCCAGGTGGCGTGTTACCTGGTAATCTGCAGTAACCCACAGTAACCCAGTGACTCCCACTAAGGACACACCAGTGGGGGGCTTGTTACAGAAAGCCGAAAGGAGTCACCACAGCTGAAGAACTACGCTGATGTAGATGTTCTTCTATGCAGGGGTGCCATAAAGGCAGGAACATTAGGATGATTACATGAGACCTGAGAGACAGGGGCCCAAAAAATTTGGAACATAACTGGATTGGTCTGGATTGGGGGCCCAATATGATATGCTGTCATGAGGCCCAAAATCTCCAGCAGCACCTCTGCTTCAATGTACCAACCCATGAAAAGGATTACTTTTTCCTCAATTTGCGTAGGTCTGGCCTACTTCATGAATCTGAGCAATGGATTTACTTGTTCTTGAGGTACCCCACACCACACCCATGGCTGACATTTTGACTCTCTCTTTTGACTGAGCAATGCTAAATACAATCTCCCAGCAGCAAATAGTTTAACACAATCTTCCGAAAACATTCTCACTGGCCTGCCAAGTAAGTCGCTCCTTCTGGTTCATCTGATAGGTCTGTATATCCAGCATATGACAGTGCAAAATCTCTGAGGCTGAGATTATTGCTTTTTACAAGGTCCCAGATCTGCATGCAAAAAACATAAATGCAGAATAACTTAAAGCAAGCTCACAATTCCTGATGTCACCATGTGTAGTTTCTAACGGTGTCATGCATTTTTAATTGTTTTTCTAATTCTCGGAATCAACTAATGCTAACAATACACTATAAGACTATTAATAGATTCCAAGAAGACTTTAAAGACTAAATCTGACACTCTCTCACATCTAAAGACAATGTGTTATTAGTCATAGAATATGATTTTACAAAGACTTGGGATCTTGCAGTGTCACTATTTGGGGCTGGAGAGAGCTCACCTATTGGTGGTTGACAGCGTGAATGTCACTATTTGGTGCTGGAGAGAGCTCACCTATTGGTGGTGGACTATGTGAATTTCACTATTTGTTGCTGGAAAGAGCTCACCTATTGGTGGTTGACAGCGTGAATGTCACTATTTGGTGCTGGAGAGAGCTCACCTATTGGTGGTGGACTATGTGAATTTCACTATTTGGTGCTGGAGAGAGCTCACCTATTGGTGGTTGACGGTGTGAATGTCACTATTTGGTGCTGGAGAGAGCTCACCTATTGGTGGTTGACAGCGTGAATGTCACTATTTGGTGCTGGAGAGAGCTCACCTATTGGTGGTTGACAGTGTGAATGTCACTATTTGCATGAGCTAAGATTACAGCCCTATGATAACATTAAATACGGTTAATTTTAATGGAAAAACAAAAGATGAGAAAAAGAGTGACTTAAGACGGCTATCCTGACCACCTTACATCAAATGATTAAGATGACAGGAGCTTGCCACAACTCAAACTCTCATGATTTTATTCTGACATTGGAAATTTGTCTGCGACAGTGAAATCACTTGTAAAGTCGTTTGGTGTAAGGTCCGCATTACTGAACCTTGCTCCAGCTACACTGTTAAATACGAAACTATTTCCCCTGGGATCAATAAAGTATATCTTATCTTATTATCTTGTAAACATAATGACTCCATAAAATGAAATAAACTTGAATTTCTCTGAAAGAACAAAGAAGTAAAGGAATACAAGACAGGCAGACAGAAAAAGCTTGTGATGCTTAAATGAATGCTTCAGCTATTCATTTAAAGAGATAATAAAACACTGAAAAGGTTGCAGCATTTTTGTTTAGGGACAGAAGTAACAGTGCAAGGAGACTAAATTAAGAAAAAAAGAAACAATATCGCCATTCAGAGCAACCTTTACTTACCGAATTATCTTTGCAGGTCAGCAGCTCTGTATTTAATCAGTACAGAGGTTTTTTTTTCCCCTTCTCTCTTATATTAATATTATCCAGATAACATACAGGACTTGAGTCTTTTGTATAGAAAAGGTTGATTTCACCACTGCAAGTCCTGCCTGAAAACATTTTGGGGTAAGAATTAAAGGAAGATAAAACCATGCCATAATTATAGTATTTTACGCTATCAACAGGCCCAAGTACTGTTTTAAAAACATATTACACAAATTTAGCATTTGATATTGAAAAAAAAAACGCAAAAACACTCACTGGTAAGTAAACATAAAAAGGTTAATAATCAATCAGTTTTGATGTCTTTGGTTCAACTAACCCAAACAGTGCGGATTTCAGAGCCTCATTTGACCCGTAATTAGTGTCAACCACTCACAAGGTAATTTAGTACTTAGTGATAGATTATTGCGAACTAGTCACAAGTATAATTTTGTTCTTATGAACCTGAACTATTTACAGCGGCGGGATGTCCAACGTGACTATGCTGCCAGTTGCAAGGAAGTATTACAAATAACACTTATTTTTATGTGCACGTCAAAATATATTATTAAATGCATTCTCCCTCACATGTGTCCAACAGTGTGGTCTGGTGAGGCTGTTTGATTAAACTTGCACACTTATATGTGACATGCGGCATTAATTCAACAGGTACAGCGAACAAAAAAAAAAACACTACTCTGCACTTATGCAGTTGATTCTCTTCGAACATGTGTCGGCTGGTAAATAGATCATCCCAGCCCTGATCGCCCGTTTTTATAAATGCTTTTAAGTGTTTCTGATACACGCTGAAAAGAGGCATGCCAGTGACTCCTGATTACTAGTATAACCAGTGTCGCTGTCTCCTTTTGAAGCATAACTTTGCATCCGATGGATATAAATAATGAACGGCAATGCATGTCTCAAACCCAGTGGGGCCTTCATGTGTGGGTCCACCACATCACTATTAGATTACGGTAATGTTATGTGAGGAGCCGTAGTGAAAGGATAACGGCCATATTCCTATCAACCGGAAAAACAACAAGAAAAACTAGAAAAAGGTAATGCGTTGGACTCTCTATATGGCCATTTCGTAGCAATTTCCCAACATAAAAGCATGAAAGCGCACTAATCATGTCTTTATGAGACCCCCCTCCCATATTCATTAAGCTATAAAAATAAAAGTTAGAAATGCCCAACCGAGCCGTAACTGTGCTTGAGTGTGACCACACACTAAGTAACAGACCAAGAGGTGCGTTGCGTGCCTGCTTTATTAGAAACACATGCCATCCTTTACAAGAAAGATCTCCTCCTTCCTCCAACGAGTCTTTCCGTTATTAGTGATTTTATGGATCTCGAACCGACTCTAATCCAGAGCAAATAATAACACTATTCCTGTACTAGTCCGATAGCCATCTCACTAACCCTAGGCCGACTCTGCCCCACAAATCAAGGCTCCGATCCTATAAAAACACAGGGCTACCTATATTTTTCAAATTATGTTTGAAGCTGAAATTGCTGCCGTCCACCAGGGTTCCACCGAGATTTGCAGTAGCAGGGCTGCTTACTGCCGTGAATTTAAGAGATTAAACCTGGATTTCTCAGCACACTGGAGACTGCTCTTTAGCCATGCATAGGCCTACAAGGTAGAAAACCTGCAGTGATGCTGTTCATCTATGTGCATTTATGAAATAATTTAGATAGAACTCTTATAATGTCACATAAATCAGCCCAATTGTATTGCCTAAAATAAAACTTTCAGTTTTTTTACAATTGTATTCTGAGCGTTTAAATTGTCACATGTAGCTTTAAATATGATTGTGTAGATAAGGAAATCAATATTTAGGTTTTTGCTAAAAATAGCCAGAAAAAAAAGTGTAGTTCATTTTTATTGATATTTTATTTCTTTTCTACTCTTGGGATGATCGGTGTTTTAAGATGTGTGGATTATGGAGTCCTTCCCAACTCAGACTATAAACTTAAAAACTGCATTTGCATTAAAGCGAAAGACCTTTAAAACAATTAGCTATCTGCTAAAATTAACCTGGCATGGGCTACATATATTCCAAATAATAAATTAATACATTAATATATATTTTTTGGTCTGTGCTTCAAAGTTATGTTTGCGTAGCTTCATACCTTTATTTTTTTTGTTCCATCTAATAAATTTATGGTGGTCATTGCCCAAGAAACGACTACTATAAAATGTTGAAATTTTATCACTTAGCATGCCAGAGTCATGTTTTGCCCATTAAACAGGAACACAAGAATGTACTTTGGCCGCTTTTCAGTTCAGACTGAGACGGTGGGGATGTCATCACACTCACTAATGCAGTATGGAAAAATGATCCCTTTGTTAACCCCCATAAGATAATTTTTCTGTTGATATTATGCAGGATGTGACTGCAAAGCGAGTGTTCTCACCTTTCATGTGTTGTTAAGCTGCTAGTTCTGCAGCACCTGCACCAATCTTAACCAAGCAAATGGTCAGAGGTGTAAAAACGAAACGCGGCAGCAGATACAAGGAAAAAGTTGTAAAAATATCTCATCTGTATTTTAGCTTGGAAATACTCAATATATTAAAACATGCAAGATGTTTCAAAGATTTCTGTGTGCATGAGTGTGATCATTTTGAAAAAGGGCTTGTTAATATATATTTGTCTTTCTGGCTGTAATGTAATGTGGTCTGTGGTACTAGAAGAGATTATAGTTGAAAGTGTTTCATTCCAACCATCCATCCATCCATCTTCTAACCACTTATCCTGGTCAGGGCTACGGGGGTTAAGAGAAGTGCAGAACAAAAATCTGTTACATTACTTTTTAAATCTGTGGTTTTGAAGCAAGATTACACATGCATACACACATATACACACACACACAGAGTAGGTATCTATATCTTTATGGGGACTTTCCATTCCTTTCTATGGGCCTAACCTTAATCCTTATTTTGCATTCCATTTGAGTTCATAAATCAAAAATTCCGAGCTGCTAGTCTGAAATTTCTGAATTTTATCAGAATTCAAGATGGCTGAGCCCATTATCAACAGAAGTGAAATCTGTACTTATATATTGTTTATTAGCACCTAACCCTTATTATGCGTCATTAAATTGGTTGTACGCACAATACTGTCCACCTGATATTTATGGCCATGTTCCTACGGTCTTTGTATACGCAAAACACCACACAATGCATTATTATCCCCTGATATTGCTAACAATGGCTAATGATGAACCTGTTTCAGAAAGCAGGAGTTCTTGCTTTGCCGGACAACTTGACAGGTTTAAGATAGTCTGGGCTAAATGTAAGTAAATGAAAATAAAGGCCATTTAAACCGGGATACCTTTAATCCAAGACGTTGTGCAGCTAATCAAGAAATCCTGCTTTTTGAAGCAGGTCTCTGGTATTGCTAAATGCTTTCTAACTTGTACTGGAATGTGGTTGCAGCATTCCTATAAAACTCTAACTCTTACCCAGTCCTAGCCTTAACCATAAGTAACTAAACAAATTACAAGACTTTTTATTTTAGTTTTTTGATTGCATTCACAGATTTTTATAAAATTGAGCTTCCGTTGTGGAGACAAAAAATGTCCCCACAAGGTACAACATGTCAGACTTTCACTATATTGTGGAGACATTTGGTCCTGTAGTTGGACATGTAGTGTATACAAACAGACACAGACACAGAGTAAAATGTACCTGCAGTCCCATGAGAATGTACCCAGACTATGCCAGAAATATTTACTGGAGGAAGATAACTATGTATCACCAGAGAGCATGGCGTGTCACCATAGGTCAGAGCAGATGAAAAACACATCTGTCCATTTATCCTGCCAGAGTCTCGGAGGGACCCGAAGTCTATCCCAGGCAACACAGGGTGCAGGGCAGGGGTACGCCCTGGACTGGATGCCAATCCATCACAGAGCACGCAGGCACACAAGTGGGAAATTTAGAAATGCCAATTAACCTAATTAGATGAGACACATGGAGAACATGCATCTTTCACTCACAGAGGTGAGATTTAAACCCCAGCCCTGGAGGATTGAGGTATCAGTGCTATGTCACCCATGAAAGATGCAAATGTTTACATTTTTAATAACATCCCTAGATTAGAAGTAATGTATTTGTATATAAAACAAAATGTATACAAACAATCTTTTAAAATGTTTGTTAGTGCATGGTGTGAGACTAAATGCATTATTTTTTTCTCTTTTTGTATAATAGACTTATGATGGTTCAATTAATTTTTAGAAAAAGCTTGGTAATGTTAATTTAAGGCACCTTATCTAGGATGATTTACTCCCTCCTGAGAATTTAAAACCTTCTCGGGAGATTTTAAGTCCCAGCAGTTTGACTGTAGGATGAATCCTGTGAAAGCTCTAAGGTGTAATTTTTCCTACATTACTTTCATTATTTGCTGGGCTGATACGCCAATCAGTACCGCGTCTTTACATTTCGCCACGGAATTTGAAACATCACTCTTTCGGTTACCAGGCAGTTTCCTAAACAACTAGACCATTTGTGCATTAAAAAAGAAGAAAAGCTTAAGTTAAGCGTCTCTTACATCCCTCCCACTCCGAGAAGAAAAGAATGCAGAAACCACACCATGTTCATCTGGACGTAAACATAAATCTTTGGATGCAGTCTGTGATGTATCTTACTTCTCTTTGCGGCATGGACTACGTCTGATGGAGCTGTGCTCAAATAGGGGAAAATGACATTTTATCACACTAGATTGAAAATGTACACCGGCTTCGCTGTTCGCATTAAGATATTTTGCATGCATGCACAGTGGTTGGATCTGCGGAGGCTTTTCCCCCGCAAATATCGTTCTGCCCCGAAATGGAATACGTAATGGTCCTTTGTTTTATGAGGTATAGAAAATAATGGGTGGCATGAATACGTTGATGGTGTTTTATGCGGTTCTCTCTGCTCAGTTGGCTTGGAATGAGCTCATGTTGAGAATCATAAGGCACAGCGAGTAGAACGCTGCATGATTGCCATATTACTAGATTATTGACTTGAAAATTGCCTCCCCTTCATTCCTGTTTATTATGAATATGTTTGTTTCCTCCTTTAAACTCCCCAGTCTAAAATGGCAATTAAGGTATATGATGAATAAGAGATAGTGAAACTGACTGCTAACAGTATTATTTCTTATAATATGTGTGAACCGTAGAGCCTGGCAACCTCATAAACATTTATAAGATCCAGCAACTCAACGGGGACTCGACAAATTATTAAAATCTGCTTGCCCAAGGAAAACATTCTTTTTTTCTCCAGAACACAATAATTGCATGGCTGCAGGATCTTGCTGTAGCCGAACGCCGGGCTGCACGAGCTCACGTCGCGATCCTCTGAAATGAATATTGCTAAATGCCGCCCTTCCCTAATCTTCCAGAAGCATCTTAAGGAAAGCCCACCTCTCACCTTGCCTGCTAAGCCATTCGCATCAGTCGTTTTCCATATCGCACACCCATCTGATACCTTTTTTCCGCTCAATATCGGCACCTTTCGCAACGACACTATGTGCGTGTGCCGTTTTTTAAAGCGCAAACATATAATTTCATGAGGGGCTGACTTGGTTCTCGGGTGATATATTCATGTTTCATTTCATGCTCACGGACTAGAATGTGCGATTCCGTAATTGCCTGCAGAAGATTAAGCTCGGAAGCTTCCTTATCTGGCCACATCGGCCAATTCATTTGCAAGATTTTTCCGAGTTGGAAAACTGTAGGCTTCACGGACGTAGAGTCAGTGTAAGCAGTGCGTGAACGATTTTTAAGCCTGCAGTAGCTCGCATGCTGTAATTCTGTTTGCAGATAGGTGAATTGGTTATTCTGTGTGGGTGTGTACCCGGTGATGGACTACTCCGTGCTTCCTGGGGACAGGTTCCAGACTCGGTGTGACCCTGTCATGGGTTAAACAGTTCTTGGAGATGGATGGATGATACCCTTGGGCGTAATCAGCAATTGCCATTCTAAACGCACAACTACAACATCTTAATAAAAATATATTATTTTAGTCAGCACCTCCGAAAGGCTCATGCGGTGCTTAAGAAGTTTCTTAGGACTCCAGCACTGACGTTCGTTCCATGCTTCTTTTCACGGACATCTGTTACTGAGCCAGCTCACAAAGCAGTGCCCGATTTAAATAAGGATGCACTGGAAAAGACTATGTATGCACTGATGGGAAATCAGTAAACAGAACTATGATATTTTATACTCCGTTTTTCGATTAAGGCTCTTGGCTTGAGTGAAGCGTTCAGGTTAATCACCAGATTATGGGAAAACTAATGGGTCTCGGGGCGTTACGCGGGGTTTATCTGGGCGACGCACCCGCGCAGACCCGGCTACTCACTCGGCAACTTCCTGGTTACAAACTACAATTATTAAAATAGATTTCCCATGGCAACTCATTATACCGTCAGCTCGAGCCATTATTCCCAACAGCTTTTAATTCTATTCATGTTGTTTTAAAAATAAGGAGAAATGAACGTGTCCGCAAATTCCACTGGTCTATAACTACACTGGCAGCGAATGGCTTTCCCTCTCACTGACCCTCCCCCTATGCCCTGTTCTCCCGCTGCTGCTCCAGTTGTCTTTGTCTGTTTTCCGTTTCTCCTTGCTTTCTAACCCGTCATTTTCTAATCCTTCGGCGTGTTTGGGTCAGGACCACACTGGTGACTAGAAGGCGCGTCCTGCATGGTCACCCACTAGAATGTCAACGTCTGCTTTTTTGACGCGGAATCCTTTCCCGCCATTCCTCGTGCAGTAAAATGGCGGCAAAGTATTCTTGATCAGAATCAGAATCAGAAAACCTTTACTGATCCCGGATGAAATTGCTCATGTTACCACTAAATGGTCACACAGAGACACAAGAAAAGAACGTAAAAAAATTAAGCGGTCTGTCGTAACTGTCATCCAAGACATCTAAAATACTTAGTGCGGCGCTGCGGGTATAACGAGTAATGATAATAAGAAACTTAACTAGTGTAAAAGATGTAAAATCAGACGTAGAAATGAATGCCAGAAAGAAAGAAAAAAAGCTGACAATAAAATTGCGAAAAGCGTTGGTTTTCTTGTGAACGTTATTTAACGTGGCTGGAGTGAAAGGCAGTCTTCAGCCCGGACGTGACAAGCCGCATTGTGCGGAGGAACGACGCCCTAAGCAGCCACATGTCTTCCGTCTCTCCGACGACAGACGACGGTGTGAAAACAGTTCGTCAGCCTTTGTTCCTGGGAGAAACCTTTACCAACCGCTCTTTAACTAATTAAAAGATGACAACTGCTGCATTTAAAAGAGTAAAGAAACAAACTACCTGTCAAGGTTGCGCTGGAACGCTGTCAGATTAATTTCCCTCTTTGTGTGTCTATAAAATTTGAAACTGCGTAGTAAGGTGGGGAAAGTGGGAACGGAGGCGCTGATAAATTAACTTTGGCGGGAGTTCGCTACCTTCGCGGTGCAATGGCGGCATAATGGTACCGAGACGAAAACATGCACACGATGACGGCGGCGGGGAAAAGTCCCCCCGCTGAAATAGTGTAACACCACGCTCCGCCATCGCAATTATAAGAGGTCAGGGTCACTGCAGATGAATATGTATGAACAAAGACAGGCGTAAAATGTAAAAATTGTACAGCGCTGTTCCTGTCACAATGGGAACCCCGATCCGGTACTGAGGCTTCTCAGCGGCTCTCTTCAGGCAAGTGCTCAAAACTGAACGCTAAGAGAAGTAAATATCTAATTGGGGTAAGGAACTTCACCAATACTGAGCTTGAGTATCCAGTAAAGAATAATATAATGTATTATAAAATACTGTGAAAAGTAGGAGTATATTCATCAATCTGGAACAGTCATGGATGAAAAGACAAACCATTGAAAAAGCTTTTTTCACAGATTAAGTAACACAGCACTGAACAGATGCAAAAACTGGCTGATGGTGACGATCACTTAAAGGATCTGTTGTAGTCTTGGCATCTTGTCAACTTCCCTTCAGTCTATGCATGGTTGTCACACATATACTGTGAGTGACATTGCACTGTCCTTCCCCAAGATTACTGGTTATTTTAATTTTCTGGCCAACTGCTACAAAAAGAGATGTGGATGTTTAAACCTCACCCTTATCAAAAACGTAAGTCATCCTTACCAACAGCATAATGTGCCCATAGAGTTGAAAACCTCACTGTCATCATAAAGCATCTGACTTATTGTTTATAGACTGATTGCTTACTAACATTGGCATGACTACATTGGCATCAGTCATTTAGGTTCTCTCAAATTTGTTGGTAAATACCTCAAAGTTATAAATTACTCCCACAACCATTATAATAATAAACTCAAACTCAGAAAATCTCCAGTCAGTTTTTAGGTTCTGTCATTGCCCCACTAAGGCTGGTAAACAACATGCTATCATTATTTGAGAACATTTTCTTGCCACATGCATATCATCCCTATCCTCTGACTTCAGGTTAAGGACCAGTTATTGTTGCAATAGATCCCGGTATGGGTACTCTAGGTCAGTGTTTCCACATGATTTCATGCTTAAGAACCTACCTATTCTGAAGTTGTGGTGGCAGATTGTAGGATAAACTGAGACACAATTCTGCCACCACACACATTTTTAAAAAACAGATTGCTATTCTTGATATGCGATCTTATGCCCTGTGTTCCTCAGAGCTCAGTCCTCTGGTCGTCTGCCACCCATTTTACACAAAATCACACCAGGGTGCTTTTCGATCTCTAGTACCGGTGATACACAACTCCATGTCTCAAAAAGACCGGGTCATCTTTCAAAGATGCTCGTACTAGCCTTAAACACTGTCTGACACAAACAAATAATTTTTTTTTTCAGAAAGAAAAACAGACACCATGTTTGCAAAGACAAATGTGTGGAACTATCCTTTTAGCAGGCAAGGTTTTTAGTTACAGGGTTGACAGACTAGCTGCATGTAATTCTGCTGGACAGGTGACTGTCTATGAAAATTTCTCTGTCAGACCTCACCTGTTTCCATATTTCATTCTTCCAGAATGCTGGGCTCAAGTGTTACCCATAACACATCTGTCAATAAACATACTAACTCAGCTCATTAGACTTCTAAATTCTTGCTTTAAACCTCAGGTAAATTTTTGGATTACAGTTACAACTGTGCTGTAGGCATTTGTTTATCTAAGATTTTATCCAAGATTTTAATAGGACCAGTTTCACAGACCTGGATGATATATTATTAAAGGAGTTGATGTCTGAATGGTCTGAATGGCTTGGTAGCAACTGGAATATGTGTGTATCTTAGGGGGGGTGGGGGCATATAAAATAACAACACCCGTGTCCCAGATGACTTTTTACGATTGACACTGGCAGAACCATGCAGACTGGGTGCTGTGACATACATTCTTCAAGCACCATCCAAACACAGCTGTCCAGTCTTTGTCATGAACGTTCACACATGCATACTGACGCATTCTCCACACGCAGTAACAGATAGCAGTGACACAGCTGGGAGCCAGGCAGCAGCAAATGGTCACCGTCTCCAAGGGCAGGGGGTGTAGAGTAGGGGCTCTGAAACTGGCTGTGGTCCTATGACATAGACTTATGATGGGCAATACTTGGCAGACTGTGGTGGATGAATGAACTGGGCAAAAAAAATAAATCATTATTTATTTGCATTTATATCCAAAGTTGCTTATAGTTTAAGACACATTTATTTGGTGGAATAATACTCCAGAGCCTGTCAGCAGTCTTTCTGGCTCCTTAACAACTTTGCCCCCTACTGTCTCAACGTGAATGCTGCCTCGTCCGCCATGACATCCCCCCACTTTTAATTACGTTTCAAGTCGCTGGGTGATGGTGGAGGATGGGGAAGCGACAGCCACTCTAATATCCGGGGGAGTCCGGCGGGAAGGATTCACTCCGTTTTAGCGAAAAGAGAGACGGAGACGACAACAAAGAAAAAGAAAAAACACACACAAACACAAGAGAATGCTTAAGAGTCAGCTATCCACTGACGGCGTGTAAAAGTGTGGGGGATCTGCGTCCGTCCATTGCCACCCTGTCCACCCTCTTGTCCATTCGGACATTTTGAAGCCGAAATCCGTTTGATTCATTCTCCCGTTTCGGGGGGGGGGGGGGGGGGGGGGGGGGG
>JAODUD010000008.1:16123983-16139621 GCA_026784285.1 Stomatorhinus walkeri
TTAACCTCTATACTGCAAATGAAGTACAAATTAGCATATACATGTTAAAATGCATGATAATTTGTCATATCGGCGCACCTTCTTCTTTTTTTTTTTTTGGAGGGGGGTGGCTGTCATCACGTGTTAGAATGACATCGCCTCAAATGATCGCTAAGCATGTAGGAAGGAGCTGACCAAGTCATAGTCAAAATAAGTTAAGGGGTAAACAACCTAACAGCCTAATGAGAATCATTACCAACAAGAACCGCGTCCAAAGCCCAAACAGTGAAGTACTGGGTAGAATGTGAACAATGGCATGAAAATATTGCATAAATCCATTCCATTACTTTTGAAGGAAATCCAGCTTCGAATGTCTGGAAACCACCTAACAGATCAAAGACAATGCAGAGGAAAACAGAAATCTCATCGTGCCACAAATATTTCTTCCGTCTGGTGTTCTCAAAGTTAAATTTCACTGAAAAAGGCATGATTTTGGATCTTTAATCTATGGAAAGTGAAATAAAAACACCTTTAGCTGTTGTTTCATGGTCCTTTGTTAATGTAGGGGCCGCAGTCACAGAGGGTGTGCAGCTGCGGGGGGGGCACACATCGTATCTCATGATGCTAGATTATCACCCATACCTCCAGCTGCTAGGCACCCCATACAGACACACGCAAACACGCAAAGGAGGCCAGAACACAAACTCAGCCTTCCAATGGCAATTAAGAAAACACTTCAAATGTAATTAAGCATTTTCTTCATAAGTCAACAGGAATTTAAGGACAGTATTTGTGTACTCGACGAATATTTCTTGCAGTTTTAATCGGTCAGAAACAGGCACTTCTCATTAACTGTTATCGCTCATTCATTACTTAATCCACTTTAATTAGCCCAGTAATTGAAGCATACTAAGAACTGGTAAAATATGACTGCCTAGAAAGGGTTAGTAAGCGATTGTATAAAGCGATACAGCTTATTTTATTTCTTTAGTGCACAAAACAGTGGCAAAAAGATATTGATAGAGAATCACTTCATATTCGTGGTGCTAGAAAATTGTGTGTACATTTATTCCACAATCAAAATATTGAAAACCTATGAATTGCTACAAAAAATTGGTCAGAGGACAGCATTAAGGCCCTCAGCAGAACCTCCGTGAAATTAGGCAGTTGCAGTGGTAAATGTGTTTTTGCATGCATCAGCTGAGCCTACTTAATGAGTTATCACCGTTTGTCACGTCTGCGTATCTTAAGACGGGTTACTGTGTGATGAGGCTGTCAGGTTACAATAAACAGCATCTCCACTTGTGACATGGGTGATCACTCAACATCCCAACCTACGTCCAATCAAATCTAACATGAAACAGATAACAAACCCCTAATTCCTACCACACCTGATTAGATACAGTAAATGTATATTTGGGTGTCATATGTAATGACTGTGGAATCTAGCATCTTTGCACAGAAACGCTTTTCCAAGAAAAATGAAACGGCCACTGATCTGTTTTGCTCATACTTTTTTAATGTATCACAATGAGCAAGAAACATACTTGATGAAATATTTTCAAAGGATTATATTCAATTACCATCTACAATCAACTTAACTAGGACAACAAGGTTTTGTGACAAAAGGTTTCTCTTTAAAAGTCTGAAGTTCCATGTGGTTTTTGTATATTAGTCTCCATGTCATTTGGTACAGTTTGGAAATCTTCATCATATAATTACAGTAACAAAAAAAGCTAACAAGACTACAGTATAGAAAAGACATCAAGAACAACATTTTTGGTTTAACTTGCTCTTTTTTTGTACATTGCAAGGCTGTATTTTCTACCCTCAGGTTGGCTTGACTTTAGCCAGAGAGCCGTCCAGGAGGCACTCAACAGAGGAGTAAAATTCAAGAAACCAAACAGAAAAATTAAACCGAAGAAAATGCCTTAAAAAATATTGTGGCACCAGGAGAAATAAGAGGATCTGGGGATCCATGTAACATTTTATCTCTGAAATTAGAGAAAATGGTTTGGTTGTTTTTTTTTCTAGTTTGGTTGTTAATTTTGGTTGTGTTGCTTTGTTTGTTTTTTTTTTTTTTGTTTGAAACCGCTTCATTTGGAATGACAGCCTTTGAAAACCCCCTCCACCTTACTCCAGGACGCGTCTCTATGTCGCAAAGAGACTGGCCGACTCCACGAGAAGAGAGTCAGCTGCAATGTGATTGGACGGTGCTGCCTGTCAATCAGTGGGACAGGCCAAAGAAGGAACAGGGGAGGGAGAACAGGCTGCAGTGTTACAGACTGGGGAAGTAGCGGTGAATGTTCCGTCACCCATCCAGTTTGGTTTGGAGCGTGGACGTGGCGTGGGAGTGGGATGGGGGAGAGGAGGGCCGGCTCCAGCTACTAGAGTCCAGCTTTCTCAGATCTTTCTCCATTTCTTCCAGAGTTCACACCCCCATGATGGAGTTGCCTTCCGCTCAGCAGTGAGCTTGACGTAAGGGCAGCCGTAACCTGCTGAAGGCTTCCCCGATGTACCCAACACCACGAGATAGCCTTCCCATTTGGCAGAAAGTCCAAATTCCTTTTATTTTCTTATAAACAAAAAAGATGTCTTTTTTAATATATATCTGTATATACGTTTATTTTCACAGTGGGCAGAAAGATGACCTCTACTGCAATACCTTGTTTTTCTTCCTTTGTAAAGATGTCCGTCAGACTCAAGTATGTCAATAAGCGCTGATGCTTCCCCCATTTCCGATGCCTTTCTGTAGTTGTCACAATTAGATGCGAAGGGAAACAGCTTTAAACTTCTGTTTTGCTAACAACTGCATAAGCTTTTGGCCACATTCATACAATTAATTGGAACAGAAAATACTCAGTGCTTTGTAGTCACTATCTTCCATTGTATGACAACCTACTGTATGCCTTTAATATCTTAAACACTATCCTGCTATTTTTTTAATCCAGCTCTGCAGTTCAGTACTTCTGGTGCTTGAAACAGTATGAAATAAAATAATAATTATAACAAAATAAAAAAACAAACGCTGGCTCTTAAACGTGCGCAGACACACACACACACACACACACACGTCCATGCTGACCAAGTATAATCTGAAAATCTTGAACTGGCTATTCTTCTGAAGAGCCCAAACAAAATACACTTTAAAAATATGAATTGGAACAGTGTTGAAAAAAACAAATACAGGAACAGTATTACACCATAAAGTGGCCAGGTTATAACATAAAGGTAAAAAAAAATATTAGAGGCTAGTGTTAAATGTTAATTTATATGGGAAAGTAATATACAGAAACTGAAATAACATACAAAGCTATATGAAAATAATGTCATTATTTGACATTACCTGGAAACCAAAATAAAGCAATAGCATTCAGAGTAAACTGTACAGCATCAGAATTAATAAAAAATAACCGTATCAACAATATCGTAAATAAATTGATTTGAGTGGAAATCAGACCAGTGCGATATCCATGGTTGCAGGAAGTAACACCGAATTTCATCGCTCAGCTTGACGTAGCACTTTCAAACACACCTTCCAACAGGCTGCAACATTTTACCTTAGCAAAAAGCTATACATGGGGTGCTCTAAAAAAGCAGTCTCGGCGAATTAAACACACCTTCGCTTTGGTGTTAAAGATTTGTTTTCATTTATATTTTTATTTAGTGGTATGGGGGGCGTTATAAACGATAAGAGTATTGTAACTGTAAACGGGAGGAGCAAGCAACCTCTTTGGATACAAAGGCATAGGAAATAGCTCTATTTTCTTAGAGGAAAATCTTCCAAATTCCCCTATTTTTTGACGTCAGGAATGACGACACTCCGGGACGACATCGTGTGCGGGCGCGTGTTTCCCCCGCGATACGCGGGGACGCGGATTGCGCCCGTTCACCTCTTCGCGTGACAGGAGACTGCAGCTCCAGATCCAACTGCCCTATAGCCTCTCGCTGCTTTCTCAGCATGGCGGAAACAAAGTCGCGGTGACGCCGAACAACTCATGAAAACAGACAAAGTCAGAACAAAATGGGTGTTACAAACACGTTTTGGTGACCACTATTACGATTTCAAGTGAGCAACGACCTTTCCCGTCCGGATGGGTGGGGGTGGGATCCCCCCCCCCAACCCAGAACTATCATGAAGGAAGTCCAAGAGTCCATTTGTTTTGCAACCCACAATTTCAAACTGAGACAACAGCTTACAGTCAACGTGAAGAAAACAGAATAAAAATGTAATTAAAATCAATAAAATAATCAGTCCTTGCTCTGAAAAAGGGGAAAATAACTTTCAATGTGGTATTTGGAATGCACTGTTCTGTACAAATAATATAGATCATTGGCTTTGACATTGGTCTGTTCAAAACAAAATTAAAAAATAAGTCAGCCAAACTGTCCTTTGGAACATATATTCACAGTCTTCAAAGTTCCGTTTCTGCACAAAGAAAAAAAAAAAGCAGAGGCAGGAAAAAATGGTTTATTGTTTCTGTTAAAGCTTAGCCAAAAAGCCAAAGGAACATGCATCTAGGTATTTCTTTCAAAAACTACATTAGCAGCAAAACTTATGTCCTCAAAGACCAGACCTTATACATTTCCTTAAAAAAATTGACTTTTGTGTGTGACAGAAAAGTTAAACAAAGAGCTTTTTTAACCTCTATCTTACAAACTACAATGGCTCCGTCATGGTGCTACTCCACAATGCAAGGACTCGCGTCCTTTTTGGTTTTTGGTATTCTTGTTATTTTACATATAAAGTCACCTGTCTGCTTGCAAGGAAGCAAAAACGGCAACTTTGATGTGTACCCCTTTATTTTAAAACTGTTTTCTTATCCTTAAAAACAGCAACAAATTCTCAAGTATAAAGAAGCCTCGTCTTTATGCACCAACGGTGAGTGTTTCGTCTTTGGATTTCCTTTTTCGTTTTAAAGCATGAGAATTATTATTATTATTATTATTCTTTTTTCATTTTCATCTACGACGAAAAAAGAAAGTAAAAAAAAACAAATAAAATAAAACTCAGAAAAGAGACTGCAGCCACACTACATGTAAAACAAAGGGTCCACTTTGTAGTAGTAGTGAAGGGGCAATAACTTTCTCCATATCTACAAATGCATTGAGGGGGATTGTTAAGGACGGGTGCGTGGAACACAAAGGGGCGGAGAGGGAGGAACCAGACCGTCTTAAGTGCACAAAGGTAACACAAATGTGATTACATATTTCTTCAATGTTTCAAAAAACATTTTTTTTTCCATTTGTCACTTTCGTGTCAACCAAAAAAGAAAGAAAAAAAAAAAACAACAAGAAATAAATAAGGGGGAAAGAAACACCGGAAATAAACCTGCCAGTGACAGTCGGGAGAACACAAGTCAAGAAGCTGAGGAAAGGACAGAAAATATATATAGATGAGTTGCTGCTCCTTAATCTAATCTATCGGAATGACCAAGACAACATCAAATGAAGCGCCTTTAAGTTGGACAATACAAAAGCTAAATGTACACAAAGATTATTGTTTTTAAATCTACCATACTGTTTAAATTCATTTCCAATGCAACAATCTACTTAACACCAAAATTTTTCATATCTATCATAAATACAGAAAGTTTTTTTTCTTTTTAAAAAAATCCCCCCCTCCCTAGCGAGTTTGCAATGCTCTCTGTGACTGGGCATAGTCGAGAGTATTCATTACCCCCTTTAAAAGGACTTTAAATTTTTTAAATCAGCAGATCAACTACCCTTTTTGAATCCCCAGAAAGCTATGTCTTAATATTATCTTCTCTCTTTTTAATACTTTCTGCCTGTTAAATCAACAGTGAAAAAAATCTTTTTTCTTCTGCTAGAAATGAACAAAGTATAAAACAAATTTCTGTAACAGAAAAGGGGTTGTGACCTGTTGACCTGAGAATAAAATAGACATTACATTATTTTCATTATTTTAGCAAGCCATTGGTATTTGAACGCTTAGATAGCAAGAAAAACTGTAAATGTAAGACTATTCTCCCATACATTACATACTGGCTTTTTGTTTATGTGCTATTAAGTAGGGATGATTCATACAAATAAGTTTGCATTTTTCAGCGATCGGGGGGAGCATCAGAACAACATTTGAGGCAGTCCATTGCTGTAAAGCATCCAAAACTTAGCTGCAGAGAATGATGTCACACTATATATACTGGAGCTAAAATAAACTAAAACCAGCATGTTGATATGGGAAAACAATCAACTAACATTTAATTTTTGGTTACAAGCTTTGGAATTGCAGTTAGTCTTTACACATCTTTTTTTCTGAAATTGGTTTATCTTTAAACATTTTTTAACATCGCTTCTTTTTTTTGTCTTTTGTGGTTTTTTTAAATACTGTCCGTCGTCGAAAGCTCTTTTACAATCGGATGGAGTCCACTCCTACGCTAGTGAGATTAGTACTACAACTACTACTGTCTTTGTGACAACTGGGCTGCTGCGACTCTTCAGCCGGGAGGCCCAGTCTGTCCGCGGACTTCTGACTATTGTCAGAGTCAGACTCGTCGGTAAAGACGTCTGTTGGTATCGAGGTCTGAACCCCTGAGGTGCTCAATGAACTTGAGGTAACCGTTGAAGGTGAGGACACTGGAGCAAAAGACGTGGTGGCTATAGTGGAAGTGGCATTGGGCTTCCCAGCTAAAGCTCTGGAGAAAGGGACCTGGGGCCAGGTTTTGCCAGTGGCTGTAGTACGCGGAGAGGCAGCAGTGAAGGAGGAAGAGGAGGAGCACGAGGATGAAGAGACGGAGGAGGACGGCGTGGCAGCTGATGATATTGGCGGGGGCGGGGGGCTGCTGTTGGGATGAGTGGCAGACTGCGAGGTAGATGCGGTGTCAGGATCGGGGAAGCAGGCTGAAGAGTGAGGTAATAGATTAGTAGCGTGCTCTTTGGCATTTCGGGCTGATCGCTTGATTGTTCTGTGTTTGTGCAAGGCCGAATCCAGGTGTTGACTGAGCGCTCGGTCCCCATCCAGCGTGGTGTCACACGCCAGGCAGTCGTAGAGGCTGCCCTCCCCTGCACTCCCACTGCTGGGGACCCGAAGCAACATCTCTTGCAGGTTTGCCACAGACTGACCAAAAAAGCAGATGGATTTTAAGTGGCTGATGGCTGCCTCTTCCTTGCTAAAGACTGCTTGACACTTACGGCATGCCAGCGAGTACTGCACCTTCGGGACGATGTATTGGTCAACGGGGGGGTCTGCACTTTTTCTATCCATCTCGTGCTGCTCGGAGGAGGGATTTTTATGGGATGAAGAAGAGGAAGATGATGATGAGGCCTCACAGGAAGGAGCGCCTTTCTGTTCTTCAGATTTTGTTGAATCTTTGGCAGAGTCTTTGCGATCTGGGGTTCCAAAGGGCTGGGTTTGAGCTGGGGTTTGGCTTGCTTTGGGTTGTTGGAGCTGCTGCTGCTTCTGCTGCTGCTGCTGAAACTGCCGCTGCTGCTGATGGAGTGCCTCCTGGAGGCTCTGCTGATATTGCTGGTAGTGCTGGAGCAGGGATCCTGGGGACAGCCCCATTAGAGCTTGGGACAAAGCCGGGTTGTATGGCAACAGGCTCTCCATGCCATACATGGGCTGCAAGTAGCCACCCTGGAGAGCCCCGGGTATCTGCGGGGCATAGTAGGGTGAGAAGCCAGGCATGAAGTAGGGAAGGAACTGACTGGTTAGCAGAGCTGTGGGGTCTGAAGCTAGGGCAGCCTGCAAGGCCTGAAGCTGTGCTGGATCCACTACATACTCCATGCCAGGCGTTGGCATGGAGGTGGCAGGAACAGAAGGATCTGGCTTGTCCTTTTTAGCACTGGCAGCAGATGTGGAGGGTGCCGGTGTACTCCCTGTCAGCGAGGGATTGGGAGGCTTCTCCAACTTCTCCTTAGGCTTCTCCTTCTCTCTGGACCTCTCAGCCTCACGTTCTTTGGGGGGTTCGGGCCGGGAGCTGAGTTGCGTGGTTATGGCGGTGGAGGTGGAAATGGGGGTTGGCGTGGAATGGGAAGTGGATGTACTGGCCTGGGTGGGGCTGGGCGAAGCCAGGGAGGAAGGGGCCTTGTTGGATAATCCAGAAGTGGGGAGACTTGGTGATGGAGCACTGGCACCAGGCATGTTCAGGAGGTTCGTAGGTTTTGGAGGCGTTAAAGCTAGAAGACAGAGAAAACAACAATAACTTGTTAAGCAATCACTATAAAATACGGAAACCTTCAAATAAATGACAGAGAGCAGTGGAGTAAAACTGCGGTCCTGGAAAGCTACTGTCTAGGAGGTTTTCTATCCTACCAGGAACAGGAGTGGCTCTAAGAAGTAAAGTGAAATAGAAAACCTACTGGACAGTAGCTCTCCAGCTGTTGATATCAAAGTAGTCCCACATGAAATGTCACAGTATGGTTGCGAAGGCCCAGAGCTATGATATGGTTGATGTATGACTGTCAATCCAAGGGAATTACTCTAACACCATTAACATAAAAAAGGTTTCAGCTTTTAGAAAACCACAAGTTTCAAGCTATATAATGGTGAATTTGTGAGACAAACTTGAAATCCAGATTGCATGTATACAGACACAAATCTTCACCATTTTACTGTAATTGCACCAGTTAAGAAAAACACATTTTCCATCATTAATGAGGACCAAACAATAACTAAACAGTTGTCAAGGTCATAATTCAGGGTTATTCTACCTGTATTTGAGGCAGCAAAACCTGGTAGGGAGGGACTCCCAACCCCTGGCAGGAGAACAGGGGGGATTGCTTGCAGAGTGGAGTAGGCTGAAGAAAGGTTCAGAGCCTGCAGGGCAGGGCCATCAAATAATCCCTGCTGCTGCATGGCTTGCTGCTGTGCCATTCCCAGAACCTCATTGGCTTTCTTGATACGGTCCATTTCCTGCTGGGCCATCAGCTGACGGACAGTGGCAGGGTCAAAGTACTCCTTCTCCTTGTCTAGTTGGCTCCCAATAGTGTCCTTCACTTTGGAGATGTGCTGCTGAGAGAAGATGTGGTCCCGCACTGAAAGCCGGGCGCTGTACTTGATACCACACAAAGTGCACTCTGTTTTGGGTCCCTCGTAAGATGTCTGGTTGATGCCAAAATGCTTGGCCATGCTCAACTTTGCCTTTTTCTCCTTAGCTCGAGCATTCTGGAACCATACTTGTACTACTCTTTTAGGCAGTCCAATGTCATTGCCAAGTACCTCACATTCTAGCATAGTAGGAGTTCTGTAATCATTAAAGCAAGACTTAAGTACCTTTAGCTGGAGATTTGTCATCTGGGTACGGAAGCGCTTTTGTCCAGGGCGGTCCCCACTGTCAATGCTCCTGCTCCCAGATGCCCCAGGACTTGGTGAACATGGGTCCGCGAGACTAGAGTTCTCACTGTAGTCTACCATAGTTTCATTTTCAAAGTCCTTAGCGATGTAACTTGTAGCAGGGCTCACCAGCCCTGAGGACATCTGGTCGTCATTCTCAACTGAGGGAACTGTGCCCCCTGACTTAAAGTCTCCGCTATTGTGGCCATGTTTTGTGTCTGCACTGTCATTATCCACATTGGCCTCATCACCAGTAGTGGTGTCCGTTATGGCTGTGTTCACTGAGGAGCAGTCGTCATTGTCCAGTTTGTTCTGGTCAAAATTCAGATTGACAGAGGACATGTTTGGGCTTTCAAAGTCCTCCATTCCTTCCACTTTAATGGAAGTAGGACTCAGCAGGGCTCGGGGAGAAAAGTCCATGCTTTTGCTCACTGGGGACAGGGAAGAGCACTGTCCATCAACATTTGAAGAAGTGAGCTGTGAATAGCTGGAAATATCAAGAGGGTCCATCTTCAACTGCATTCCCTCTTGGTCAGAGAGCATGCTGGAAAAAGTCAGATTATAGCCTGCACGCTTGGCTTCATGCCAGTGGCGTGATCGAATGTGAGCCTCGAGGGCAGTCTTTGCCTTGAAGAGAGCTCGACAAAAAGGACAGCGACGGTGAGCTTGGGCAGGGCCCACAGCACGGAACTGCCCTTTCCTCTCCCTAGCCCTAGTGTTCTGAAACCACACCTGCACAACTCTTTTCTTCAAGCCCACCTCATGGGCAATGTGGTCAAGCATCTTGCGAGTAGGGTTGGAGTCTAATAAGTACTTCTGATATAGAATCTCAAGTTGCTCTGGGGTAATAGTAGTTCTGAGCCGTTTGTCCCGTTGTGGCTCCTCCCCACTGTTAGTGCTATCATTTTCTCCTGGACTGGTGCTGGCTTTTTCTTCTAACTTCCTCTTTAAGGAATTCATTGTAGATGTGGGTGCTGAGGGAGATGTGGCAGAACTGGTTGGTATCTGAGGCATGGCTCCGGAAAGTAGTTGGCTTGTGAGCAGAGGATTGCTTGGATCAAACAACATGAAGGACATGTCCATGGGGCGTTCCAAGAACTGGGGATGGATGAACTGGTTTTGCACAGTGAGAAAGTGAAGCTGCTGGTGCTCCTGCCAGTGTTCAAAGGATGGGAAACTTAGCTTGCATTGATCACACTGGTAAGGAATCATCTGTTGAGCTAGCTGCTGCTGTTGTGAGGAAGTGGTCAGAAGAGGATTGAGGGTCATATGTAAAGAAGCGGGGCTAGCTTGGGACACAGAAGGACCACAATGCTGCTGCTGCTGCTGGGAGGGTGAGGGAGAGGAAAACTTGGAAGTCTTTGGGGTAGCTTGGGCTTTCTCATCCCGCGGAGGTCGTTGATGCTGCACTTCAGGTTGTGGCTGTTCCTGCTTAACAGATACCTGGTTCTCTTGAGATTCAGGGGATGCTTCATTCATTTGTTTTGGCTTCTCATCAAAAGAGTTTGATGCATTAGCAGGTGAGGCGTCTTCTTTTTCAGAGGATGTCATGTGGGAGAAAGCAGAAGTAGATGTTGGTAGTGGGCAGAGGCTGGATGAGGATGGCATTGGAGTGTGACAGGATGATCCAGATAGAGTATAGTATTCATGAGAGAGATCCAGCGAATCTTCATTCTGGCTGTCATACTGCCCTTCCTCATCTTCATCTTTGTAGCACAGTTTCTTCTGATGCTTAATTAAGTCAAAGATCCGCTGAAAGACCAAGCTACACTTCTTGCACTGATAATTTAGGTTAGTGGTACGGATGTAACGATCATTAGATAACTCCCTTCGCTCACCTTCCTTACCTCCATCTCCCTGGTTCTCATAGTTCTTTCTGGCTTTCTGTCGGGCATTTTGGAACCACACTACAATGACTCGTGTGGGTAGATTAAGTAGGTTTGAGAGCTGCTCAAATTCATCATCTTTAGGGTATGCATTTGCATCGAAGAAATCTTGCAATACCCTTAGCTGGTAATCAGTGAACCTTGTTCTTGAGGACCTCTTACTACCATAACACTCTTGTTTCTGGGACTCTGGAGATGGTGGTTTTGAATCAATTTTGGTGTCCTCTAACGTGGTTGTGGGGGGGTTGTTAAAGTTGTAGGGAGAATCCTTGTTCCTCTGCCGCTCTTTAAAGAGGGTGTTACGGAACCAGTGCTTGATGACTTTTTGGGGTAAGCCAGATTTGTCAGCCATTTCTTTGATCTGCTCCTCATTTGGAGAGTTGTTGATATCAAAGTACTGCCGTAGGACTCTAAGTTGGTCATCTGTGATGCGTGTTCTTGGCCTTTTGTTCTGTTGCTGTTGCAACATAGCTGGGGTGAGCTGCTGCTGGTACAGCTGAGCTAAATCAGTAGCTAGGCTTGGCTCTACAGAGGGCAACTGAGCAGGGATTTGTGGGGGCAAAGACTGGAGAGGCACAGGCTGCATCATGAGGGGAGAGAAGAGTGGAAGATCCATCGGCATGGGAATCGGAGTCATGGGAACTGAGGGCTGTGCGGCAGGAACACTGGGCGGTGTGAGTGAAGGTGTGGAGGCTGGAATGTTTGGTGTTGGAGCTCGCTGAGGTGGGGGTGGAGGTGGAGGCGGTGGAGGAGGTGGTTGAGGAGCTGCCTCTGGCGTCTGTGGCCTTAGAGGATACAGTTTATCATATTGTTCCCTATAGTCCTTAGCAAATCTCTCTAAGAAACGAAACGGGAAGAAGGCTTGATGGATATGCTCCTGGTGACTCTTTAGTATCAATATGTTTGAGAAGAGCTTGCCACAAGCTTCACATTCTAACTTTTCAAGTCCCTCCAAGGGATCCACCACCCTGCTTATATTGCCTGGACCACTTAACTCTGTTGGTCCAGGCATCGATGACTTCTTTTGTGCTTTCTGTTTGTTCTCATTATATTGGATCACTAGCTCAAAACCAAAGTTTTCCAAAAGGGCCTTTGTGGCATTTCCACGAGCATCTGAAGCAATTCTAGGTGGAGGGAAGGATGGATCATGGTTTCCACTCATAATAGGTTGTTGTTGATCCTTCTTGTCTTTAGTTTTCATACTATCCAAGCAGTCCTTAGAGACATGATCTTCTGTTCTCTCATGTACTTCCTTCTCCCTCTGCCCGTCCCTGTCCTTCTCACTGTGGTGTTTTGTCTTTTTATCAGCCTGGTGCAGAAGAGACGCAGTTTGCTGAAGCAAAGACATTTGCCCTTGAGCCTGTGAGTGGGCTTGCTGTTGGTGCTGCTGTTGGAGGTGGTGGTGCATCAGTTGCTGCTGCAGGCAGCTTTGGGCTTGGGTCTGCTGGGCAGAATTCTTCAGGTCCTCCAGCAAGGAGGATGTGGAAGAGCTGGCCATGCCAAGTGCGGTGGCACTGAGGTTAGATTCAGGGTTCAGCTGAAACTCAGCCCCAGGGATGTAGAATGGGAAGAGTAGCTGTTGATGCTGCAGTGGAAGAAGAGCCTCAGTTGCCATAGGAAAGTGCTGAAGGAGTGCTGGGTTGAAAAGCTGGGACTGAATAAGAGCCGCTTGTTGCTGGATCTCCTGCTGTAGTTGGGCCTGGGCCTGGGCCTGTGCCTGGGCTAGCTGCTGCTGCTGCAGCTGCTGCCCCCTTGAAGAAATCATGTCTGTAAATTTCTTCTTCTTTGTATCATGGTTCTCAGAAGGGGACGGATGACATGTTGCTGAGGAATTTGTAAGAGATTCAAAGCCCGTAGACTGGTTTGCATGTGCACCTCCTCCCTGGATGTTTGGCACATTCTGAACAGTAGAAGATGAACTACTATTATTCATTGCTGCAGAGGAATTGGCAGGGCAAGGACTGGGCGTGGATGTCCTTACAGAGGACCCTCCACCTCCAGCGCTAACTGCATTCATAGAGCCACTGGTACCCCCTGCTGCTTCCAGCTTAGCTGCCCGAGCTTTAGTTTGATGAAGGACAGAACGCATGTGAATCTCCAGTGTAGAGCTTTGGCTGTATGCCACATTGCAAGTGCTACACTTGAAGGGTTTGTTGTCTGGGCTGCTAGTGGGCTCAGGCTGACCTGTAGTGGTCTCTTGTAGGGCCCGTTTAACTTTGTGTAAGTGTGATACCGAGTTGTAGTGGACCAGTAGGATGTTCTTCTGGGTAAAAGATTCTTTGCACACAGTGCATTTGAAAGGTCGAGACGGATCCAGGAACTTCTCCATGGTAAAGTTGGGGCCTTTCCTGAAGGGAAGTGCACGCTTAGGTTCTGACCCAGAATCCTCCTGGAGTGAACCAGAGTCACTACCAGTAGGGCTTTGCTTTTCTTCAGGGTCACTCTCCTCTCCTTCCTTGTCATCTTCTCCAAGTGCTCCCTGGTCCTCTCCAAGAGATACATCACCTATGACCATGAGGTCTCCGTTCATCAGCAGGCCCCCATATAACTGCTGGATGTCAGCTTCACTCAGCTCTAGGTGACTGGTCTCCAGGTGCTTCTTCAGAGCCTGCAGGGTTCTGAAGTTGCGCTGGCAGAGGCAGCACATGGTGGCCGCCCTGATGACATGATATTGTGAATGCAGCTGCAACTTCTCTATGGTCTTGAAGGCTAAGCTACACTGGTTGCAGCGGTACTTGTAGACATGCCGGTCGGAGACAGGCAGCTGCGGCCTCTTGTTGTGGACCTCGTTGAAATGTATTTGAAGGGCGCTTGAAGAAGAAAAAACCTGGTTGCAGCCCTTCTTCCAGCACAGGAAGCCACCAACATCCTCCTTCATTGACTGCTGCTCATCCAAGGGCGATTTGCGAGACTCGTTCATTTCTGCAGGTGGTGGGCCCCCTCTTTCAGTGTCGAGGTCCAAGGTTTCTGCCAAACAACAAAAAACAGACAACAGATCATATAAATTGGATATCATTGCCCACAACGGAAATTGCACAACAGAAAGCAGACAACAGATCATATATTGCAAATTTTGTTCACAGTTTCAGGACTTTCTGATGCATGAATGATTTTATTCATCAAAACAAGTCTCAAAATATGGAAGCAATTCAAAGGCTGTCTGCAGAAAATGGATTTTTATTTGGTTCTTAAAATGGTTATGGTTCATGACTGCCTTGACACACCTGCTATATTTTCAAAATATAGCTACATTTGTTTGTTTTTTTTTTTTAAGAAGCTGCTTTTGTCCAAAGTGAATTTTTCATATGGAAACACTTAACAAGAATGCATTTTTGGTTCTTTCACCAGGTTACATTATGATTTTGGCTGGTAGGTAAAAAGACAGAAGAAAAAAGCGGCAATGAATCTTCGGGAACACGTCACTGAGGCAAAACGATCAGGGCGACACAAACCTGTCTGCTTCTTTGCGTCATCTGGGCTGGAGTTGCCTGCAGTCAGCGACGCGTTTGGGCCTTCCTTTTCCAGCCCTGGAACCGGCATGAACAAACTCGCAGGCAGCACTTCAGATGCCGTCACCTAGAAGGTCAAAACCAAAGACGTGCTCAGATCAGGGGTGGACACTAAGGCTCCATCAAAGGCCGATCTCTCTCTCGTGGCGTAAGTGGTGTTATTCATTCTGCTCAGCAGACATGCAGGCTAAGACAACACAAATCATTTTGGTAAATCATTTCAGCATTCCATAAAAGTAAAAAAAAAATCATTATAATTTCCCTTATTTTATTACATATGTACCTTGATCCTCATAAGGGAAATACCAATGGAGACAAGTAAATGAAGACCACACTGACTATAGGCAGAAGGAAGTTTAGTAGAGGCACTCTTCATTGCAGCAGAATGTATATCACTAGATGACAACAATAATAGAACCAAACTCAAAACCAAAGCCTCTTGATAAATTCCTGTACTTTTCCTGCCAGGGAAATACACACAAGTGCAATAAAGTAATCATATTATTTTTACTTTATTTACCATGTCTGGAATGCGCCCTTTGATCACTGAAGGTGTTTCGTCACATGGAAAGTTCTCCTGCAGCCAATTAGTGAGATGGGTTGAAAGGCCTACCTTAGCCAACCAAGATGCTTATTAGAGGGATCTCTAATTAAATCATTCTTCCTTGTGGGGCACAAAAAAAGAGCATCCTATTCCTGTGAAGAGGAGCAACATGACGGGATGCATTCAGGAACACGCAGACGAGCTCCTGAGCACTTAACTGAAGCCAAGGAAATGCAGCCATCGCTCAGCTTGTAGAGGATTTCATTATCACGGCTGTAAACAGAAAACTAACAGGACTCTACGAGAGTCTGGGACTGTTTAATTCTGATCACATCACATGATCTGAAGTGGGGGGGGGGGCAGAGACAGACCAGAAAGAACAGTGGTAACATCCATTTTGTTTCCATACACTAGTTTTTTTTTTT
>JAODUD010000008.1:16427595-16438176 GCA_026784285.1 Stomatorhinus walkeri
ATACCTGCCATTGACTTTTAGAAACTGCCGTTTATGCTTACAGCTGAAATACCTGCCATTGACTTTTAGAAACTGCCATTTATGCTTACAGCTGAAATACCTGCCATTGACTTTTAGAAACTGCCGTTTATGCTTACAGATGAAACACCTGCTGCTGATTTTTCATAACTGCCATTTATACTCATAGATGAAATACCTGCCATTGATTTTTTATAATTGCCATTTATACTTACAGACGAAATACCTGTCTTTGATTTTTCATGACTGCAATCTCTGCTTACAGACAGAATACCTGCCGCTGACTTTCCGGAACTGCCGTTTATACTTATAGATGAAATACAGGCCATCGAATGATTCCGGTTCTCCAATTCAATTCATCTTCCTGAAATACAGCTATAATCACACTAAGGTAGCACTGGAAAAATAAGAAAAAGAATGACCAGGGAAATTTAATAAATCACTGTATTCTTGTTTGTCTCTGAATTTCGAAATCCCCGAGTTTGAGCTAATAAAGCCGCACAAGCAAACGAAATGAAAACAAACCTGCCTTGGATAATAAGAGAACTTTTGAACCAAAACACCCTCTAATTTGGACTCCAGCTTACCCCGAAAGCAAGCCCCTCTTTTTCCAAGAAGTCGGCTTTAATTGCGGCAGGAATAAGGGGACCTTGTCATATCTGGTAAATTTTTCATAATTGCTAAATGGCTATGATCGCAATAAAACAAGCAGCATTGTTCCCACATCTGCTTCTTCCATTTCATCCCTGACTTTCATTGAAAATGTCTGTAATCCCTCAAACATGACTAATGGGAAACATTAAGGACAAGTTGGGGAGTGAGTGGTTTTAATTAAAAAGCAGTTCAGGGGCGGCTCCCGACTGAAGGATTTCCCGTCGTCTCTCCTAAGGAGGCTAGCTACGAGTCTCGCTTTCACTGGGTCATCTGCACACGCCGACCCGTCAGAAGGTGCCAGGAACGCTCTCAGGAAGAGCTCTGACCAGTTACTGAGCTGGTCGAAACTGTGTTTTTCCCAGCAACCCCTTAAAAAGCCCCCATCACTGGCAGGGTCACCCATAACGGAGGGGATAATGGGGCCCAGACACTAGGGGGGGCTATGATTGTGTGAACGTGGATAATGGTATCCTTGGTTTGGGGTGGGGGCATTTGGCTGAATTTTTCAGGGGCTCTGTTATTTGTTTCAGTGGCCCTGGTCAACTATAACTGAACATTGTGAGGTGGTGGTTGGGAGGGGGGGGGGGCAGCGTCAAAACCCAGTAAGGAGCTGGAGAAACATTACTGGAAAAAGCCAAAAACCAGGCTCGTTAGGTGAAGATAATGAAGGTGAAATTCATGGTCCATATAGCCATGTGGAATAACTCTGTTCATATAACCGCCGAGTGTGTTGGCAGAGAAACACCATATATAAAAGCACATGTATCCCCCCCCCAAGGGCCATGCACTGCACTTCAATCCCACACAGGGGGCGGATCCCTTGCACTGGAATGGCTTATGACCTCGTTCTGACGACCCCCCCCCACACACACGCACCCCGCCCCGGCACTGCAGCGAGCCAGAACGCGTCGATAGAGGAAACCGGCAAACCACTCCGAGCATCTCTGTCATGATGGTGACCCATGAACTGTAAGGGGGGGGGGGGGTATTTCCACATGGGGCTAATCACCATAGCAGATCCAGGTTCTGGGAGAAATCAAGTCAAGACAATGCACTTCTATACAGAACATTTGAGAAATTACTCAACATCTTCCTTTGATGGTTTCACCCATTGCCTGCTTCTCAAAAAAATAAAAAAAAAGTTATTTGAGAACTCACATCTTATGCTGCTCAGTGACTATGTCCTAATGTCCTATTAAAGCAATTTAAAGCAAACCCTGACTCTGTAATTAGGCTGTGTAGACAAAATGCTTTTGTCCAGATGGTGGGCTTCTCCGTCACATTAGTCAAAACACTCATAACACAGTTTGGGATCCTAAACTTGGATTCCAAACCCACTGTCCGGGGTTGGTAAGAGGCATTATCAGCCTTACATGTGTTAGTCACGCACGGCGTTGAAAAATCCCCCCGGGAATGTTCTGGTAAGTGATCTAAACCCACCCTTTCTCCTCTCGCCCAATTTTCATCAGCTCAGAAGGATGTTGGGTGTAGTTATCTCAGGAAACTAAGAATTGCACAAAATACATATGAAAATAACTGCTGTGCTGTTAAATATCCTATTTATTCTTTTGAAAATCAGAATTGTAGACAAACAGATAGAGTGAAGACCATTTCACAATACCATCAGGCTACACTACCATTAAGGTACGACTAACACATGGTATAAATAACAACATACTAATATAAAATATGAGTTTTGGTAATCTGACATTTGGTAATCTGTGACTGCCAAGACATATATTCTTCTGTCGTGTCAACATGTGAATCTGATCAGTGACTGTCAGTTAACATTTTCTGAGCCAAGAATCTTTACATTCTTCTTGGGTGTGTAGCAGACTGAATATTCCTGTTCAGCATCCAGATAAAGGCTAATCTGTAACAAACGTTTACCTGAATTTTGAAAATTTCACACACATCCGCAGTTAAAGTGTCAGTATTCAGCAGTCTTGTAGTTTCACATAATCCCAATTAAGCCGTGATCGATGCGTCAGTTCATATTCCATCTGTTAGGCCAGGCCTGGGTCACTGAGACCCTGAAGCCAATCCTAGTAAACAGAGGACACATGGCATGTACCAGGGATGGGATGCAAATCCTCCACAGAGAATGAAGCTGAGGTCACCCTCCAAATATGTAGTCTGTAAGTATATGAACATTTTGTATTTGACAACCCATAATACATAAATATATAATGTGATATGTTGACAGTTTTGCACAACGGAGTATAGGGAGAGGAGGACTCAGGTAGACACGTACATTCATGGTGTCTAAAGGTCCAATGTTACCGATTCTATAAGCCACCCACCATGATATCGGACACAATGACCTTGGGACTGTTATGTCACTCAACCATGAATAGCTTTGCGTATTAATAAATCTTCTGGCTAATAACTTATATACTTTGCGGGGGGGGGGGGATATTATAAGCAGAGGCTTCTGAGAGATCAAAGAGGGAGGTGTTATTGTTTTTACTAGTGGAGCACTGAACGTGACCTTCCGAACAGGGATGCTCGTCGGCTTGCGGAATGCTGAATATGGAAAGCTACAGTGACAGCAGACAGATGATTTAGCGAATCAGCAATTCATTCCCCACAGTAGGTCCTCATTAAACTGGTTGTGTCGGCCCGTACAGGGTGTTCTTTCCCCAGCGTGTGCGGACGGGGGGGGGGGGCACAGAGCCACACTACCAACAAACAGTGGTGACAATACTAACACCTACGGCGCCCCCTTGTGGCACTCCTGCTCTCCTCCTCGATTTCTTTTTTGTTTTTTAAAGAGCGCCGAGTCGGCCCCGAGGCCCTGCCCATTCACAGCAGGCTCTAGCTTAGCCTCTTTCACAGACTCCTGGAAAAGCCATCGGACCGTACCGGACCAGGCCCGGCGTGGGGTAGCCGCCGGTCTTGGCTGAGCCTGTGGCAGGCCCTCTCCTGGAGAGCTCGCCCCCTTGATAAATGACCACCTTTCCGATCTTTATTACTGCACTAAATCATACGCCCGCCACGCTTTTAAAACCAATTTGAGCTGTTTTTTATTTTTCCCTCCTCCTTATTTTTGGAAGAAAACTACAAAGACTTCTTTTTTAAAAAAAAAAAAAAAAAAAGACGAACACCCTTTTTCCCCGTGAGGTGGGTAAGCAGGTTGTCATCTGCAGCTTCACGCCTCCCCAGGATGACGACAGGTGCGGGCGATCGCCGCCTTCCCCATCCGCACAGCCCAAGCCCTGAAGATGGGAGATCCCTTACCCCCGGGATCACCCTGCACGGGTATCTGTCATATCGACGTTCTGGGACCTGCAGCTACTCTGCGGTTGAACAGAGTCCGGCTCTCCAAGCTTAATCTGTAGAAACATGCCAAAGTGTCAAAGGCGAAAACAAGCTGACAGGCAGACGACTGCATCTGCCATGTCATCCTCTCACCACCAACGCTGATCCGCCAGCCCGCTGCGTCTTCCCCAAATGCCTGCGGTTTTGCAAGCATTTCTTCATCAGGCCTAATCTACCATGCGTGGTTCCAGCCCCCCCAAATGTGAATCACTGCTAAATGGAAAGGAAATATCAGTCCCCTCCCCCCACCGATATATTCTCATGGCTACGGCAGCTCTGCTCGTAAGATTCCAGGCAGCTTTGCCTGTGGGTGTCACATCTGTCCAGTTTACCGTCACCCTGGTTAACATCATAACGACGACTTTTGATAGGCTGGTGCAGACCGAGACCCCACCCACTCGCCTCCCTTTTGATGAAGTGGGCGTGGTCTCATCTCATAGTTACCTGTAAGCTAGCGGTTGCCAACCTGGGAGGGTTATTTATGATTGATCAATAGTCCAGCCCACTTTCATGGGCAAGAGTGCAGCACAAGCCAGCAACCGCCAAAGCCAGTGGTACCTACAGCTGCACGGTTGACAGAGACCCTCGTTTTGATATACTGTAGCGCGTTTTCATGAATCAACTCCGATTGCAGTGGATAGCCAGGCTGAGCAGCTTCCAGCACACCTGTAGAAAGTAAATTCTGCAGCCCTGACAGGGAGGATTTACCTCCATGCTGCTGACGTGATGTTTCCCCAAGCCAAGAGTCTCGTTCTGGTGGCCAGCGGGACGTAACCTTTGACACCCAGGAGGCCGTGGTGAGGCCTATCAAAAACTCCGTCTGGCTTTAATTTTTCTGCGTTTTTTTATGCTGTGGTTTTTCTTCATGTTCTTTTCTAACAGGTCATGGTAATGTCATGTACTCTGTCTCCCTCTAGTGGAAATTTTGAATTTCACATCCTCTTCTTCTATAAAGCATGAATGTTGACTTGTTTTTCCTTTCCCTCAAAGAAAGAATAAGTGCAATAAGAAACAGGGAAAAATAAGTTCCTCTGAGTAATTAATCAGCTGAATTATTAAAATATGTTTGTGATTCACCTCCACCAAGATGCCAAGATACGTTCTCTGTTCCAGGTAAGCCTTTTTCCCCATCATAATTAGGCCGTTATGTTTGGCATCCCATACAGAGATCCCAGCCTGTAGTTCCATGCATCTCTGAGCAATCTCCCAATCACCAGCACTCACCAGCTACCTACCTAGGGGATGCTTGGATTCTAATGGTTTTTTTTTTAGTGAAGGACAACCCATCTGACACCATCCATCAGACTTAATAAATGTCTGGAAATCCCTGCCAAAAATAAAACATTTTGATCAGATGCTGATGTTACATCTAAGACTATGCTTACCTAATCCCCGCACACCACATCAGTAAATTACAACGTGCTCGAATTCACCTCCTGAACCACTGGAAAAAGCTTTTCATTTTTTGAAGGTTTGGCACAAAAAAAACAAAAATTTTAAATCAGTTCCAGCTGGAAGCATTTCAGACTCTCGTGCTTCCCAGAGCTTCCACTAACTTGCTCTCCCTTCTTGGTAAACACCTCAGTTCGAGATCATTTCTCTAAAAACGGGCCTGCAGAATGTTCAGCCACTCTGGTTAGCCGTAGCATGTGGCTAACTAGTGCCGCTCCAAGCCCATGTGGAGCCCTAAAGGGGACGTCGTCGCTGGCCGGCAGAAGGGCAGGCAGGCGGGAGAGACGTCACAGGTAGTGGAGACATTGCAGGCAGCAGGGTAGGCAGGACATCCTGAAAAATTGATTGACTGTCACAGTCCCGCTAAGTAATCATTAATGCAACAGCACAGGAGCATTGTCAACAGTGACAAAAGTGATGTGATTCCCTTTAAAGAGCAGCTGCTACCTAACAGGTAACAGAGGGTGAGGCTGGTAGGTCAATGCTCAGCTATTGCTGTATTTCTATGTCTGGCTTTTATGGCAAATACCCCAGGAGGCTGAAGGTTTGCAAAAAACAAAAAAAACCCTTCGTCAAGACAACAGAGGGCACGATGCCAAGGAATGTCAACGAGTTGACTGACTGCCACATTTGCAGAAGAATACAAAATGGTCACTACAAGGAGGAATTCAGGGCTTCACATATTGCATTAATCCTAAAAGTCACACCAACAGTACAGAACATTTTTTATATTGATATTTACTACTAAGCTTTCAGTTTAATTTTAGTTGCCCCGATCTCTCACAGGCATTTAAAAATATATAATTGAGTAACAGGATCGGCGATTATCGTTTTTCCACTGTAAATGTGTCAAGGTCAGTAGCCCACCAGAAATCTGGCCCGTTAGTAACGCACCTCTGATGAGAGAACATCAACGATATTCTGGGCTGCAAACAGGAGGGTGACAGCAACAAGCAGAGAGGGAGGTGAGCTGGGGAAGGCAGACTAGGAACTGGAGGCTGTTAATTAAAAAAAAAAAAAACGCAGAGAGCAAGAGTCAGGGGGAGATCCTCCCATTCTCACACGGAGAAGCTGCACCCCTATGGAAAACAGAAGCATCATGAAGCCATCAGAGATATTGGATATGGGCTCCAGAGACAGCAGTGTGACCCTTGACCCTTCTACCATAGACAGCCTTCCTAAAATCGTGACAGACCTTGCAGACTTCAAGCTAACACTCTGTAAATATGCCTAATTGTCATCTGCCCTGTGGGGCCGTGCTCTATGGTAGGGGTGCGTAGTCACTCCTTAAATAAGGTCACTGGGTCTGTGGGCACGCAGATAATCTATTATTTTGGTCTTGTAGCCCGTTTGTTTTGGACGCTGGCCAGGAACGCTTTTATAGACATAACTAGGTACACAGAAAGCCTCACAATGCTCCTTGACTGGGATCTGAATCTCACAGACAGCAAATTCTCGTCTCGAAGCCATCATCTTCCTAGCTCTAGGTAAGCAAAGGCCTAAGATTTTCACAGTAATCCCCCTCCCACCACCACAAATATTTATCAGCTCCTCTGGGAAAAAAATACATGAGATGTGGTGGCCTGTCCTCCTACTGCGTGTCCAAGATTCCCCTCAGATGTGGTGGCCTGTCCTCCTACTGCGTGTCCAAGATTCCCCTGACATGTGGTGGCCTGTCCTCCTACTGCGTGTCCATGATTCCCCTCAGATGTGGTGGCCTGTCCTCCTACTGCGTGTCCAAGATTCCCCTCAGATGTGGTGGCCTGTCCTCCTACTGCGTGTCCAAGATTCCCCTGACATGTGGTGGCCTGTCCTCCTACTGCGTGTCCATGATTCCCCTCAGATGTGGTGGCCTGTCCTCCTAACGCGTGTCCAAGATTCCCCTGAGATGTGGTGGCCTGTCCTCCTACTGCGTGTCCATGATTCCTCTGAGATGTGGTGGCCTGTCCTCCTACTGCGTGTCCATGATTCCCTTGAGATGTGGTGGCCTGTCCTCCTAATGTGTCCTCGGGACCATTATTAATAGGCATGAGAAGCCCTGCCGTGGAGCGGGAGAAGGTCTTGGCTCAGTGATCCTGACCTCTGATTTTAAGGCCAGACAAACAAACTAGCAGACATCACAGTCATGGAACTTCTGCTAAAAGAAATAAAACATGTTCCGCCTTGGACCCAAGAGCATTCCACTCCAGCCTTGTCCATGTTTACTAATTTACGCTAGAGTCAAATGCTAAACTCTCCTCCCACATTCTAGACCAGCATTCTCATGTTCCCTTCATCTAGTGCCAGACCCCCCCTAGTCTGACCCGCATCTGTTTGGCATCTACACCATGTTCCCAACCACCTTTACATCAGTCATCCTTCCAGTGCAAGCCTGTGTGTCCCTCCTCCATGCTCCCAAAGCACCACCCTCTGGTGAACAGTGTCCACTGCCCCAGCCCACTTCGCATTATCATCCCCAGCTGTCTGAACCTGTCTGTTAACCTGAAACCGCTTCTCACAGCCCCAGCCCACAGGGGTGTTTGGGCAATGAGCCTTAAGTCTCATCTACTGCAAACCAAAACAAAATCAGCCCTTTATCAGCCCCGGGGCAGCAGATTAGCAGATGAGCAAGCAGTGTATGGCACCCTGGTCCACCTCAAACCCTCTTAGTTCCACCATCCACATGCTCCAAAGCAGCTGTAACAAAGGCCATCTTGTTGATTACAATCTTGCCACCTCCGGAGTGACTCAGACGCTTAGCACGCCATGCGAAGGACAACAAACTCTGCTCTGGTGCAGCCTTTTCACGACTCTGTCATTCCTGCCCAAGCAGGTAGGAAATTGTAAAAGTACAGGAGCTGCCTGAAGGGGGCGCCAATACATACCGCCCTCTGAGCTCATCCGAGTTTTACTTAGACAAAAATGTTCTTCTGAGGGCAGAAGGAACAATGATTGGTCCAGAGAGATAACAGCTATCTTGGTCCCGCCTCCTCAATCCTCTTGGACCCACCTGAACCAATCATTGTTCCTTTCTCCACAGTATAAAATCAGCCCTTAGAGACCAGAGGAGACCAAAAGGCGGAGGCACATAACGCCCGTGAGGAACGCACGACACACACTTCCCTGAGTGTGAGTGTGACATTCTGAAAAACTAGTTAAAATGACTGATGTACGTTTTATACGCGTGAATGGTTAGAGGCTTACTTTCATAGGAACACAAAAGTAAGGTTCTTAGGGCGACATGGACTGCAACTGTACTCATAATTTGTTAATCTGTGCAGTATTAGTAAAGCTATTACAAGGTTAAGTATTTCTGTGCTTTAACACACTTCTGGAAAACAGCCATAAAAATAAAAACTGAAGACTTGAAAACTGAATGCATCTTTAATACAGTAGTGAGCATATTTATCCATAGAACCATTATCGTAACCGCTTTATCCCCAGTGCGGTCGCGGGGGGTCCGGAGCCTATCCCGAAAACAATGGGTGCAGGTGGGAACCAACCCTGGGTGACCGTGAGCATATTTAATATTTTTTAAATTATGCATAACTAAACAGCATGCTTTTCCTGTGTCACTGAGCTGCATGCTGCCAAATGCGTTAAACAACTTCAAAAACAAT
Source organism: Stomatorhinus walkeri (assembly GCA_026784285.1). Lineage (NCBI taxonomy): Eukaryota > Metazoa > Chordata > Actinopteri > Osteoglossiformes > Mormyridae > Stomatorhinus > Stomatorhinus walkeri. The sequence continues at coordinate 16,436,640 of JAODUD010000008.1, forward strand.
ATTTGGTAAGAAACAGGATTAGTGTCTGGCATTATTAAAATAATAATTAAATACAATGCCGGCTGAGAATAAGAACAATATGACCTGCACTACCTCTAACTACCGGCAGAGGGCAAACAAAGCACACTGAAAGATCACACAGAAGCCGGTTAGAAACTACGGTGGACAGGGGGAGCCCAAGAGCATCTCAAAATGAGATTCGCTTCCTGTGTAGGAGTTTCTCTAAGTTCACCGTTCATGAACAGTGACACAGCAGCAACAACAGCAGAAATTCAGAGACCCAGAAGTGGATGCATGGCGGTTTGTGTTACTACCAGGAAAGAGCTGGGTGCAGTGACTCACTGGGGTGGGGGGGTTACCTGTGTATGAAACGGGCCCGTCAGTCCTTCATACCCCAAAGTTTATTTTCAGACCCCAGCTACCAAATCAATATATACACTAAAGCAGAAATCCTCTCTGTGTGAGTCTATATGGCCGTAACGATGGTTTCCACAGCAAGTGGGATAATCTAAACAGATGGAGTCCTGTGACTTTGGCGGACATTGACCCCCCATCTGAGGGATTCCTTTCAGCTCCTTCTCCCCCAGGTGAAAGCGTGCACACACTCGCACCATTATACTGGCAATAAAGGTCCGATGACTCACCCCGACTCCCTAAGCTGACGCGCTACCACACTTTGTACCTGCCTGTGATACACTTTTCATCCTTTTGCCCAGGAGCATCACTAGAGATGAAGGGGGGGGGGGCCCTTCACTAGTGGGGGTCTCGATTTTAGTGAAATGAATGAGAACACACTATTTAAATGGATTAATGTATATTTAATATACATTTATGTATTTGGTGGTGCTGAAGAACATTTTATGCCCGCCTTGCATATTTTCTGGGCCCGGGACAAAATTACTTCAACCTGGGCCCACAGGTGCAACCCTCCCCCTCTCACCTGGGCCCCTTTCCCAGTAGATCCCCTGAGACAGTGGGCCTTCGCATCCCTAAAGCCGCCCGGTGCCTGTGTCACTGAGAGGGCATCCTGTCACGAGCAAACCCAACTGAGCAGAGTCTGAAAGTTCAGTCTTATAGCGAATGTTTCACAGAGGACAAAACATACCGGCAGAAACCTACAACTCACCGGTGTCCGGAGGAAACGGAAGACAGAGTTTACATCTGAGGGGCAGATTATGAGTCCGGTTTGCACGCTCTACTGCCACCGTGACAGAAACTCTGGGAAGCTGGGGAGTTAAAATCAAAATAATCCTGTTTTTCAACAGAAAAAAAAGGACAACGACCTTCTCCCTACGGAGCTGAAACGAGATTATTATGGGATTTTCTCAGAATCAGTCCTGTGTTCATGGAAACGGCCACCTTTTTTGTCGCCGGGCAACTCGCCAGCGGGATAAAAGATGGGTTTTCAGCACATTGGGGGAGATTTCAGTCTCTCCAGCTGCCTTGCCTGCACGCCCAGTGTGTTACGACTGGCCTTTTCCAGCCTGTCTCAACCGCTAACAGAAAGATTGTTCCATCTGGTTGGGGTGGGGGGGTC
>JAODUD010000008.1:16455382-16465422 GCA_026784285.1 Stomatorhinus walkeri
AGGAAGTACTTCATACCTCAGATTGGAGAATGCTGACAGTCATTAATGCCGCTCCTGGTGTGACTTACATAAAGCACAAAGCCCCTTCTTGTAGACCGTGGTCCTCACAAAGCAGTTCTTGCCCTGAATAACAGAGATGGTTGGCAGGAGCTCATTAAACAAAGTAAACATTGCTCTCTGGTTACTTCAACCCAACACCGCATGCATAGCAAAGAACTTTTTCTGCTTTTCATTCCTCTGGTCTTTGTTCTGTGTTTTTATTTATTATCCATACTGCATGACAATGCATAAACATCAATAATAACCAGTTCTTTGACATTAATAGCTAGCAATCTCGAAATAGTAATTTCTTTCCTTGGGTTACAACGTAAGCTCATTTTAATGTATGGCATTTACCGCAAATGGAACTGAAGTATCTGCTGAGAACGCTTTGGTGGGCAGTCACAGGCTATTAAACACCAATCAGGTTTTGGATTTGAAGCACGCGACTACAGTGAATTAACGATAATAAATCCCAAAAACACAAACGGTCTCGATTCATTGCAGTTTCAGCAACTTTGGTTAACATTTGTTTCTTTATACGTACACGGCCTCATTTGAAATTACACCAGTCGTGATCAGCAAGCCATTCTTCTCAAGGAGACAAAAATAAAGAGCTTGACTACAGTTAGGAACTTTGGATCATGGAACAGTAACATAGGATCTATTGTACCCCTGGAAGGTTTTCATTTAGGGGATGCCAGACATGCTTTAGCCCAAGAGGAGCCCTATTAAAAGCTACAAACACTACCAGGACTAGAGCTACAATGACCCAGCACCCAACTCACCTACAGAAAATGATTGCTCAAGGTGGTTTCTCCAGTAGACCTTGTGATCTGAATGAGTAACTTTGATACATACAAGGGGAATATTGAGGGATTTGATTAGGATGAATGGCTTCCTGGATATAAACCTTCAGTTGTTCATATTGTGAACAGTTTGAATTTCTGCATAAGCATTAATTTGTCCATGATCACCATGTTTTAAAACAAGGACGTTCATAAATGCACTTGGTACCAGAGGACCCTAGGTTGCCTTTGTAGTTATAGTACATAGTATAAATTGTGTCATCTAATTTTATGCAGCAGATTTTAGATACACCAGTGTTAAAGGCAGAGATATCAGCAAATCTCCACTTAGTTACTGGACAAGGTTGGGTTTACGGTCAATGTCCATTCATTGAACCTTTGGATCCCCTCTCTTAGAGCTGTAGGGAAGCTGAAACAGAGGCAATTTGGGAGCTGGTGCTCTTCCTCATCATGTCATTCTGCAGGGGCGTCTGCGCAGATCACAGCCAGGTCAACCAGCATCACCAGGGCTTCATTTGCAGCGTCGTGAAGCTCAGAGCAGGAGTGGGAAGCCGCGTGCAGCTCAGACCACAGCTGTTTTCCATTCCCCAATCAGAGAGAGCTACGCGTAAGCACTCACACACCTACAATTAGTTGATCTAATTAAGGTTCTGAGACCAACAAAACCAAGAATCTCCTGGATCCAGGTGAATGGCTTCTTCTTATAATTTTATTAGACAAATATTAGATGTAATTGACAGAAGACAGGAGGTCAATATATTTCTTTTTTGTTCTTTATTTTTAAAATGTGCAAAAAAAGTATGAAAAACTCCACTGCCTTTATAAAATCCTCACACTTCATAAACATTTCTGTAAGTTACTCTGACGACACACACCTTACTCTGTAGAAAGGTGAATCTGAACTATTTACGCAACATTATTCTCACTACACACATGAATGGGTACGGTTTCCCTCAGGCTTTCGAACGTAGCCACAGGGGATGCGGCGACAGGACTGAGGTAGCCGAGATCAGAGCAGCTAGATGACTACTAATGAAGAAGGCAGCACCTGTGAGCTTGGTGCCGGACCAAGGAGGGAGAGAAACACTATTTGGAGACAATAGCAAGTCTTTCTGGTCCAGCTTCTGCTACAAAATAAAATCAAAATTGTTCCTCTTCTCCCTTGAAGTCTAACTGGCCATGATTTCGAAGCAATGAAGCATTAAGAAATAAAAAAATGGTTTTAAGGGTCTGACAAGGCACTCCTTCCTAAGCGAAGTTTTCCCACACATCACGTACCTCTTGGTAAAGTACCTTTCTATTATGTGGTTGTGTTTAAGCGGTTTAAACATCCACATTGGGCATATACCGCTACACCAGTGTTTCTCAATCCGGTCCTTTGGGAACCGCAAGCCAGTCCCTGTTTTTGCTCCCTCCCAGTTCCCAAGGGAGCAAAAATGTGGACTGCCTAGCAGGTAGCTGGGAGGGAGCAATAACATGAACTGTCTGTGGGGTTCCAAGGACCGGGCCGGGAAGCAATGCACCTCACCATTCAGAAGGGCAAGAACTGTTACATACATTGTTCATAAAAGGCCTTTTCAGCTAATATATATATGGTATACATTTTCATTTATCCATCCACCCCCCCCAATAAAAAAGGGTATTGATAAGTTTACAAACATTCAGCTGTCTCCATGTAAACTATGCCATGGGTTGTGTAAGAACACAGTCCCTCAGCTATGAGCTGGCCGCAGAATGAGGAGATGGTGTGTGTAAGCACGGCTAAATTGCTAAGTTAAACAAAACAAAACACTGGCCAGGACCGAAACAGGAAGAAGGCAGAGGTTCCAATAACAATAATAATGATGATAATAATAATAATAATAATAATAATAATAATCAGATCCATCTGCATAGTAAATATCAAGTTATGTAAATTTTGTTCTCAGAAGGATTCTGCGCTGGTTTCTCCAAGGACAGCACTAATGTGCACTCGCTGGGTCGGACTCATGTGGGGGAGGTGCGGCTGTTTCGTACCTTATACTAAAAAGGCGTAACCTCATACAGCCACCGCGAAGGGGGCCAGGCATCTCCAGCCCCCCCCCCCTGCCAGAAAGTGGACCGAAATGAGCGACGGCAATGACAGAAAACACATGACAATACACATCAACCCTTAGAAGGAAACACACAACAGCTAATCAAATATACCAATACATGAAAAATACACATATTGGTACATAACACACAATACAAATTAAAAAATCTGTACAAAATGATTAAATGAGTGATCCATATACATGCCTGTGTACTACGATCAATCATTTTCTTTTCCATTCCAAATGCATTATAAAAAAAAAACCAAGAATAACAATAAAATTAAAATAATTATAATAAAGATAACTAGATCTCTTTTAAACCTACAGGTAAAGACGGAACAAAACCAGCACTGCTGTTGAAATCATCATTGATACTGTACACCATTCTGAATTTGTTGTGTGTTGATACGAAAAAAAACAACAAAAGTTTAGACACACAAGAAACAATATCCCCATGTAGCAAATCCATGTTTTAACTGTCGACTGAGAAATTAAACTAAATGAAGTTCTGGAGGTCCACCAAGGAGTTCAGCATCTTCCAAGCTTGATGCACGCTCCACAGGTCTCCATAGTGTCCCCCTCCTGGTCTTCCCCATCCCATGTCAGCGTGGACCACCAGGCCGTCTAGTGGGAACGATGGCCTACTCCCTCACGGCAAAGACGCGGAAAGAATTCCCCTCCGTATTCCTCTTACTGGAAAGACAGGATGGGAAAAGACCTCGTAAGATCTTCTCTCCTCTGACAGTGGAGTTAGTCACATATAGGGTCCTGGCAGGGCAACAGAAATCTCTCTACGCCATACTCATTCCACAGTGTTTGTTTAACCGCTGGGACACATCGGGAAGCCAGAATAATCAAATATGAAACAATTAGGAATGGATAAGAAGCCTTTTTCCTAGGAGCAAGAACATTACTTGAAGGCGATTTCAGAAGAAAGACAAACACTAACCTATTAATCTAGAACAGATCAGAAAGCCCACCTCTGTTAACACCTCCCTCTTTATTGCATTAGAAATAATCAAAGAGATGGATAAGCAATCGAACCTGACCCATAATGCAGTTGGTACACAAGTATTACATGGAACATGGCAAGTTAGAGTTAAGTCTTCAGTTTATATGGCTGCACATGACGTGCCTGAGCATTCCGACAATTGTGCCTGCTTTACTTGGCTTGCTTGTTTGTTATTAATTCATTATTAAAGTAACCCCAGAAGACATTCAGACAGGGCTGCCCTGTTCACATTATCTTTGACATAATGGGACTTGCTGAGTCAGACTTCGAGAGTTTCCATCCACACAGGAACAGAAGGACTGCAATTATTTCGCAGTTAATAGGGGTCTGCCCGCATGGGTGGTCGGCTTGACGTTTATGGACACTCGTGGGTTCGTCCGTTACCGACTCGCTGTTGTAAAAAAACTCAGAATTATTTACGGTACGAATCATCCGCTGACCGTGGTGAGGACAAGGTCCTGCAAAGGAGATTTTAATTGAGTTTGTAGGATCTGCTTCATATTTTTTCAGAACTGGGCCGATCGTATTGCATCTCTTTATCAAAGAGAGCCAGACAAGTAGGGAAGCAGAGAGAGGGTGTGTGGTCTAAACCGCGCTGTCCGTATCCCGACAGCAAGAGCTAATTGCTTCGTAAAACCATGCAGGAGTAAACAGGGAGTAGGAAGTACCTCTCTGACTGGATTCCGTTCTTCAGCGTTCCCACGTAGCTCTTCCTATTAGCCAGGGCCAGGATGTCCACGTAGCCCCCACTGACTTTGATCGCTCCGGCGTGGATAGCTGCTCTGCAGATACTGGAGCTCTAGGGGCGGGGGATTGAGGTTATCTTCCCTACATTAGCTTCCGAGTAACAACCTCCCCCCCACTCCCCCACAGCCCCGAGTTACTGAATGGTCTATCAGGAATATATTGGTCAGGGCCTGACTATAGCTAATGAGATTCCATGGACAGTAAGGAAGATTTTATGCCATATAAAGAATCAGAATCAACTATTTCCAAAACCACTGAGTAATAAACAGCTATGAAATACCAGAAGAATTTATCAGGGCCTGCCTTTGAATTTTAAATCTCAATTTTAACTCCACCAGAGTTTTGGTGAGATACCTTCATTTGGAAATGGATATGGATGGGGGCCTTCAAAGTGTGGGTGGAGCTTCTCCTGCCCCATCCTGCCTAAAGCAAATAATCCTTGTACAGTATAATCCAGTTATAACGGACGTCAAGGGATCTGGCAAAACACTCCGTTATATCCAAAGCCCGTTATATCCAGAGTTGCTGTATGCCCAGAACACAACTACAGGACACCATTTACTCATGTCACACCCCAGCAGACACACTTGTGGTATAGATTATTATATTGTACATGTAGTAATACAACTTTACCTGACCAGATGCGGGACTATTAATAATCCTGACTACGCATCTGCGCTGGATATCACCGGCACGCTATGCACCTTGTAGGCGGAGCCTGCCTGTCCATTATAGCCGAACAAAACCACAGCTAAAAGCAGCCCTGGGGACCAAATTGTTTGTCCGTTACAAGTGAAATTCCGTATATATATATATATATATATGCTATATTCTACATGTTCTTAAAGGCGCACAGCCGGGACCAGCAGACCACATCCATTATTGATGATATTCCGTTATAAGTGAGTCCAACTGTATATGTTTCTGTTTCTTGTTACTGTTACCATTGCTACCTACTTATGTGTTTAGTAGAAACATTCGTTGAACATAATTCACATTATTGAGGTTATTTTTTTACTGGCCTATCCCTGAACCAGCTGGATCATAGTTCAGCTTTTGTTTGGAGTTAAACATCTGGTTCGCCAGTCCACAAGCCCTTCTGTGAGAGGCTCTCCGCTGGAGACGGGGAGCACAGGATCCCTGCTGGCGGATCCCCAGACTGTAGGAACGCCATCCACATGCGAAAAGGGGGGGGGGGGGCGAGCCACTGGCCAAAAGGACCCCCACCACAAAACAGCAGTGCTTTTTAAGGGACCCAACACATCGTGTCGGTTGCTCGTTAAAAATCTGTGTGTGTGTGTGTGTGTGTGTGTATGGTGGGGGGTTACTCACATCTAAGTATATGTTGTTCCCAACCACCGGTGACCAGTAAGACGGCTGGTCCTTGCAGCCGTCAGGGCAGAGGACCCTGAGAACAGATGCAGGGATGATGGAGGAATACGAAACAGAATTCCCAGAATTCTTATCGAGACAACGCAAAACCCAGCCAAAGCACATGATACAGCCCCATTTCCCAGCATAACATCAGATCTCTACATAGTGGTACACAAGCAAATCCCCTCCTTGAATCTGATGGCCAGGTATCAAGATATCTAGAACCCGAACCTACAAACCTTATGGCAAATTCCAGAAGCCACCAGAGCGTTCTCCTTAGCGGGCACATCTGTGAAACTGCTAGTCGTGTTAATCGAGGTTTGAAGCACTCGCTTCACATCTACAGATGTTTTTTTGTGATTACAAAGCACATTCCTCCTGTTCAAACTGACGGTGGTTTTCCGTGGGGGTGCCGTGCGCCTGCGTGCATCGATACACCGGTTTGTGAGTCCATTTACCTTGGGCAGTTAGAGGTCGTCTTTCCGAAGGGACAGATCTCAGCCACCGTGGTATAACAGTCAATCGATTGTCCTGCAGATAAAAACCAAAGAGGTTTGTTCAATTTGATGTTGTTTGCACTTTACCATTTTGTGCAATACATCTAAAAGGGACTAACTGAATATTACAACAAGGTGTGCCAAAAATACAACAAGAAGACTCCTTCTGCAGGCTTATGGTTGCAGAAGAGCTTCCGGACCACACATGCAACCTGCATTTCACGGCTTTGCCTCATTTCTAAAGGAAACATGCATTCACTGTCTATGGAACCTAAAGCGTCTTACTTACTTTCCACTCCTGCGACCACAAATGCATTGCCTGGTTTGTATTTGCTGCAAAAAGACACAGAAGATATGCAATCTGTCGTGATGCAAGTGGAGCACGTTCTTCATATTGTTCCATTGCTCTTATCCTACTCGTTGCCTGCGCTGCCATTCAGTGTTAGATGATGCCCTGCAATAGACGAGTACCTGAGGCTCTCTATCTCATTCTTCGTGGACTTGACAAAGGAGGGTAGGTTGTCCTTCCTGGTGACGTCCACCAGGCCCCCGTCCTTGTCAATGGCGCCAGAATGAATGGCGGCACGGCAGATACTCGATTGCTGGAGAGCAGGAACAAAAACAAACAAGAAGGGATTAACGAGGTCGAGCGGCACTGCCGCCTCCCTCGTTCCCGCGGCGGACGGGCCGCCACTACTCACCACGTCGTAGAAGAGTGTCCCCCACACTTTGGCTTTGCTGCCTAGGCAGTTGGCTGGACACCGGTACCTGCCGAGATAAACCGGGATGATTGATGGTATTAATGGAGATTAATGGCGTCATGGCCAGATCCATTGCGTTGGGGAGGGTTTGTTTGAAAAAGCACCTGTTACAGGTCGCCCCTCTGCATTTATCACGCATCTTGGTCTCACAGTTGATTTTCTGTGCTGTAAACGTAAGCAAAAGAATCTATAAGTAAACTAGAACCACTATTCACCATAGAGGAAGGATACATCTGTATGAGGTCCAGTAAATGGTAAAGTGGCCCACCCACAAGCCCCTGCTATGTCAGTCTTCCTCACCCTTTTGTTCCCCACACTCACCCAAGTAGCTGGTGCTGGCAGATTTGGATGAGGGAGTCTTCTTTGGCATGGAAGGCTTGGGCTGAGGTCTGGACGCAGGCTTCGTGGTCGTGGTGCGTTCTTGGACCGGCACCTGAGCCCTCTCCACCTCGTTCATGTCCTCCGTCTCTGGCTGCTGCGGCGCTTGAGCATCCTCTGTGAGGAAGGAGTTTGCCAATCAAGAATCAATCAGAAGCGTCACCCGATTCACGGTCACAGCCAATCCCTAGAGATCCCAGTTCTACATACGGTGTTGATTTGATTGTTGTCCTGCCTGTATGTTATTGTATATTGTGCATTATATATATCGTTGTATATGGTGTATGCCATTTGTTACTTATTATTATTTATCGTCACATGTCGTTTGAGTCTGAAGGGAGGTACATAAGCAAATATGAAGTGCGTCAGAGAGCTGACCTTTGTAGCAGAGGTTATCCCGACAGACACCTCCATAACTAGGGGGGCACTGGGAGCAGGGGCGTCCGTGTTGATAGGGAGCCTCTCCGATCCAATTGCCCCTGAACAACACAACACGATAGGACTTGACTCACTTCCCGAACACTGTACCCGATCCAAGAATCCCTTCAGCAATCGTCCCAAAAGACAAACCAGGTATTGTTAGTGATCTGAGCAGCGAAAAAATCTGCTGAAACCGACGAAAGGAGCTGCCAACATCCTGCTAGTAATTACTTTATTACGGCCATCAGAAGGAGAGTGACCTGGTCATTCTGTGCTGTTTTTCCCCCCATCCTCCTTTTTTAAAACCTTCCCTCTCTTTTTTTCCCTCTGGAAAGTGTGACCTCAGTGTGTCATGACAAAGTTAGCGCCATAAACAGACACTTCTCATTAAAATGACGGCCAGCCTGCGATGAAGAAACCCTTCCATTTCCGAGTGTGTAAAAAGCACACGTGCGACACAGGAGTCAGGGGCCCAATCGAGCTTCGAGTTCACTTGAGAGTCAATAACCCTTTATGGCCATCAGGGGGGCCCTTAACTTCGGGGCCTCATGCAAATGTGTGGGTTGACCACCACTTGCAGGAGCGTTGAAGCCTGGCCTTGATAGGCCAAGCGGAGGAGGGGGGTCATGTGACTCACTTGGGTGAGTAGTTGCAGACCAGGTAAACAGCATTTTCCCAGATCTCACCCCAGACGTTCATGGCGGGGCAGATGTGGACGGCACAGCCAACCCGGGTGGTGGTAGCCCAAACCAGCTGCAAGAGAAGATTGGGGAAGTCATCAGCTGTAGATGTCAAACGCTCCACATTCACGGTCTCATACACAGCTCAATGCGTTCCATCTTTGGATGATTTAATGGTATAATCTAGACACACTGAAATCTGGCAGCGGAAAAAATAAGCTACAATTCTTTCTTTTTTTTATATTGTTTGTAGGCCTGGGGCATCTTTACCCCCCCCCCCCCCAGGGTTTTTCCCCCTACTTGGAAACTTTTGCCTCCTCTCTACCGTTGTCATCTGTCTTATTTCTTTCATTCTTTCTCTTCCCTGCTTTTGCATTACTCTGTATGAATGAAGTAGTCATGCGCAACAGCACTCATGTAAACCACCTTGGAGCAACTGTATTGTGAAAGGCGCTATATAAAAATAAAGTGAAGTGAATCCTGCCCTTCCCTCCCACCTTCCCATAATCCTTCACGGCTACTGGCTCCTCCACACATGCAGATGAGAGTCCAGCACAGACGGGGTTAACGTCACATCTCCGTCCCCCATCACGTGGCTGCTTAGCAGGCATTTATTCAAAGCAGCTCGCGCAGCTGGTAACGCCGGCCTGATATCCAGTGAAACAGCTGGGTGTCTAACGGCAGAATGTCCAGTTTAAGTGCCTTGCTTGGCAACAACCATAGGTTCAGATTCGACCCGACCGGCAAGTCTACTACCTACACGTTGCTCAGGCCCACGGCTACGCAGGGAGCTATGTGAGCAGTAGATATCTGTGGAGACTTCGCCAGGAGCTGGGCCAGAAGACCAGGTGTAGGACCTCGATCAGTGAAAGAGAGCTGCTGACTTGGACGATTCTTACTCCCTCACCTTCCTCTGTTTGTTTACATCTCTTTCTAGTCAGGGATGTGTGTGTGGGGGGGGTTGAGGGAATAATGTAACCCTTTCAGGGGAAACCTCCCTTAGCTGCTACACCAGGCAGCCTGGAGCGGAGTCAGCTGGGCCTGTGGTGATCAAACAGCAGCCATCCACGACCAGGGAAGGTTACAATCCCCTCATCCAGGAGGTGATGCAAACGGTGGACCTGGCCAGCGCAGCTGGTTCTCTGCCCGGCTCCGTTTTAATGAAAGGAAGGAACGGCTGCATCCAGGCTGGCCACAAAAATGGGCTGCAGTCCCGTGGTTGGTCCCTAGAAGGCTGACCAGATTTTT
>JAODUD010000008.1:16481254-16496203 GCA_026784285.1 Stomatorhinus walkeri
CCCTCTGTACTGCAAATTAATGCCCATTAATGATATGTGATGATTTTTGATGGGGTCACAGAATAAGACGCCTTCCCGGGTATTGCCAGGCGGCAGACATACTATTATACGAGAAGCGCAGTTGTACAGGAAAGACGGCACATTGTGTCTAAACGACGTCTTGACGCACTAGGCGTGTACATTTACCCCTCTAGGCAGAGAATTGCTTACTTTTCCCCACCATGGATTTAGGTAACCACAGCAAAATGTAATGCGACCTTGCTTATTACGTTTTCAACTTGGCAAACACAAAAACACATGAAGCACATGAAAAGGCAGTGTGCATGCAGGGCGTGTACCTGAGGCACACAAAGATACACATCAACTGGACCCGAGAGCTCGGCTGCATGCATTTTGATTAACATACAAGCAGCTCTCTGCTGTCCATATGAGGACACCCGCTGGTGAAGGACTTTCAATCATTCTGGCCAACACTAACTTTTGTTTCAAAGGTTGATTTCAGCCTGAATGCAGCTGCTATAACATACAGCTTACAGCGATGAATACTGACAATTCTACTGCCAAGACCATAGGAAGGTGGAGAAAGCTGCTCTTAGATGAGGAATATCAGTATTGGATCTGCAGATGACGCCCATGGAGAGCATGCTGGGAGTATATACCTTTGCTGATCTCCAGGTCTATGGGGTACTCGATGTTCTTCACCAGCTTCTGACAGCCCCCCGTCTTCTCAAACACGAACCTCTTCAGATGGAGAACCAGGACCGGGGGGAGCTCCTCCAGGGTCACCCTGCGGCTTATCTCGACCTGAGAGCAGCAGCAGAATGAGAACGGGTCACACAGCCAAGCAAAGAAAGCTGCCTCTCCTCAACAATCCCAGCGCACACAACTCTGGCTCAACTCCCAGAAGCAATTTACTCATTACCACTGGGACAGACATCAAATAGCGGCTGAGGCCGCAACAACGGCTGATGAAAGTAAAATAATCCTTTAAATGCTGATCCACGAACCAGGCTGATCCAAATGGGCCATCCACTGAAAAAGCCAAAACTGTCCAGATTTTCAACAGGTTTATGAAAGGTTAATGCTTATAATAACTGATATAGGGAGGACAAAAACTGTTCTGGTCAACAGATGTTCCTTTCAACTGCAAAAGCACTTTCTTCAGAGACATCAGCTTAAGGTGACGGGCCCTTGACCCTAGAACGCCCAACGAGGATGCAATACCATAACAGTCCACAAGGAGGGAGCAGCGAGCACAGGGCCGCAGAGCTACCCTGAATAAGAGAGGTCGACCAATCAGAAAGTCTGACCGCCACAACATAAAACGAAAGGAGAGAACCAGCTCAGAAGACAGCCACAGTATGAGCAGCACATGCGCTTCATGGGAGAGATTCACAAAAACTCTAAACACAGATGGGTTTGAAATCTGCACCGCAGACGTTGGCAATATTTTTGTCTTCGGCTGAACCAAGTGGGGATCCATGCCTCACTTTCACCACATTATTTTGGTCATATTCTGGCAGAGAAGCAAACAACTGAAGGAAAGTCATCAGTCATGTGGCCATGAGACGACACCCAGAAAGTCCCCTCCGGGGCCCATCAACGTCCGCCCACCTCTTGCTTGCTTTTGGTGGTGTAGCCCTGGACTGACTCGCGTGCCACTAGGCTCTCCAGCGCCTCCTGCACAGTGCGGATCTTCTCAGACTGGATGTCTAGCTGCAGGGTGAAGAAGGCCTGCAGCGTGGCCGACTCCTTGGAGCTCTGCTGGTACACCACCGACCTGCGGTGGGGAGGAGAGGGGGGTGGGGGGCACGTGTCAGCATCACACACGTCTCTGCAAACCCCAACAGCCAACAGCTGGGGGGGGGGGGGGGCGTATGACCGCCAAAATGTCTTGAGCAGGAAAAAAACCACATTTTCATAAAACCATCGGTATGTATATACTGTCAATCCATATCAACCTCTTTTCATAAGCAAGATCTAAGTTATGCACAACAACAAATCAATGAACCGAGACACTCCAGTTCAAGCCATGGACAGAAAAATGTCCGACCAGGTGAAGTGTTACGCGCTTAAAAACGTAGGCGTTTTGCGTAGAGGTGGCTATAAATTGAGATCTCGCTTGCAAACCGCATCAATAAGGAGAGATGACCATTTTTAAAAGCTCTATAGTGAATGACAGGGCTTATATGACCATTGGAAAAAATAACCTCAAGGGAGAGAAGGTGGACTTTTTCTGACCTTCAGCAGAATCATTCTCCCTTTTGGGTTCATACAGCAGATGTTACTTTACCCAGCTTCAAAACATCCCCTATACAATTTGTAGCCAGTTTCAGCAACGAAGACTGTCCAACCCCAACGCAGGACGTTCTACACAGGCCGGTTTGTTTAGACTGGTTTTGGACCAGACTCTGCTCACGCACCCCCATGGCCAGACGTCCGCCGCGGCTGCCTAATGACATGGGAGCGTATCACGGCACAGCACCCCGTCTCTGAGGTTTCGGTACACAGGGGGCCCACAGCACAACTGAGCCACTCCTATGGCTCCCCCCGTCATAGGCGCCACCGACTGGGCCAAAGACATGGTGGGCCACCACATGTGAAAAGGGGGCAGACCAGGGGTGGAGCACTTCTGGAGAGTCCAAGAGGTCGACTGTCCCGATACACTGACAGCCAGTGAATCCAGCTCCTCGGCCATCAGACAGATCGTACAAGACCTGAGCGACACCAAGTGTGCTATGCCAAGCCGGTTATCCGCACGCCAAAAGCGCCTGCCCCCACCTCATATGCCCGCCGAATATGTCCGTGATGGGCGTACGGACAAAGCCGGCCTGTCGTGTCACGGAGATCTTGTTCCGGGGGCCGACATGCTCCCACTCGTCTTCGCTGTCCTCTTTCCCAGAGGCCTCAGCTCCCTCGAGTCCTAACTGGGGTTCGGCGCCGTTTTGAATGGGGGCTTCTGTACACGGCAACGAAGGCAGTCAGTATAGAACAAAGGCATCATATTCATATTATTACGGCAGCAAAAGAGAATTCCGTCACAGTCATTGAGAAAAAAATGGCCTGCAGACAATAAAGCACAGGGCAGTTACCAGCAGAGCTAACAGTCTCTTGGCTGTAATTAAGCCAGTTCCTATTACACTACGAGGAAACCCATTCACCAGGCGGCCTTACTTTCTTCCTGTGGGGAGTGCAGCTTCTTCAGGGCCAACATCTCCTCATGCAGACCGTTGAGGATGAAGCCCAGATACTCCTCAGCATCCTCCTGTCGGCCCTGAAAGAAGGGGATGACAGAAGAGACAATAAGGAAAACGCTGTATGGCGATGCTAGCAAAACACTATTCTTTTTTGCTGATTTGTTGACCAAGAAATAATTACTGGAGCAAAAATTGAGCACATGGAATTATTTTTGCACCTCAAGTACATTTAAAGCATCAATAAATACATTTTTTGCTTGCATCTCCATATTTCTGTATTGAAAAATTTGATCACTAACCAATATACTTTTGTCTAATATTGCTCGTGCCATGCAGTGAAACTCGCCAGCAGGATAAAGTGACATAATTTTTGTAATTTTTGGAAAACGAAAGATGGAATAAGAATCATGAACATGTTGTGAATCGTGTAATTAAAATATAAATAAAAGGCTGTGCCTTGTTCTGATCGTGATTGATCCCCCAAACAACAAACAGGTATGAAAATGACCTTTACCCTCTGTTTTTGGCATTCCAATGTAGTTTCATATGAAATTATGTGCAAAATTTACAAACTTTTTGCATCTCTTTTTGCTTATTTAGCATAAAGGTCCCAGTTCCTGCTCCTGTGGTGTGAAAGGGACAAACAGCTGGGCAGGAGCTACAAAAGTCCCAGGTCGTGGCAGCCCAGGGGCTTGAAAACGGGACCAGGATCCAGAACTTCAGTGTAAAAGCGCCCAATGGCTCAGCACATAACAGCAGACTGCCTTTTACCTTCTCTGATATACTTGATTTGATCACTAACCAATATACTTTTGTCTAATATTGCTCGTGCCATGCAGTGAAACTCGCCAGCAGGATAAAGTGACATAATTTTTGTAATTTTTGGAAAACGAAAGATGGAATAAGAATCATGAACATGTTGTGAATCGTGTAATTAAAATATAAATAAAAGGCTGTGCCTTGTTCTGATCGTGATTGATCCCCCAAACAACAAACAGGTATGAAAATGACCTTTACCCTCTGTTTTTGGCATTCCAATGTAGTTTCATATGAAATTATGTGCAAAATTTACAAACTTTTTGCATCTCTTTTTGCTTATTTAGCATAAAGGTCCCAGTTCCTGCTCCTGTGGTGTGAAAGGGACAAACAGCTGGGCAGGAGCTACAAAAGTCCCAGGTCGTGGCAGCCCAGGGGCTTGAAAACGGGACCAGGATCCAGAACTTCAGTGTAAAAGCGCCCAATGGCTCAGCACATAACAGCAGACTGCCTTTTACCTTCTCTGATATACTTGATTTGATGACAGTCAGAAGTTTGTAGATGTAGTTTGGTTCAAAGGGAACCCCAGGTCGTACGCCTTTCATTATCTTGTCCCCGGCAGCTATGCAAATGGCACAGATAAGGAAATCAGGATAAAGGAAGGTCAGACTTTTCTCCTTCGGTAGGAGAAAGACGGTTGAGAAATGCTACTACCACAGAAGCTAACCTTGCTGTTTGGCCTTGGAGGGAAATGGCTTGTTGCTGAACTCATTCACCAGCCGAACGCTGAAGGGGAGAAGAGAAATCTCAGAGAAAAGCACAGTCAAATGATAATGGCGTGTGACTTAAACCGTCCGTATTTCTGCCAAAGCAACAATCATAAGAAACCTCTCTGCATTGTTTTCATGACACAGTCACCGAACACCACGATTACACACCAGCAGGCACAATGCATCACTGGCAAGGCCGACTTGGCACACGGTCACCCTGAAGGCAGATCTCACGCACAGCTGCGGTACTTACAAGCTGTCAATCATAGGAGTGGAGGTGCACTGCCGCTGACTGTCCTTTAACATGGAGATGGACTTCATCAAGTGGTACATGGGAGGGCAAGCGATCAGAGCTTGAAGGGTCTTGGGGTAAGGGTCAAAGGTCAAGGACTACACAGGTTCAAACCAGTACCAGAAGCCAGCTGTCAAAGTAAAACTGATGCCTGACAGCTGCTTCCAATAAGAAGGTTGGCAGACATTAGCACTCAGGAGAGCCACTGAAATGGTCAGAGGCTAGATTCTTAACCCCAAAGGATACAGCGTTGATATAACACCAGTTCCCCTTGTTGATCAGCCCTCTGGGTTGTAATGACACAGGTTTGTGTATCAACTTCACATCCTCTATCAGCTCTAATGATTCGAAAGTAAAGAGAGAAATCATTAGCATTATACATTTGGTTAAAATAAAAAAAAAATTAAGAATGGAGTGCGAATTAAAAGGATGAATTGCCAACGTTAACGTTAGCGTCAACATTGCACACAAAGTACAATTGCTATCTGACTTTGTTGCCGGCGATGTCTCATGCTCTGGGATCGCTGATGAACGGAGGCTGATTGGACAGAATGTGGGGGCGCTCTACCACACATAGGAAGAGAAGCACTGCTCCCACGGTAACATGCGGATGCGTCGATTTCCAACAAATTACAACAAAGGAAATTGAAGGGGTCAGTCAAATAAGCAAGCGTACACAAGTGAAGGAGCCAGATTCTGTGACTGACTGAAAGACCCCAAATCTAAAGCCTTCAAAAAAAGCTAGCAAAGACACCAAATTACTCCAGCAATGACACAAAACGTGTTTACATAGATGCTGTTTCAGCAAGTATTACCAGGGCCCCAGGAAGATAATATCAGGAGCAATCAACTACAGATCTGTCATAACTCCTGGGGTAAGGGACTAAATCAGCAGTCACATGCGAGTGATGAACAACTGCTTTCAGTAGCATAATCATAGCATCACATTGCTACAGTAGCAGTGGGCTGCAGGACGTAATACTATTACACGGCGGACAATAGTGCTCTTTGAGGGCAGAGGTGGGGGAGGGGTTGCGGCTCCCGCAGAGCCACGCCGTTTGATCTTCTTAGGGGGAAGTAAAAGGGCGCATATTTTGCAAGGCATTCTATGACCATAATTCACACACACATGCCACAGTATTGGTGTTTTAGCACCACCTAGTGTGCCCCTTCCTCCTCTGAGAGGCTTGCAAGTCTTTCCCTTACCTTTTCATTTCACCCTGAAGCTAAAGTATACTAAGGAGCTAACACAAGTCAAGGATGCTACTGCCACCTAGTGGCATATAAAATGCTTGCAAAAAAAAAAAAAAAGAGTCCTACAAATTTTGCTTTGTTGTCAGATGCAAAGTTTCAAAGAATTAACATTCTATTAAGTGACAGCCAAGAGATTCATTTCTTTAACCATTAAACACACATTTTAAAATGAATGCTTTGTTCAAAATGGGTCATTCATTCCCACTATATAGCAAGTCAGGTTTGCTATTGAGAATTCAAACACCACATGATAAACTACAGACACTCACACATAAACTACATACACTGACTATTTCTGTAAAAGGGAGTGAATCCAAAACAGCTTCAGTGTTTGGCATTTATGGGCACATTAAACAAACGTTTGTTCATGAAGAAACTTGAATTATGACACTATCACCCTCCTCTAAGACCCCTGGCAAATCAGTATATTCACTGTATTCAACAATATTTAACAGCTGAAACTTTAATTTGAAGCACGAAACAAGCGCTGAATCAAATATCTGCTAAGAAAAACGGGAAAGGCAGCCATGTTATCTGGTCTTGGCCGCAGCAGGCAGATGCCTCCCAAGCTGCTGGAATTCAGTGACCCGAATGCCTTAATCACGCCATCTTTCCCCTTTGCTTAACTGAGCACGTGTCGCGCATTACTGCTCACATTCAGGAATGGAACTTTGACTTATGATACAGATATCATGGACCTTCAAGTTGGGCTCCCAAAAGTCACACCAGTTAATGCTGAACATCTGACGATGGCTTCTGTACTTAAACCAGGGTTGTGTCACTGGAATTCAAAACATGGAAATATCAAAAGTGGAAAGTAATTCAATTATCTACAATTCTGAATGCCATAAATTAAGTGAATAAAATCTGGCTTCAAGCAAGTGTTTCACTGGCAATTTGTTTAAGAGGGATCAGATTTATTTTCCAGAAGGAAGCTCATTTTCAAATGAAACTAATGAGCCATGTTGTTCTGAGGGTCATGCATCTTCTTGCCCAGGTAGTCTTCAGCCCTGTTAACACAGATTTAAAATGTGTCTTCGCTGATCAGACCATAAGTGGACACCAGAGAGACATCACTGTTTATACCCATGTCCATCATACTCCTGCAAGGTTTCCAAGCTAACTACTTCAAATTCCGTTGCTGCGCCGCACACGGTCGTGATGTCCTTCTTGGGGACGCACTGGGACATGTTAGTGTTTACACTACAAATGATATGTGGTCAAATGCGTCCCAGACCACATCAGCAAGTGGTTTGGATGATCAGATCACAAAGCATCTGGGTGGTCGTTTACATTTATATCGAGAGGACTTCCGATCACCCAAGATGCATTTTGAACAGGGCATTACATTCTGTCTCAGATCATTAGACTGATACGAAACAAAACAAAGTGGGCAATTCCCCAGATGAAACTGCCAGCCTACAGAAAAGGACTGAAAAGGACTGCACATTACCAGAAAACCGATTTGGCTGTGGATACATAAATGCAGCCTGAATTATTATTGTCAAACACTATTCTGAAATTCCTGAAAACAGACTGGATGAGAAGGATCGTTAAGATCCAGAGCAAGCATTAGTGAATTCACTTTAACACATGCCAAGAACGACGCACACTCAGTCAAATCCACATATCAACAGTATCAAATCCATCAAAATTCCAAAATATGTGAATATTCCAAAAAATAACTGTTCTGAATCAGCCTTCAGGGAGAGAAACCATCAAGGACTCACTGACTGCTCTGGATCAGCAGCCACACTTGTTACAATTTACCTGCAAGTCTGGGGGCAAGAGGATCTTCTGACACATGAACTGGGCCCTCCTTCAACTCCCCCAACATCTCAGGGGTCTGAGGGGTAGACAGAACAGTGGGAGCAACAGGTGATATGTCTCTGGGCTCCGCCTCCGCCTGCGAGCTCCCAGACAGGGGCTTAGGGCTGTGAAAGAGACTAGCCCAGGACTTAAGTGGCTGAACAGTGGGGGCCACAGGGAGAGTTGGGGCAGCAGGAGAGGGCAGCTCTGCATCCTGGTCCGTGGGGGACAAGGTCAGGTGCTGGACCAAAGGCAGGGCCTCCCCAGCCTCAGAGGAGTCTTTCTGTGCATCGGCGGCACTGCCGACATCCGTCAGCCCATTCACGACCCCACTGTCACTACGGTCTTCAGCCTCTGCGAGGTGTCTGGTGCTGGGACTAACGGCAGGGGCAGAAGGTGGCAGCAGAGAAGTGGGGCTGGGTTGCCCATTGTCCAGCACCACCGGACTCTCTAGCCACAGCTCAGGAGTCCTTCCCCCTTCAGCCCCCCCGCCGCTGCAACGTGAGGAAGAATGAACTGTGTTTCTGTCCGACAAAGATGTGACCACGCCCCTTACGTCCAAAGAGGGCTCATCGGGGCTTTCGCAAGTCCTCTGGTCATTGACGAGGGCAGAATCGGGGGAACCGTGTCCCGGGCTGCCCTGGGGAAGCGAGACTGCCAGTGCTACAGGGCTAACCATGTCCTCAGAGCAAAGATCAGGGGCATTGGGCGAGTGGCCGTTCACAAGCACTATCCCCAGCGGAGCATCAGGAAGAGCTGTGGGGTCTTCTGGCCCCTCCAGGTAGTTGTAATATCCCGGCGGTCGTTTCTTCTTCTTTTTGCGCTCCCGCTGCCCGAGGCCACCCACTGCCCCATCTAGGTCCGGGCAGGCCTGGCCGCCATCCAGCGACGGCACCTCGGATCCTGGGCCCTGGGAGTCGCCGTTCGTGCAGTCAGACTCATCGGCGGCTGGCAGGAGTTTCGGTGCCGCCTGGCAGGCAAGGATGAACTCTGGAGCTTGGGGGTTCAGAGTGCTGGAGACCTGGAGCCTGGGATTCTGCACCCCAGCAGGTCCATCATCCATGACGTCTCCCACACCAAATTCAATGTGCTGGAAGTCATCCCCTACACAGAACAAACGTCGATGAGCTCAAGAACACCCGGGCGTGGTGCACAGTAAGCAGGAAGACCTGTCTTAAAGCAAACATTGCATCCATATTAAATATTCAGACAAAAGCAGATTTAACCAAGCTCATAAGATCAGACTCATGAAATCAAAATGCTTTCATATTTCAGGCAAGTGAACAGAATTACACTCTGAACCTTGTTCAAATGCAGTCATTTTAACATTATTGCAAAGGGTGGGCATTGAATGGGCACATAAGCTTCAGAAAAGGATGATCATAAACCCAATGGTAAGGATAAATTCAACACCGACATTCTGTTTTGTATGCTGAAGGTTGCATGACGAGGCTGCCTTGTAATAGCTATAGACGCACTTCTGAATCAAATAATTACCATGTCAGGTAAAAAATAAACAAGCATTTAAAAATTTGCCATTTTAATAATCACAGAGCTCATCAAGTGCCAGTGTCTTTTAAATGAAGAATTTTAAATCTAAAAATCTGACCCCCAGACTAATATCCCTTCCTCATTTTGTAATACAAGAAGCAGATAAGCCCCCCCATTAGCAAAAACAATTGCTGTGTGAGAGACCAGATCCTTGTGGGAGGTGTCAGGACTGAGCCGATAGGACCAGCAGCCAGGTCCACGCAGCCTACATGCGATACGAAATGCTCACCTTGCTGGCAGGGAAAGATTTTACAACGTTCTGCCATGTAGTGAACTTGAAATGAATCGAAACCCACCCGACTAGCAGAACAAGTAAGAGCACATGCAGATGCAGCGTTAGTAAAGGCAGGCCAGACTGCATTCTGTGTCACAAGGGCTTGTATCTCTGGCTCTTACCAGAAAAGACAATAGACACCTTCAAGAAGAATGCAGCGTTTCCCCCAAAAGTTTTAGGGCTCAAGTTTTAATGCAAACCTTCACAGGGTTGAAAGGCAACAGACTTTTTTTAGTAAGTGCTAAAGACCTCACCAAAACAAGACACATTTGAGAGAACTAAGGACAAGGGATAAACATCTGTCCCAACAGAAAAGCATTTGACAAACAGCAAATAGTGTTAATTAGCACTGAAAGCAGTGTCCACCCCCAGGGTAACACTTTAGAGGCAGAGTTGGTTACCACACTTTTTTCAGTAGGAAACCGGGAAAATGCAAAGTTGAGTAAAGCTGGTGGCCAAAAATGCTTAAAGATTTAAAATGCACTGAAACATGCGAAGCCTTGCAAGTCTAAAGACAGGAATGAGATTAAAAGGCAGTTAGACACCCAGGACGACACCTGGGCTGGGACTCTCCAGGGAGGGGGGGGGGGTCCACATGGGCCCATAACTCACCGCAAACCTGCAGTCTCAAAGTTTCCGTAAGGAATGGCACAGCAGGAGTACAGAAACTTCCTGAGTGATTAATAACAAACTGGGATGAATGTGCAGCAGAGAAAGCATGGAAAGGCGAGAACTTTAACGCTAGAAAAACTGGGCTTTTAGAATAGCTGAGGTCACAGGAGTCATTTTGGCAGAGGCCCCTTTCGAAAAAAGGAACAGACAGCTCTTGCCAAATATGGTAACAGACAGCAGCTTAGGGCTGTAGTGCTGAGCGCAGCCTGAACCGAGTTTTCAGAAAGCACACACGCCACAGGGGTTGGCCAGCCGTTCCCAGGCACAGGGCGGACAAATCCTAGAAGTTTAAAAGGCGCCGCCCAGCCGACAGCGCAGACCAATGACACACCAAGGCGGCCCCTCCTGGACCAATGGCAGAGAGAGAGAGAGAGAGAGAGAGAGAGAAAGTCAAACAAACCAAGACAGATTCAACCATCTGGGCCCTTACCTGAGGATTGAGGTGCACAGGAGACTTTGTCATTGAATGGGGGAAGCTGTGGAAACAAGGGGGGGAAAAAAATCTAACATTTAATAGCAACACACCAAGCTCAGCAACACGAGAGACACATGGGACACCTCACGCAGCATAGGGTGCACTGAGTAACGCAATACTTTACTCACGGCCGTTTACTTGGCTTTAAATCACACGTTGTTTCACCAACACAGATGGGACTCTGAATAGGCCATTTAAATGTAGCAATTTGGGTCTGAAAGCCATTATTTAAAATCCATGCAGCAAACCTGAACGCAAAAACAACCTCGGCGGCCAATTTTACCTCAACAAAACAGCGAGGAGTCACGAAGAACTGTTTGAACTCATCGGGACTGAATTCCCCAAAGATGTACTGGGAAAAAGAAAAAAGATAAAAATTAGCTCTTGTATCACTGGAACAGTTCAGCGATTAGTGCTTGATAAGGAAATAACCCACACAGTCACTTGAAATGCCACAGGGGGGAAAAAAAACTAATGCTGTCTTCACACTAAAAGGTCACTGACACAGACACTGAGGAGTAAATCAAGAGTGACAGCCAGTAAAAGGCTTGATAAGTTCAGTCATTTGCTTAGTGAAGGCATATATAACCAAACAGACTTGCCTTTTACTTTGGGTTGATCACAATGTACAAGAATGTTTGTAAAATAGTGCCATAAAAAGATGTACAGCACACTTACTGATATGTAAAGCGGAATAAGTTATATTAAAAATAATTTTCGGCATCAAGTTAAAATGACATAGATGGGCATGGTAGGTCTCACTGAACAATGACAAACTGACACTGGACATTTTTAGCATTAAATTTCCAAATTCCTGTAATGCAAACAGAACCTAACTGGGAATAGTCCAATAATATGGCGAATACTGTGGCAAACTAAATAGACAATGAACTTTGTCTACACATTCCACTTCCTGCCTTGTGATCGTTTGCGCAGAAGGTCAAATAGGCAGAAGCTGTTTTTAATTAGACTGGCTTAATGGGAAGGTCTTAATTAGCAGTCCTAAGGCAGTCATGTCCCCAGTGTACCAAAACAAGCCTGGAAGCATCCCATTAACAAGCTAAGATTAAAAGAAAACGTATAAAAAAGTTAGTTTGATGTATAACTGACCAGATCTCATTTTATACATTAAAAAAAAGACAAAAAAAACTTACAAACAGAAGAAATTAAGAAGTTTAACCGTCAACTTCCAAAGAGCATGCATTTTACAGTTAAATGGTAAAAATCCTGTCACTAGCTAACATGCCACAGCTAATAAGTGGATTACATCTCCAATCTTAGCTTCTAAAGCCATTCTGTTGGATGAATTTGCATTGAACTGAACTTAATAAATTCTCTTATTGTGTAATAGAGCCATCACGATTACTCAATTATTAAAAAGCACCGATTAAAATTCTCGATTTCACAGAAATATGAAGGAAGGAAGATGGCACATTGTCTAAAAGAGCTAAATCATTTGTATGAAACTGGAAGTACATGAAATGCAACGGCGATATTAAAAATCGCACATTGTGCAAACAAAGGCCAGCATGGTAGCTCAGTGGTGTTGGTGCATATTGCCATTTTTTGTGTGGAGTTTGCATGTTCATTCTGTGTGTGTGTGTGTTTTAAAACATGTACCTTAAGTGAACTGGAACGTATGTATGACTGATTAGGTATCCCGTAATGGCTGGTTGGTTCCTGCCTCACGCCAGTTGAAATTCACATTATACGTAAATGATTACTCAATTAATATTAAATTAATCAACTGACAATCGATAGTGACAGGTCTACTACGTAATACAACATGTCAACACAGACAGATCTGGGTACAATACTGTGGTGTGGCTTATTTTAAAAGTGGGAAATCCAGCATCATATACGGTCTTGCGACACATTACTGATAGCTGACTGATAGCTATACACTTTGAAGGTAAAAAGCGAAACATGATACAACTTCTAGATTACTCTAAGTACTAGAGCTGCTCAATTATGGCAAAATCACAAGCAGAATTGTTTTGGTCAATATTGAGATTCTGACTACTTAATGATTGCTCACTGACTTTGGAAATATGCAGTTAAATGAACTTTTGAAAAACCATTTCCTTTTAACAGTGGATTTCTCTAGATTCTATAAATCAACTGAAAAACAAGAGAGGGTCAGAAAGGGGAACACTGGATTTATAACTAAACGGTAACGTTACTGTAAAATGCAGCACAAAAATCTTCTCTCATTTTCTTTTGATAATTGTTGGAAGCCAAAATTGCAATTTAAATTGAAATCTGCCCAGCCCTACTAGGCACTATATTACTACAAGTGTGCCACATGCTAATTTTGTCTCACTAGTACTAGAGTAGGGTCTCTTAGTCGGCCTGGGAGTGCCAGTGTTTCCCCCAGACGAGGTGGATATGGAGCGAGGTCTGGGCATCTCTGCAAAGACAGCTGCCTGTGCAACCCGGACCTGGGTAACAGCAGACGATGGATGGATGGATGGGTGGATGGATGGATGGGTGGGTAACAGGTCTGGTTAGCCACTGCGACAGCGGGTGTGAAAGTAACTTCTACATACAATTACAGACAAATCTAGTGTTCCTCAGCCCAGTCCTTGGAGACCCCACAAAATGCATGTTTGTGATTGGCTGGGAGCTGACGGATCATAAATGTGAATTGTCTGGGGGTCCCTCAAGGACAGTGTTAATAACCACTGGACTAATCTTTAGAAACACTGCACCATTGATACATATGCAGTGAGCATGACGTGAAACAAAGTGACAGTACCTTAATTGCAGGCAAAAGATACAAAATTTAAGACTTCTTCAGCAACAAGAACAGAAATAACCCAAACAGTTTTATATTTGCTATATATGTGTGTAGTTTAGAGAAAATCTCGAGAGGTAATGACAGATGTTAATTTCACATGAATACGCCTAAAACCACTGTCACAATACAGGTCATCCGCATCTGTAAAACAATGAAAATCAACGTAAACCAGATGCATAATTCTTCTGCCAAGACTTTTGCCAAAACTGCCCATTACATAAAGCCACAGAACAACGCCACCAAATGACCAAGAATTTGTATCTCAGTATTTAAAATTCTGGCAGTTTCACATCACGGTATTTTTTGGTTCCCCAAGTTCACCCCTACCGTGACAATAAGCGTTTACATCAAATGAAAACATTCACAAATGCTTTCAAAGGGGATGTTGAAGTAATTATTAGGCCTATAAAAATCCTTAGGCTACAATAATCTTTAATAGCTTAATAGTACTTCTGACATTTTATTAATGCATATTCAGCTAGAAAGAACCGTTTTATTCATAAGCGTGTATATAGCTCAAAAAAAACTTTCACTTGCATGTTTTATTAGATGAATAATGTATATGTAGCTAGAAAGTGACATGTTTCTTTGATTATAACCATACATTTTGCTCCAGAGACATGCTTTATTGATTACCACTGAATATTTAACTTCACTTAACTGCCATGATTTCAATACTACCGTTATAAATCGATAATTATGGATTTTGTTTTACCGATATGCATTTAATTGTAGATGTAATATTACACGCAATACAAATTATCAGGCACCAACTGAAGCAGCAGCTATAAATATTATAATGCTACACAGTTTATATGGAGAACTGTTATGCTATAAAGTCATAACTGTTAGTAAGAAGGGTCCCCCCGCAATACACTCTGTACAGTGATCTACAGCACTTCTACCAGAGAAAAATATGATTAATGTGCTGCCTATTTAAGTGCTACAGCTGTTTAAGCTATGCTATAGTATTTCAGTACCGTCAGTCCTGCTGTAATGCATTCCAGAGAAACCTTCTGTTCAGTAAAATCGCATACTGAAATAGACATATCGAAGACGAGAAATAATAGTATCGCTAGAATTGCCTAATGACCACTTG
>JAODUD010000008.1:16544806-16575992 GCA_026784285.1 Stomatorhinus walkeri
CCCGCCCCCCCCCCCCCCCCCCCCCCCCCCCCCCCCCCGCGTGCATAGTGGGGCAAAAGCACAGACAGCAGCGCAATACAAGAATGAATAAACAAATAAGCAAAAACCAGTAGATGTAGTAGAAATGAGGATGTACAAAAACCTCACAGCATGTCGCAACAGGATGGCACCATCTCGGTGGTTCCTTTAATAAATCAAGGCCGATGCTGCATTATCACAGATAGAATGAGCGAACCAGTGAATTGATAACAGGGCTACGTGTGTAGGAACCATCTTTAATATGCAGAGTAACAAAATGCCCACAGATGGCAGACTTGGTGCCAAACATTTGGTTGGATATTACACATCAGACCACACATCGGCAGTAGTGGGGAGCTGAGCAGGTTCTCGTCACAGAACAACGTGGATCTGCAGAAGAAGAAAAAAATTAAACGGGACGTTCAAAGAATGGGAATAAGGGAAGTTACATAGTTACATGACCTTGCTGACCTTCCACTTTTTTCTTGATAAAATTTGGTAAATTGAATTGACGCAGCCACATAAATGCGGCATCGACTAATTACCAGATGTTTCCATAACTGCTTACTCAGTACAGGGTTGAGATAAGCCTGGACTTTTTACCCAGGTTGCAAAGGATGAGATGCATGGTACACTCTGGACGGGGCGCCAGTCCATCACCAGGTCACTCACTCACTCACACCATGGTCTATTTAATCACCAATAGACCTTTTTTTTTTGGACAGTGGAATTCATCCACACGAACAAAAAGAGATCAAAGTGGCAATCACGCAACACCTCAATCCTCTATCAAAAGATATAAACCCACTAAAATTCGCTGATCCCAATTGAGATTCGAGCAATCAAATAATATCTGGGGTTGTTTTAAGGGTTTCTTTACGATATATACGTTCCTGGAAAAGATACATCTCCAAATGTACACAGCAAGGACAAGTCCAGACAAATTACCCTCAGCAAGCTGCACTCAAATGTCTGAATGTCTAGTCCAGCTGAAACACAGGTAGCAGATACAGGGGGGCAGCAGGATGTGGTGGAAAGACAACTTCATGGAGGTCACCACCCAGCATCTCCTGGTCAGGGAACCTAGGCAGAAACCTTGCTTACATCTACCAGTAAAAAATTTCTTAGCAGCACTACTGTCCCAAAAAGATCTGGGGGAGAGATAGTGAATTAGGCCTACAACTGATCAACTCTGACCCCAGTTATGACAAAGTAATTTTACTTATACCCTTGTCATTACATCAAATTACAATTAGGTCTTGATAAAGCACATCCAGGAACAGATCTCAAATACAAGAAATACTGAAACTGCTCCAATGAAAAAAGTCAACATACCAACATACATTTTATAACGTATTATTAAAATTACCACCAGGTTTGCTCATCAGATCCACTAAAGAAATGTCTTTAGAGTTAGACTACTTTGCAGCAGGGACATTTAATATTTCACATTTTTTTTTATTTAATTTCTTTTACAATTATATACAATACACAGGCAGCAGATACTATTTCTTTTTAATATACAAGGAAACAAGGTGAGCCATTAACTTAGGCTAATATGATGCTAAGATCCATTTCAGACAATACACCTGTTACTCAACAAAATCAGAAATCAGTTGGTTTAAAAATGGATGTGAAGAATTGATCTAAAAAGCCCACAATATATACAGATAAGCCAAGATTGCATTTAGTCATTCAGTCAAAAAAATCAGTCATATTTATCTCCATATACATATCACACTGCTCGCAAAGATTCATATTTGCAAAAACATCTGATTTGGTCACAAAAGAAAAGACGGTCTAGAGGAATGCATGTAAAAAGCATAGAATCTTTTCATCCTACAGAACAAGTTCATGGGTGGTTCTGCATTTACATCACAAAATCTCTCAGCAGTATGTTCGTATATTGACCCAAAACCACGGTGCACTCGACATCCTAATGTGGGCTGATGGACGTGGCCTTGCACGTGACATGTTCCAATGCTCATAGTCCAGAACGTGTTAGAGGATGTACAGAACAGAGGAAACACAATGAGGTATTTATTCTGGTGACAAGCGCCCCCCATTCTCAGCAGACGAGCCAAAGGCATGGCACCAGGTGCGTGATGCCACATGACACCTATTCAGAGTTGCACTATGACCACAATGTCTAACCTTTTTGCTTTTTTTTTGTTAATTCTTCCCTGCCTCTTTTTGCAACATCACTGAATGGTCATGATTTAACCGGAATCAGAGCCCAGGGACCAGCACCTAAACAGGGCAAATCCTGGGTTTTCTACCTAAAGGGAAAAGGCACATTTTTGTTATAATAGGCAGTTTCGCAAGACGTCAATTATCACCACTGTGCAACAACGTTGTTAGATGTCAATTCACGTCTGTTGAGCAGGAGAAAGTGAGTGAGGATGGGGGGGGGGGGGGACCCATTTTTATATGGTCGAGATGATGGCTTTAAAAGACCAAGGGAAATCATTTTCAATGGTGCATAGCACTACATTCAAAGAGTATGCTAATCAAGACAGATTTGTACCAAAGGACACACAAACAGAAATGCAGTGCGATATACCTGTATGTTTGTTTTGTTCCATTTCAAGTTTATTACATTTCTTAAACGGTAGAATTTTCCGCAATTCAGTGGTTGTTCTGATGGCATTTGGGAGGGAGGAGGACAAGGAACACAAAATGGACATCATGAAGTCTATATAAAAACAGGGCCCAGGCTGAAGAGAACATATTCTGCAAACCTTCAACAGTGCTCACCAATAGCCAACCAGGAAATGCACTTCCAAATGCCCAGTGTCACTCAGTCTTGGTCTGACCGCCGGCGTGCTCACAACTAGAATACAGATGAGCGGAACATTAACTACACAGCCAACAATGAAGAAGCCTGATTGTTTCTGTTCAAGTCATCAAGCCCATTTACTCGAGACGTGGAACAGAATATTCGGGACAGAAAGAAAAAACAAAGGATAAAAGTCACAGGACATTCCTAAAATGGTTCAAGTTCAAAAATAACCCAAACCAGTGAATCTTGTCCATTTCATTATAAAATTAAAATGGGAGAGTATTGCTATGTGTCAGAAAGAACTGCTCTGCAAAATGTTTAAAATGATCTTATGAAGTCTAAGCAGTGAAAGAATTTTTTTTAATCATGTATGCCACTAGTGAAGTCGCTCCCTTATCCTGACCCAAAAATGATTAGTTAGCATATCCATCAAATACCAGCAACACTCAAAGCTCAAAAAATATTTTTATTCTCCTGACTGTGCCCCCCTGCCCACAGTTACAGGGGTCAAACACTCTGATTTCCCTTTAATGTTGAATGTGAGCATTCAAAGGCTTTCCATCCTTATACACCCTGCATAATCTGACATGATTCAAATGAGCTTCATGTCCTTCTGGTTCATAACTCAGCAAATGAAGCTGAAAGACTTGTGTTACGGTGCAAAAAATTAAGTCCAGATCTCCTCAAATCAAACGGCCTTTTTTAGCAAAACTGCAATTCATTCTTCAATCCAGTGGAACTAACATGTTTTATGTAAAGCATATGCTTACCAGGACCTTGAAGTTTGTACTTGGAGCAACAAGCTAGAAGGCTCAACAGAATATTGTTCCTGCAGTTTCAAACATAACCAACTGAAATACAGTAAAAAAATAAAAAAAATACCAAAGCCATCGAAAATAGTGATTACCCAACAAGATCTGGAACAGTGACCAGCTCTGCATGGTGAATAGACAGTGTGATAAAGTGCATATGTCATAGTCTTCGACCGCAAAGACCCCAAAGAAAAAAAACCATCAATATTTCACAAAATCATTCTGATCTTCCCAACCACTTCCAATTAGATTAAGTTAAAAACCAAGAAATATGCACACAGACGCACCCACACACACACACACACACACACACACACAATGACAGCAGCTCCTTACAGCAATGGCCCAGGAAGGTGAGACCCCACCCCCACACCTGTTAGTGACTGGGGGGGGAAGCTGATGTATCAGAAATGACGGGGTTTGGAGATTTCCTGAACAGCAAAAGGTAAGTGATCAGTGCTTATCGCAAGCCGTGACTTCGAAAGACCAAGGTTGGAACCACAAATTGCAAAGTCTGGAAATGGACACGATGGTATCTGCTTGCTGTCGTCTCCTTGCCACCTTTGCAGTCACCAACGGCATCCTTGTTGATTCACGTCAGTGGGTCGATTTCCCCTTGCGACCCCAGGGCAGCAGCCTTCCGTGTCACCGGCGGGTGGCACATCCAGGCCCTCCCCACCACCTCGGGTCCCTAGACGGGTCTTGGAGAGTGAGGCGGGACTGCCATCACTGCCAGGACTGAGGGGGGAAATTGTTGACCTCAGCCAGGTCCTGAACCGGACATCCTTTGTGGGTGTACGTCAGCTTGATCCTCATTCGCAGCTGATGCTGAACATTAAAAAAAAAATAAGATTATTATGAGCAAAACTATCCAATTAGGATGGTCTATGCATTTCAGCTGTTTACTGTAGAATCTTTTTTCATTTTAATCTACCAGAATTAATTTCCGACACGGGACAGTGAGAACAGAGGAAGCCTCTTACCTTCTGGGGGTTGAGGACCTTGATGACCTGTGTGACTGCACCCTGGTTAAGGGCGGGGATGACGTTACTGCTGGGTGAGAGGAGCTGAAGCTGGAACGTCTGGTCAGAAAAAAGAAAAAAAAAAAGATCTACAGGTGAAGGAACTGGGAAACCATGCCCTAGAAGGCCCCACCACCTGTCATGGCTGAGACCATGATTTTCAGATGCATCAAACCAAACTCACCTTTGGTACCGCAGCCTGGAACACAAAGTTAGTAATCTCTGTCTCGGTGTTGTTGGAAGCGTGAATAGTTATGATGGCTATATTTGGATTTGTGTTGGACCTCTCAAATGTGAACTCTATTTTCAAGCCATTCTTGTTGTACGCCGTCATTGGCGGGATACCTACAAATACACATAAATAAAATGTATTATTATTATTATTATTATTATTTTTACTACTACTACTACTACTACACTAAGGCACGCTGTGGCACCGACAGTGAACATTCCCCTCAGGTGTAATACAAATGGAAATAAATAAATGAATACAAATCAATCAAAGTGGAAGTCAACACTGGAGCAAAACAATGACTGAACACGTTATAAAAAGTTCCTCTAACAGGCTCTACGCAGGAGGTGGCGGTTATAACCCCAAGCCACAAAAAGTGTCACAGACAGGTCGGCTGTAGTCACCTGCAGCAACATCACTAAAAAGTGGCTGTGATGAGACACCATCGAGCAGGAAGGAAGGCTGAGGCGCAGGAGCTTGAGGGGCGGGGTCACCTATTATCCAGAGCAAGAGAGAGACATGTGACGTTCCATAACATCTACAACCATCTGAAATGAAAAATAAACTCAGAATTACAAGGAACAGATGCAGTATTTGGTCAAAATAGTATATAGTATATATGATTTGGGGGGAATAACTATTCCAACGTTCTCTGCAAGGAAAGGGTGAATGATTTGAACAGGCATCTGCGGCGAACGTTTCACAAGAAAAGGGCCAAAAGTTTCATGTGACACAGGAAATCCCAATATCCCAAACAGGTCATTCATTTTAAATAGAGCGTTATCAGAGATGATGATGACATGTATGACAACAGGAAAGTTACTGGGGGACAGAGCTGGGACGGGAACATGGACTGACCGGACAGAGAGAGACCCCCCAGCAGGTCGAGCAGCTCGCCCCCTGCAGATGCCGGCTTCACTGCCGGGGTGGTCTGGATCACAGGCGCCACGTCATTCCCTCCAAGGAGGTCCAGCAAATCATTAGCCTGAAACATGAGTAGAGTCTCAAGACACCTTCCCTCAAGCCATGCAATTTCAAGTGGGCTGCCAAGGTAGAAACAATTATCGACAAATAATTAAAGCCAAGAAACCACTTATTTTTTCAGGAACAAGCCAATATGATAATAGGTTCTGTGCTATGAACGTTATAAATCATTCGAATTTTCAGAATATGGTAAGATCTTAATGAAATATTTCTCTGCAACCCATGCAAACAGTTAGAAGAAAGGGCTATGCGGTGGATGACATCAGCTCAGACCCCAGGGGCACAAGCAGATCTTCTCCAAGGTCTGGAGGGTGAAGCACATGCAGAAACAGGGCGAAGTGAAGTAAGGCTTGAGAGCAAGCCAAAGGCCTCGGGTCATGTGACCGACTCTGCGTCAGCCAATGTTCTCAATGTGGCCGGGCATTACACAAGTCAGGGAAACAGACAATGAGTGTAACTTGCTGATCTGTGCTCTGCTGTACACTGTATGCCAAGAACATTGTAATAAACTTGTAATAAACTCGACATGTTAATTAGCCAGAAATGCCTTCATTATAACACTCAGTGCACACAAAGTGATTTAGGGATCTTGACACAGCAAAAGCATCTCATCCATTTCAATGCAGTTCTTTCCATTTGCATTTTGGGGTATAACAGCAGCTTATTCTGTGAGGCACTAGGAGAGACTTGAGGACAAAGAGATGCAGCCTTTTACACAGAGAGGCGTGTGCGTGCATATAAATAGGCTCACGGATTTAAACCTAGTAATTAAAAAGGCCCCTAAAGTTAAACTGACTTAGAGGCAACATCAGCTGCTTAGCTTCAAGGCGTCCAAATGAAAAATAAAAATGTCTTACTAGAGAACCGGAAGGGTGCATGTAGGCCATTTCTGGTTTATAATAAACACTTTGTGTACACTTTGTACACTCATTTTTAAAAGGCAGGTTGTGCTAAAATTTAATTGTTGAACTGGATTTTAAAGAACTAGTTTTAACCTTAGTAGGAGACAGGTTAAAGTTAAGCGTCGTGTGCTTGTGTGAAATATTGGTATTGGCCTAACATCTTGGGGAAAACATTCTTTAGGGCATTTTCTTGACCTTGCCATTGTTCATCCAATTTAAAAATCCTAAAATGAAAATGGCAATCAGACAAGGATACATATAATGTAATCTACATAGATATTCAATAGCATTTCATGAGAAAATATAAAACATTTATAACTTCCAAAAGTCCTGGGTTATGCTCAACTGGATAAAACAGATATCAGAACCAGATCACTTGGTTGCGATTCAGGATCAGCTGAGACAATGAATCTATACTATTCGGTTCCCATATCCTCCCCCAAGCCATTGGAGGTTATGCTGACTCTCAAGAACAAATATTTCCATTGTCGTCATTTCCCCTCCTGCTATGCATAAAAGCTACTGGAATGTTATCACATTTAAAGACACAGGTCAGGCATTTCAGTAGGAAGATAAGCTTTTAATGCAGTCCGGCGGGGGGCACAACCGAGGTGCTTAACGAAGCAGAAGTGAACAATTATTGTAAAAAGTCTCACTTCTGCACAAAGACTGCACTGCTATAGCAACCAGCACCTAAACAGAATGCCAGCTGACAGGGCAAAATAACTGTGCAGTTTAACCTGCAGCGACATTTTTAACGGGCCAACTAGTGTACCTTAAGTAAACTAACAAATGAACAAACAAAATTCACTTGAGAGATGGGAGCTAGGTATCAAAATGCTGCTGGTCACTGCTGCAAGACACCTGACTCCAGGCTTCTTAGACAGGATGCTGAACTCTGTCCACTGGAGAGTCACTACCTTCTAAGTACCCTACTGTAGCTGCTATCCTATAAAGACTCAATATTACATCTGCTGCTAACTGTCTTTTTGCACCCCCTCACTTTAAGTCACTCTTACTGGTCTTTTGCTGTTTTTGCACTACCGACTTTTACATATTGTACAGATAGTATTTATCATATATCTTCTATGTTTATACTTTTATATTTTATATTGCACTACGAAGGGGAGAGAGAAACAGCACTTCAATTCAATTCCCACAGGTGGTAGACAGGGAGTGTGACAAGTGACTAGGAGACACCCACTCCCCCCGTCAACAGACTTGTCTAAACTCCTCTCAGTGTCTGATATCCACCATTAGTAACTCTGCTTTTGAATACTAAGTCTGGACAGATGTGGACCCCCAAAGAGCAGCCAGCCGGACTTAAGCAGGTAGTCTTTGCCAGGTCTCTGGTGCCAACTGCAACACAGTAATGTTAGACTCCACCCAGACTTCTGACTGTCATGCCAAGGCAAACCAAAAAACAGCTACAATGTTACTTGCTGCCAGCAGATGTCCCTCTTTGATGACTGAAGGAGGGGCGGTTGAAATCAGTCACCCATTACTCAAATACCCATACGGATCAATCGTCGACTGGCGAGTTACAGATCTTACCTGGCTGGCGGGCTGCGTGATGCTGGGCGGGTGCTTGGACTCATGTCCTGACGGCTCCGCCTCCCCGTTGGTCTGCACCATGTCCGTTGGTCCATTGGCGGCGGTCTTCTCCATTATCGGCATTCGCTCAAGTAGGGCAGACCTTCAGGTACCATAAACCACACTTTAAATTATTTCCATCTCATCAACACATCATCCATGAAAGACACTGTCAACTGTAAAACAAATATTTTATGCCTGTATGCAGAAAATGTCTAATCAAACTATACTTTATTTGTTTGGAGTGGGCTAAATGACCTAAAATGATCACCACAGTATTTTACACTTTTTGGACGATGATGGTATTCTGTCAATGTATTACTTTTTTCAGGTTTCAGAAGGAATAACATGCCCTGTCCTTTTATGTAAATCAGAATATTTTTATAATATACTAAGTACATGGAATGTATCATTTTCACTTAGGACAGAGTATCAATAGCTTTTACTTTGTAAAATGCCTGAATATCTTACTTTTATATGCTATAACAAAACCAAAATTACCAGCTCTGCTGTTACCGAAAGACGAACACTTTTGGGGTCATTTCACACAAATGAAAGCATTAAGGCAGCCAGCTACTGAGACGCACAGAGTCGACACCCCCCCCCCCCATCGGGAAGTCTCCGGCATGTTGATACCGGCTCCCTGACACCTGCAGATTATGTACAATATCCTGGACATTTGTTTGTAAAAGCGAGAGCGCGCCTGAGGGAGCAAAGACCCTAGAGCTTATACAGAATCTTTGGGGGGGGGGCGGGTGGCAGGCGTCAGAGAGCCACTATCAACCTGCAGGAGACTCCGGGAACTTCCGCGGGAGCTGGCAAGTCTGCACAATGAAATATTTAAATGATGTTTTTCCCCAGAGTAACTCGTGAGAGTAAGGAGGGGGAGGTGACAACGCTTCGGTTCTGTGTCACGACACGGGGACAAAGCTTGCATATTGAAGTTTGCTCCGTGCTGGAAGATTTAAAACCGAAGCAGTTCCAAATCAGAGAGGTGATCCCGCTTTGGAACGAGACTCTCCTCTCCTTGTCGACACCTCAGCTGGTTCCGACATTCCACTCATGTCTTTTTTATTCCTCTTTCCCAGTAAATCTCATCCAGGCAAATATGTTTTACTTTTTAAATTGCTACTATATATGTACCGAAGTTACTTTGGTTTATTGTAATCACACAAAATCTGTTTATCAGTGTCTGAATGGGTTTGACAGAAAATTCACACAATGCGGATAAACTAGTTACATATAAATATTCAGACTACAACTGAAGCTTTGAAGAAAATAAAATGCTTTATTTTTTATAAATAGGCTGTTGTATTATTAGGCTATTGACTTTTTGCAGTGTACCTGGTATAGAGCAATCCATATCATAGCACACAATCACACTGGTAATGACTATGGCACCGGTGCACCCCCCACCCCTAATATGTCATCACAAATGGCCACACACACAGTTATTACAGTGCAGTTTACATAAGTATCGTATCATTGGAAGCCATCACATACTAAGCAAATTCTTTAATAAAACACTGATGAAAGACAATGGCTGGCATAAATCCATACATAATCCTCCAGCTCAGCAGAGGGCGCTCACCTCATGTGATCATACTTCTTGAAGAGAGCGTTGTACTCCACCGCCCTCTGCTGTAGCTCCACATCTATGCTACTGCCGTAGACAGACACCACTTTCTTTATCCGACTGGAAATGACAAAACAACAGGAGGCCAGTTACAGGACATGCATAGAACACCAGTAAAAGGCCCCTTACATATTTTCCATCTCCCTGGATTAGGGCCGGAGGCTTGTACCGCTGCTTTGTCAGACAGACTGGCTCATTAGCAAAAGGTGCTCGCTTCATGCCAGGCAGCTTCATAGGGCATAGGCCCAGGTCACTGGGGAGGACAATTTCAAGAAAGGTGCTTACTTCACGCTGCTGAAACGAGTGGACAGCTTCATCACCGCAGTAAGGGCATAGCCTCGGGTCACTGGGGAAGACAGGTTAGAAGCCAGAAGACCTTCCAAAACATCAAGGACCTCGTCTTCTGTTACCTACGGACAGGGGAGGAACAATTCAGCACTGCCACTGGGCCAGGAGCTTTGTAAATAGCATCAGGAGCAGCTGGGATATACCTGGATAGGTTCTTCCTCCTCACACTGGCCTGACACCAGTAGATCCCCATACTCCCCTATACACCAGGAAGATACCTGCACTAGAGGTTGCTGGAAGAAGGGAAAACACAAAACGAGCTTTAATGTTACAGGTTTAGAAGAGCAAAGTTACACACCACATTCATACAGAAAACCTAGCCTTGCTGAATAAACAAGGCTCTTTTTTAGACTTGGCAGTTGACGCAAAGGTCCCCAGAAGGATGCGGGAGATAGCAAAGTGACAAGTTAGCAACCAGTGACAATCCTAGCCTGCCGTCTCCGCTCTCCTTAAGTGGTCTGGAAGCTTTTCCTTGAATAGTCCCAATAACGTCACACATTGTATACATCACATCTTCTTCATGGTATAGCTAAGCTATTCTGCCTGAAGTGTTTTACCATCAGGGTGACCGATGGCAAACAAGTCTTCACAGAGGTGCCAAATGAAACCTACAACCTATACAGGGTTGTGGTCTGCAGCAGATGATCAAAGAGAGGGGGGGGGGGACAGACACACCGTAATGAATTTTCACATTGTGCTGGAAGATGGGACCATCATGTCAGAAGGCACTCTACACTCTACACTCTACTCAAAGCCATTCAAGTGTTGATCTCCTGATATTACACTGCAAAGAACAACAAGTTATGGAGTTTTTATAGTCAAGGAGGACTCGAGAAGGGCTAACACACCTAAGACCATGCAGTCAATGACCCATATATCAGTTACATTTCACCGACACCCCTTCTATAGGACAGTTATATGGGCTTATGCAGCAATATCTGGCGCAAATTGAATTTTTATAGCCAGGTTCAGGCAGGACATGCGAACAATATATTCCTGTCAACTGTTAAAGTCAGAAATGAGAAAATGGAAAACACCGTTGGTCAGTATGGACTCTGAATACATAAGCTAGAAAGCAACCAATCAGCGTTAGCAAATCTAGCGAGCCTGTTCATTATCAATGTATTCCATCGTCGTTACAATCACCGGATGGCGTGCCATCACTTCAGTGACGAACGATGGAAATGCTCAACATATATAGCAGCGATGTGGCCTACAGCAGACTGGAGAACAGATGATTAACTAAAAGCTCCACATAAAGGCCAGACTTCTAAGGTCAAGGCCATCGGAATGACCTTGAGAATATACCCCTTGAGAATATACCAAGTGCGTTCAAGGACAATATCAGGAACCAATTAGTGATGCTGGACCTATCAGATAGAGAACCCTAGGATTTTAAGGAAACCATCTGAGATCAATCTGGAAAAAAGACTGAAAATTACAAGAGAGGGTACTACAAGAATTGTGAATTCCAAAAGCTACCAGAAAAGACCAATACTTGCAAACTCAGAGAAAGAAGGGCTGCTTATTCATAAGATCCAAGACATTAAAATGAAGTTTCAGTCATGAGTAGATGTTAAAACAGGGGTCACCAACCTTTTTGAAACAGAGCTACTTCACAGGTACTGAGCCATACGAAGGGCTACCAGTTTGATACACTCTTCTTAAATAACAAATTTGCTCAGTATAATAAGCACGTTTTAAATGCTTTATTCAGATACTGTCATTTTCTGATCTATATACATGCAAAAATAAGTACAATAATAAAGAAAAGGTGAAAGAAACAGAGGACCACTAAGTCAAAGATGACAAGCAAGATGTATTTAATGAGGTCAGACATATGGAGGAAACTCCAGTAAGAGAAGATGAGGTCACATTATCTGAGATGACCTCTGAAAAGCAGACCAGGACAGAAGCATTGCAATAGAAAACATACAAGCTAATGAAGGAAGAAAAGAATGAATGAATGAATGGTGTCGACTAAACTGAGCCAGCAAATTTGGAAACATCTCAATGGCCTACAGACAGAACAAATACTTATATTCCAATAGCAAAATAAGGAGATTTAACTGGACTGGAAAAGAACGATGGATTCAAGAATGGTTAAAGAAACAAGAACCTTCATCCTTATTTGGATTAAGTGACTCTTTATGGACCGGTGGACAATGGACAAAACAGGACCCGACTTCAGATATCCTTGAACTTTGCTGGCAAAAAACAACAAACAGATTCTTGAATGAGCCTGCATTTTCATTTGAAGTATAAATAACTAAAATGTATCTTTGGACATATGATACGACCTAGGCCATGGAATAAGACCATAATGCTTCAGAACATGTAAGGGGAATAAGACAAATCAGCAACAAGATAAATGAACTCAAATCAGTAAAACCATTAACATGCCACTGGGAAAGCAGAAGAACGAGATGGATGACAGGATATTCTTCAGGAGTATTCTCTGGATGGTTGCCAGGACTTGCATTTACTGAACAGCAGAACACTAGTACTACTACCACTACTAACCACCCACCACCACATTTACCTCTATGCACAACCATGACAAGATTAACTGGTTAGTAGATGGATTTTACCTGTGGTACTGCCGATTCAATTAATGAGCTTGTGCTTTCATCGATTACTTTCAAAATCAGACAAATCTTATTTTATTAAGACAATATTATTAAAAGAACAAAAGTGAAGAGTTGCAGACTGGCACACCTGTGAGATGTCATCCAGTAGCGCCTTGTAGAGCCTCTGCACTGTGTAGGAATGCATCTCCACGCTGTTTGTGATCAGCTGGATGAGGTTGGGGACACAATCGTCCCTAACGTAGCTCCCCGCCTGCAGCAGTCACAGAGACCAGGGACTCAGCCGGGCATGTTGCACACTCTACATCTCAAACCTGCATACACTGTTTATAAAGCTAGGTATTTTACAAAAGTAATTCACTTCATCTTTCACGAAACAACAGAAGGGGCCAACCTTCGAGTTAAAACTCCTAACATGTTATCCAGGTCCTTAATAATTCTGTTGCCATCTGCTCTACCATTATGGCTCCAAATCACTAACCCTAACTATCACCAAACATAGTTACGCTTCTGTAACTGAAGCTGTAAACATAGTGTCCATGACTGAAAAACATTCTCCATAGTTAAAGAAATATTGCTACACGACTAGCGAAAGTGAATCAGATGCAAAGCACAGCATTCACATTGTTTAAGATCTTCCTAAGTAAAGCAGAGCACACAATATATCCTGACACCAGAGGCAAACGCACCAGATTGAATATGGAAGTCCTTCAAGGGTTTTGGAAGACTATGTGTATTGTAATGGAAAACGGCATTGAAAGGAACTCCTTACTGTGGTCAGCACTCTCATGATTGTGTCTATGTGCCACCGCTTCGAAGGCGCGTACCTATGGCCAGAACATCAGGCAGGTTAATCAGCGACATGCACCAGAAGGGAACATTAAGATCACAGAAGCAAAGACCAGGGGAACAGGGCGGATATAGTGGGCGGAGCGGAGCATGCGGCAGGGTCCCGTAAGCTGTGCACAATGCCGTCAGGTAAAATAAGTGTCAGCAGTGTTTCTCTGACGATGGATCACTCATTTTATCATCACGCGACATTTCAATACGTTTAAACCACACTGGTAATGGGTGATACTTCAGTGGACAGAAAACAACTAAAAGCATTTTAAACCCCCCCCCCCCCCAAATACCCCCAATTTTCATTACACAGTTCGTTATGATTAAGCACATTCTTTCCGGTTATCCTTCTGACAGCAATCTGGCACCCAGGGATACAAGTACCAAATTTTACAGGCACGGTGTTCAGACTGGGTTATCGGCGACACTTACTTCTCGGCGGCGAGGAAGATGCCAGATGCGCAGTCTGCTTTGAATTCTGGGTCGCAGGAGTCCAGAAAATGGAGCAACTCTTTCATCATGCCGCGGATGTTGTTCCCGTTCACCAGAGCAAAGCTAAGCTCCATTGCGCGCCTAGAGACCGATAGAGGAGGGTTAGAAAAAAAAATAAAAAAATAAATAAAAATCACTGCCAATGTGTGAAATTCACAGCTGCTTCCAGCAACTGAGAGCTTTGCTCACCTCTTGATAGACACATCCAGGTCTTTCAAACAGTCCACAATGGTGCTCCTATGCCTCTGTACTGCATTGTGGTCTGTCTGCACAGTCTTCAGCAGAGATGTTAATGCCACATACCTATGCGTGGACATCAGAGGCCAGAGGACTTTCACCAATGACGTAAATGGATAATGCACAGGTGTCAACGGGATAACCAATGGGAGATGTTTACCCAATAAAACAGCAGAACATGGGCTCACCTTATATTTTTGTCATTGTTTAGTAAGAATCGGCCCAAAATGTTAATCGCTAAAACCTGGGGGGTGAGGAATCAGAGTTTAGATTTCAAGATGTGAAAATAAAGTGAACTTTAGAACTTTATACAACTAGAAACTAAAGAAAAAACAACACAGACAAAAAAAACAACAACTGAGCACTGAGGTGACAGTCAACTCACCCTCAGCCCACTTTCAGACTTGATGTCCATTATGGTCAGAACCGTTTCGTAAAGTATGGCATTTCCTACATTTTTACTCGTCTCTGTGTTGGTTGCCACCTTAAAAGAATTGCATTAAAAATTTTGAATCGAGTATGGAAGATATTTAAACGACAGGATCAGAGAGAAAAACACCAGACAAACGTGCGGGCACTCACTTGCGCGAGGATATCGTTCATAGCTTCGCTGGAGTCGTCGTCGTTCCTACCCAGAATCCTCAGCAGCCGCAATATCCGTACCTGAGCAAAAACGTCGTGTCAATGGCGAACCAGCCAGGTGGATCGAGGAGAGACAAGGACGCGGAGGTTGTGCTCCCCACCTGCAGGAATGGGTCACTGATGCCCGACACGTCGTGTTCTGGTGAGTACCCCGACATGATGAGGTTCTTTAGGATTCGGACTAGCTGTGGAACGAGCTGAAAGGAGAGCGACTCACTGGTGAGGCTAAGGTTTGTCTCAAGGTGGTGAGGAACTAGCAGCATTTTTAAAAGTGAACTGTGACAAATATAGTTTTCTACATGGCAGATGCATACATTCAGTCACAAATAAAAACAACACTTAAGAAATATAAGTGGCATTGTTTTCTTTTATCAAATGATTAAAGGGAGGCAGATTCTTCTCATACGTGTATAATGATTGTTAGATTATTAATAAGGAGAATTTATGTCGTCTACGGACATTTGCCGAAACACTCATCATATAAAGCCTCAATATAAATTCAATAAAAATCACGTTTGAATATTAACACAACAGGACAACCTACACTTACACCCAGAATCATTAATAAGTGAAATTATTAGTGCCCACAAACAGATGGTGACAGAATGAATAATTACAGCATCCTATGATTAGTTTGGAGGGTGTAAAGTAACTGGCAGATAATGAATTTAGTTGGAAAAAAAATGAATCAGAACCGTACGATGGAAACTGAAGACAGACAACTGCCAAGTACTAGAAAGAGGGAATAAGCGGTATCTAGACCACAGCCATGACGCCCACGTGAAGCAATCACCCTGAAGAAGCATGCACCACGAATGAAGCAGAATGTGCTCTTACCTTCTCATTCTAACACAGGAATTTCAACAAAGACAAATGACAGAAAAATGAGGCAGATGTTAGGAGGAACTAGAAGAGATTTAAAGTTTAAAGAAGAGATTCAAATAATGCTTTGATTATGAATATGAGGAGCGGTCGGGCTGGGAAGTCATTCACAGACTGAGGGTGGAGAGAAGACAGATTTCACAAGCTGGTATATAGAGATTAAAAAGAAAATTATCCCGGGCTGAGCCCATTCTACCTCACGAAAGCTCAGTATTGGGGTCCTTCTGCCATTACAGACACACCCAAACCAAACAAATGGTTTCAACAGTTATAATTTAAATTCACAACTAAAAATACAACCCAATCTGAAAGTCAGAATAAAAAAAAAAAAGGCCCTCAGCCCTAAATTCAGACTGGCCTATTAAATAGACAACTATAATTTAAATACTGACAGCGCTGCAGCAGAAGCATGCAGGGGACCTGAGGTGCAGGGAAGGGTGCAGGACTCTCGTACCTTGCGAAAGTGAGCGAGCATGTCAGGGCTGCGCTCGCACATCTCCGTGAGCAGGACGACCGATGTGTGGAGGACACCTGGGCACA
The DNA here is from genome assembly GCA_026784285.1 of Stomatorhinus walkeri. Classification (NCBI taxonomy): domain Eukaryota; kingdom Metazoa; phylum Chordata; class Actinopteri; order Osteoglossiformes; family Mormyridae; genus Stomatorhinus; species Stomatorhinus walkeri. The sequence continues at coordinate 16,561,357 of JAODUD010000008.1, forward strand.
GGAGCACAAGCGCATGTGAATGCAGCACCAGCCATGCTTCCGTGAGGCTTCAGGCACAACCACGGGCTGGAAAGACCAATTGGCTGGTATTTGCAGTTCAGTTCCTTATTTGGAGAAAACCAAAGCTAATGAAACAAAAAGCTGGAAATCCTGCCACTGTGCCCCATCTGCAAATTATCTTTTTTAATTAGAGAAAGAACCACTAATGTGCTCATTATATTCAGAGGTTCCAATGGTTAGTAAGCTTGTACGATACTGAAAGATGCAACGGATCGAAGTGTCAATTAAAATCACCTAGCAACCATCATTATTGGTTTTGAGAGATTTTAAACAATGGGCCTGCAGTAGGAGATTTCCCATATTAAAAGCAAGACATGCATTTCTCTCTCCAAGAAACATATCCCGCAACCACATTCACACCGAACCTTTAACCCAAGACTCTGGCACATCATCAAAACAAAACATCAACAAAAAAAAAAATCTAGTTTTATCCTAAGGGCAAAATATCACTGTGCGCCACCAATCCCTGAAACAACACAGGTTTCTCACAGAAAAAAATGAAGTCTTTAACTTTAAGGTGAAGGCAGCACAGATTACAACTTTTATCTTCCCCAACACAAACCAGCACATTAAAAGAAGAATCAATTCTTCAGCTTCAAGCTTTAAACTTCACACGATAAGCAGGGTTTCCCCAGAGTTGTCAGCAACACACCTTTTAATACAGCTGACCAAAAGCTATTCAATTTCAAATTCCACTGACAGCATTGATTTTACTTATTAACTTCTCTTTCGGGTTCAACAGCAAGGCAGTGAGTGGAATTCTGAGCTACTGCTTACTGCTTGTAAGTTCAGCAGAGGGTAACACCTGCCACATCCACAGCAACCAGGTTGAAGAGCAATATGTGAAGGTCCAGTCCCCCCACCCACCCCACCGCCTCTTCATGCAGAGGATCTCACCGTGGTTCTTCTCACTCAGCAGATTCTTAGTGGCGGGCAGGAACATCTCCATCAGCTCTGGTACTTTCCTGATGACATGAACAGCACACAACGCTGCCTGCAGACAGAGGCAACAGATTTCAGAAACAAAACTCATTACCATACAAGACACGCCATCCTGCACAAGCAATATAAAACTATGCTGTTCAGAAAAAAACACTACGACAAAAAGGAAAAACCTGCCATCTTTATTTACAGATAACGCCTGAAGGAAACGACAGGATATGTGGGAACTGGCAGCATTAGATGAGCTGAAATACCGTGCCTTGAAAAAGGATTCAGACCTTCGGATCTCACATTTCATTGTTTAGAAGCTTGACGTCATTAGGCAGCAATTATTTATTGACTACTGAACAACATACTCCAAATGTTCTAAGCAAAAATATCTAAAACATAAGATAAGTAAATGTGCAATAACAATACAAATTCCACAATCCTTCCCCCACTGACACACACACTCCTTGTCCGGGAAGATAAATTCACTGTGTTGAGCATCTTTTATAACATCGTGCATTTCAAGAACATGAAAACAAAGACCAAGGGCCCATGAAAAACTCAGGGTTCGAGCAATTTATTAAACGTGCCTCAGGGCAAAAGGGGAAATTTTCGTGAAAAGACCAAGCCTGATGTTCAGGGAAGATCTCAACACAACACCATCACATCCACGGTGTTTTAAGGAAGGGAAAAAAAAAAAAAAGTCAAGTGAACTACATCACACAAAATGTGACATGAAAAAAATGCATTGTTCACTTTTGAAAAGTGCTGCATAGCAAGAGGTTTGCAATAGGTGTGCAAGCCCAACCCTACTGAGCCAAACCCAAGAGTCCCGAGAACGGCTTGGGCCGGGAGGCACGGGCTGCTCTGATGGACTGAGGGGATGTACCTTTTTCCTCAGGTAGGAGTTTGACGTCTTGAGGAGCTTCTCCACTTCCCCTGCGAGGTCGCGGCACATCTCGGCCGAGCCCATGCAGCCCAGTGTGCATAGGGCCAGGCCCTGCACGTACTGCGTGCTGTGGTTCAGGTCACTGGATGGAGGGATGGAGCAGAGAGACCAGGCTTCTGAGCATCCTCTTAAAGAATGTTGTGCGTGATAGCTTTGGCAGTCTGTCTTACAGAAAAGTGGCGGCTCGCGCCGCTAATATTTCCCCCAGCTTTACTTAAACATCCTTGCGATCGGCGGCGGAACGGGAGACTCTCCTCACTTCTTTATGCAGTTCGTCATCAGTAGATGGACATCTTGTCTCTCATCCAGCAGTAACATAGCTCCCAGGTACCCTATTCGCTTGTCGGTGAACTTCTGAGACGCAATCAATTTCAGGCACTCCAACTGTGGACACAGATTCATTCATTTTTAATTAACGAAATGACAACACAAAAGTACACAAACAAGATTGTGTACGTATGCTAGCTACAGCGTTCCTTAGAGGGGGAAATCTGAAAGCAGCACGAGCACCTGTACCTGGCCAAAGTGTGCTGGGTAGCCCAGCATATGCATGTAGAGTAGCTTAGCAACATTCCTACAGCGGTATGTATGATCCTCCTCTCTGAAGGACGACCTAATAGCAGCACATTCTTTCTGGATCATTTCCCGTTCCTCTGCCTGGGTCCGCGCAGTCCGGATAGTCCGGATCAGCTCCCGAAGCCTGATCGGAGCTGGCATGCTCTTGAAGAGGGAGATAAAAGCTGGTTAATGTTGCAACAGAAACTTAAAGCAAGGTCCACTTTATTTATTTATTTATTTTTAATTGAATGGTTCATTAAAATGAAAGTAAGCCTAGCTGACCACACAACAGTACATCTCTACCTGAGTTTCAAATATCAGACTACTCAGAACACTTACTCAAAGCGATCCAGAAGCTCGCTCTCTATCTGTATTAAGTTCGAAGTTCCATCACAACAGATACAACTCAAAAACTACTGGAGATGATTTTTCTAAAGTTCTTCCCGAAAGCCATTTTTAAAAGGGCGAAAATAAATCTCCAGATAAGCACATAAAACTTTTATTGAATTTTAGGGAATAAAATTTGTGTTGAAAAAGAAAAGGAGTGCTGACACTCCATTCTGATCTGATCCTCTCTCCGTGTCTACAAAGAAAAGCATTAAGGTTTCAAAGCATCAGTACTCCAGCTGATTAAAAATTAAAGCAAGCTCATGCTCAGTGATGGGATTGAATTCTCCAGGCTTTACATTTAGTCCAAAAAGTCAATTAACTGCCATGCCTATATTTACACAACACATTCTACTTACATCCAACTAACAGACCTCACAGAAACTAAACCAATACTGCGATTGTGAAAAAGATGTTTGATTCTACTACCATGAATGATAAATCAATCATAAAACACACACTGCGAGTCAAAGGGAAATCATTAATCCGCTTGTATTGGAAAGTCTACAATGCTACAAAATCTCACAATAGCATCACTAAATGGCAACTCTGACAAGTCGTCGTCAAAATTGATTGCTTCCATTTGACAGAGCTTTGAAAAGGCACACACCTTTGCAGTGCTTGATTTTAAGGGTCATCCAGGACGATCCAATTTTCTCTTTGGTAACCACAGGCACTGCTGGTAGCCTGACGGACTACCACAAAAAAAATATCCCCAGGTGCCTTCATTGCTTTCAGCTATCAAATGGTTCTTCATTTAATGCATTTAGAGTTTATAATCAAGGCTGGCACCTGTGCCTTACAATACACCACCCTCCCATTTTGGAATGCTGCATCCCCTATCATACGGGACAAGTGGCAACTCTCTTTATAATTCAGCCAGAATTAGCAATGTTGAACATTGTAAATGACCGTTTTGCTATAAACACTAAAGACAGTGCATATGGTCCTTATGCGTAAATGTATGTTATAATTTCAATGCTCCTGTGACGTCCATATGTAATATGATAAACACTGTTGACTTGAATAACAAGGATCTGGGTGGCACGAGTCCACTTATACACTGATTTTCAATAATTACATTGAATTTCTTTTTGTCTTGTGCAGTGAATATCATAAATGCATAAAATATGAACTGGCATATTTTTCTCAACATACAGAATGCATTAAACAAATTGCATAAAATTTTAATTACATATTCTTTCAAGTTAGTCTACAAAATAACTGTGGTTCTGTACAGTTTGTTCGACGATGCTAATCATCTCATGAGTCGCCAACTCGTTATGCATTTCTTTTTCACATTATCTTTGCACATTTAATATCTAATGATAATGACACGTATTAAACATTTTGTATCATATTGGCCTAAGGAAATATTGATGTAGGTACTGACAGACAGACAGAAAACTAGTCTTGTAAATAGGTAATGTAAACTTATGAGACCAATACAACCTTTCCTGTAAGGTAGCCACATTTATGAGAAGGCAACTTGGATTTACCCAGGAAGTTGCCCTATGATCAACCTAGAGAAATCCTTAAAATTGAGCAATGCTCTGTGTCACACAACACCCAACTTTCCATTGTAAAACCTGAAAGCTATACATAGAAAGAACATACAACCAGATATAACTGCTTCACTGCATTAAAACTCACATCACATTTAAAGTTTACCTGCCAACCAGTATTGCTTAAAAAAAATCAAGGCTCTTCCCTGCAACTCTTAAAGTATTAAATTCCCCAATCTTCCTTTCATTTTTCACCTGCTAATAAAACCATTCACAGAGTAAAATGTCGAGTGTAATGGCTTCAAGGCATTTACTGAAGCAGAACTTGTAATGTCACATTCCCAAATCTAACTAAACCGAGTGGGGGCACCATCCGGGCTTGGAAACAACACTCTCTTTCGACCACAGTAAGATTTAAGTTTGGTGCCAGCCTTCAGGTAAGACAGGTCACATTTTTAACCATTTGGGGAACTAACATCACTTTATATAAAGAAAACTAATTGTTAAACATGACTACTTCCTCTTAATTAAACAAGACAAAATCCAGTTCACGTCTAGTTTAAAAAGCAAACAAAAAAGTTACCTGTAAATGGTCATACAACTGGTCAAAAGAAAATGCAAACTCAATTCTTGCATCCAGAAAACTCATTTTCAAATTAGCGTCTCGCCTGTTTTAAAGTGGTGTGATTCAGCATTACAAAAGCACCAACATACGACCAGGAAGAGAGTATCCACTGCTTGGGGGTGGGGCTAAACTCATTTGACTTGCCACAGGGAGGGGAATACAATGCAAAACACATGGATGAGAACTGAAAAATCTGACGTCTATTTGACTTGAAGACCAACACAGACCGTAAATAAACAAGCAATAACCCAGCTGTTTCACTCAGACATTATAAATTTGCTAGCCAAACATTTCCGGACTTCCCTTAACCAGTATTGCTGTCATGGTTGTTAGCATTAAAGCACAGCTCTCTAGCCTCAAAGGAATGCTAAATTTCAAGCAGTGAGCATTTCTGTGAATCTATATTTGGCACACATAAAACTGATTGTTCACAGTAATATATGCCACAAATTCTACAGACAGGGGCTCTGTATTGGGGAGGGTCAATACCTGCATTACAGTTCCGTAAGCCAATGTTAACCGACCTCTGTGAATGTGAATTTCCCTATTCCGGCAGTCCATGCTCAACTGGACATGTCCACACTCACAGACTGAAGTAACAGGTCTATGTACACCTCACATGAGCAAAAAAATACATTTTTGCATTTTACTTTATCCAGCATCTGATTCCCTATCACCAGGCCCTTACAGCCAACCAAAAAAAAGTTTGACAGATCAGGTCTTCCAGCACAAATGTTAACGACAGGTTAGAAAGTACATGAAAAACACCATGGAAAAGCATTTAGACCTTAAGCAGCAGAGTTCATTTATTACTTATGACTAATTCTGCCTTTGCCATTACTTCATAATGTTATTTAATGATACAATTACACCTAATGGATGTTAATTAACAATAATTACCTTGTTTCAATTTTTGTGGCTACAGCCTAGACTACACTGCAAAAATTAGGCATCTACAAAACAGCGGGTAGGTTGCTTAGAAAGGGAGGTAAATGATAAATTAGATTTCCTTTAATTATAGCCAGCGTACAACCCACACAATCAGTCTAAAGGTACAGCGGGATGAGGACCACATTAAGGCATCCATAACTTTGGAGACCATCTTCTGGGCTCACACTGACGATAGCATCAGGTGGTGTTTTGTTCCATCCCTTCATGTGACGTAATCTGTGGTACGAGTGCGAAATAAATACTTGTCCCTCACTAACTAGGTTACTCGGTCACAGAAACTTCTATACTCCGTAAAATGCAAAACTCCTTGAAATATGCAAGACGTCTATGGTGGAGTTAGTGCAAGTTTTATTATTGACCAAATGGTTTGTAGTTTATCATCAAAATGAACATTGCTCTGAATGCAAGACTCAGCAGAAGAAAATGGGACTGAGGACAATAGAGGGATTAGATATGGGGTTTGGGAGGGGGGCAAGTGGTTGGCGGGCAACAAGCTGAGGTATGTTCCCTCAAGTCTGCTTGTGGAGTTAGAGAAGAAAAACAGCACAGCTGAGCCTAGTTATAAGTGCTGAGGATTTCTTTAATACTGGCACTTTAATCACAAGGAATAAAAATGCAACACAGGTTCCACACAATGACTTTTACTAACATTAAATAAATCTTTAAATTGTATTGTTCCATCAAGCCTGCACTGCAGCCGACACCAGCTGTAGCTATAAAAACAGCTGCTCCTGTGAGACTCTCTCTGATGTAACACCATGAACCTGGCAATGGGCAAATTGCGCGCATTTCTGTGTGACGGCAGGCATGATCTGTGGCGCAGCACACAGGCAGAGCAACCACTGAATTCCTGCATCAAAAGATAACAGCAGTACCACTGAATCACCTTTTGTAAAAGTCTGCGCAAACAGATGTGAACAAAAACCCAACTCTGGCACACATCCTACTTTATTGCAAACTTCCCTCATATTTCATTCAACCTTGCCTTCATTGTCTTTAATTATTCTCAAGAATACACCAGGGGAAAGGACAGTCTTCATCAAATTAAAGCATTAACACGCGAGAGTTAAGGTTCGTGGTATTTAAAGACATACATGGCAGTTTTTAAATGCGACAGGTTTTGACATTTTAATCTCTCTCATTTAGCTGCCAACAGTTAACATCGTGTGCTTTTTGCTAACGCGCCGAAAATCATCATCGAGCTGCTTGCACAAAATGAATGACTCCTTGCAATTCTAGGGGTTAAGGGAAAGTTGCGGGAAGTCGAAAGGGTCCCAGAAACCGCCTAACTGTAGTAAAAATCGGGGCATCGTATGATACAGGGCACATCAGTGAGGTCTTCCATCTCTGGGCAAATGCAATCTACATTTCCACAAGATCGATTTCAAAACGGCTACGTCCCAGATCTCCTCAGTACTGCCCTCGATCCGCCGCTCAGGCCAAACAGCCAGAGAAGGTTTTAATCGTCCCAGCAACCGCATCCTCCCAAATAATTTAAAAACAACCCAAGTAACCTTACTTTGGATGTAGGGCTTGATTGGAGAATGCTTTAACACGGTGAACCGCGACGCCTCTGACATGAAATGACACCCATACGAGAAACGGTAACAGTTTTATATTAAATTAATTAAACTGCCCCCTTGCCGTCACGCTTTAAGGGATGGTTTTGCTCTCAGCCCCCGTACATCAGTATTACAGTCACAGCATATGTAAAAAAATCCACAAACCCAAACAAGGGGCAAGGAGGTGACGAACTAATGTGGTTCATTCATTTACCGAAAAGTAGACTCTTGCGTCGTGACGTCACCCAGAACTTTATGGAGGGCCGCATAGTTAGCAGCGCCCACTAAGTGCCTCATAAATATGCTTTTTTGAAACAACCATATACTCCAGAGCAAGAAGCTACCCTAACGTGTCACCTCCCAAAGACCATGCCGATACTCTGGAGAGTCACGTCCGGCCCGCATCGGGCGCAGGGCTTCGAATTCGCCCATTAAAAAGTCCGTAGCTGCAATGCCGCTTCCTGGCCGGGTAAACGGCCCCTTATCTATATACTACAGCGGGCTCGGGGGGCGACATGTCGCTTAGCTGGCGACGACGTTAATTTCGCTGTGCTTGCCAACCGTCTCGGGCCTTCCCGGTGGCAGCGTTATACAGAAGCCCGGGGAGAAAGGCTCCTATCGGCGGCGCTAGTGTCTCCGTCAGTCTAAGCCACACCGGTGCACCGTCTGCCACACACACCTTTACCACTGTTTTTTAAAAGACAGAAACATGAAGTGATGGCGCTATCCCACCCGAGCGGGGAAGGGAGGCGCGAAAACGAGCTCGACTGGCGAAACACCTTCCCGCTGTAGACACCCCCATGCCAGCGACAGCCCTGGCGGACATCATCGTCCATAAGACGGATTCGCGTAGAAACGCGCACTTCATCACCCAGGCTGCCCGAGACGCAAGCTTACATTTAAACGCCACGCACCCGGCTCCCGACTATACTCACCAGCCTCAGTGACACCAGACAGAAAGCGGGATCGTCTCTCTTAGCGGGCGAGAGAGGAAGGAGCCCAACTTTCAAAATGGCGGCTCTCTCAAGCCTCAGCACTTGTACCGCAGGCGGAGGATTACAGTAAATAAAGGTCTGAGCACGGGGCGCCACGCGGGCCCCGCGTCACATCCATTTATTCTACCTCGAGAATTTGAGGTCGAGCCGCCCTGGGCGCCACAGGGAATTAGTTTCTGTGACTTGCCCCCCGCAGACAGTCATCCCCTGAAATGACTTTAGTAAACATAACTCCCACTAACCCAGAACGGCATGCATTCAATTAAGAATGCAACTTTGAAAGTATTGTGTTAACGAAGCATATCACGTCGTGGTTTTTAGGTACTAGTTCAAAACACCTTTATTATAGTGCTACTTTTCCCCACATACAATTAAGTATTGGAAAAGAAAATTAGAGATGGTCTTCAGGTATCCATTACGACAAGTTAAGAGATTGGCTTGTCTGTAGATTAATAAAACTACAAGACCTGTCCATTGGTTCAAGTTGGTGTTATTTATAGTGGCGTGTACACCTTAGTGCGGATGTATTGCAATTTAAGGCTGCACTAGTGGAGTTGTGCTGCGGTCTCGACTTCACCTCGTGGCAGTCGGTGATGACGTCACAGAGCCTATCCCTGTCATTGCACAAGGGAGCCACTTATTGGTCCCTCCATGGGAGAAGCAGAACGTACAGCATGTCCGATGTAGAAAGAATTCGGTACAGGTGCGTTTAGCAGACATTTGCGTTTTAGCTGAGGATAAATGTGCATTTAAGCCATTGCGATAAAATGTCGTGGTAGTTGGATGGGCGTGTCTTAAATGTGGAAGTGTTAGTATGGGCGCTGGCGCAGATTAATCGTTTACTAGCTTGGTCATCAGACGGCATGCTTGAGCGCTATGCATGTACCGTTTTTCATTACGTGGGTACTGTCTTTTGAAATACGTGTTCACATATTAATCGTGTTAAGCTAAATGTCGGGCTTCCCAAAACATTTTACAATGTATTTAACCATTTCTCCCATATTAAGTTTTTGGATGGATAGTACGTGTTCAGGTGTTAAAAATAGTTATTCCTCTAATTATACTGAAATGGTACAAATATGTGTGCACAATATTGTAGCTAAAATAATGTGCGTGATACAAAACAATATATGGCATCTTAATTTTGACGTGTGTTTTATTTCGTGGCAGGATTTTTGGCTACTTGTTAACCATTAGTCAGATATTTCTTACACCCTTCAATGAATATGCCATATGTGGGGCACAACTGAATCTAATTTAGTGTGTTACGTGGGAAATTCAGATCTTTAAATATATGTATTTCTATGTTGCATGTAGCTACTGGATAGTAATCCAAGTCTATTCAACACACATTTATTTAATAAAAAATAATAATAATTTATGAAACTGCAAAGTGAAAATGACAGTTTTTAATGAAAATGTGATTTAATTAGGGCTATAGTATTGAGAATTTCTAAACAGAAGCTCTTTTTACAAAGGCAGTCATTGTACGTGGTTTGTAATAATCTCAGATTGATGAAGATCGATGTATTTTTGTATCCTACTCCAGATGACTACGTTCGCCTCTAAACTTAATAGGATAATTTATGCATTCTTTGCGTTAAATCCTAGATCAGACCAGTACGCCTTATTCATTTGGTCATGAAGTACATTTACTAGTAAAGTCGTTATTTATAACCTCGAACTAGATGTTGACTGCTCCATTCTTTTCCCAGTTCTGTCGTCCAGACACGCTTCAGATCATCCGAAATTGTACCGAATTACCTACATAAATTTCCACTAGAGGCCAGCATAAGATTATGCGGTGATAAATGGACGGGCTTTCCCTTAAACCCTTGGTAAAAACTGCTGACATGCGTTAAATATCCTTATTTCGAAATGAATGTTCCCGAATCATGTCATTCGTTGTTATACAAAACATCGAATGCATGGCTATGAAACCTAGTTGGAAACGTAGCTGTTTGAAATTATACTTAGATTTTATTCCATTATATAATTGTTTGGAAAACATTTCTGGTTAATAAAAATTCTCAGTTCTCTACATAATTTTGTTCAGTATGCGTAATGGAGGTCCTTAAAATATAATGAGGATAATATTGAGTTAAAATGTGCTATATGTTGTGCCAATCTGATGTCTGAAGCATGATAGACCCAGATGAAGGAAAACAGATGCATCTTTGATTCCTGTGCAAATGATATAACGAAAGCGTATTTATTTTATTAACGTAGACGTGCGTCGGATGGGCGAGGGTAAGCGAGGTCCTGATAATAGTTTGCCAAGCTGATGATCCAATGGTCCTAGGGACTCACAACACTGAGGTCCGTCCTCCAGTAATTTGTTGTGTATCCCACAATTCGTTTCGGTGCGTCTTTTGTGAGCGGAGGAGCGACCTACGTGCTCGGCGAATGTCTGCGGTGCATCTCTGCAGAGCCTTGGCAAGGCGACAGCGACACACATTCGGGGTAACCCGGGGCTGCTCGGGAAGGACCATCCCAACGCGGGGCTGGATATTATTACATAGAATGCTTTTTTAAACATCCGTCTATTGCGTGAACGCCGATTTAATTTTAAACTTGCCGGTTAATGCGATGACTATGTAATCACTTTCAGGAGCCGATTAAACACCATCCAGCTGAAATCGCATTTCTACCCGTATGTTCAATGAAGAGGATTGTATTCTGTAGCCACCGAAGCGAGCGGTTTTGAACACCGATTATTGGTATTTTTCTTAGATTTTTCCCCCCACATCTGACTCCCGAATGGGGGCTTTGTTAAGGAATATACATTGATCAAGAAAATAGGAAAATCTGTCGAGTTCAGGAGGAGATCGGAGTGTTTTTTCATCCGGGAGCTGGGGATAATATGTCCAGAAGAAAACAGACCAACCCCTTCAAAGTTAATTGTAGGTATCGCAGGTATTGTAATTGTTTTTTTTTTTTTAATCGATACAATGTTTTATGTGCCAGCGCGACATTTGTTGCGACGGCTGTCCTCAGCTACCGTAACCGGCCGTGGCAGCTCCGTGCGCCGTACTTCCCATCTTTTTATCCCCCCCGTATCGGCTGGCCATGGACATCGCTTAAACGCTGGCCGTACAACCACATCAATTTCACTGCCGATCTTGGTGTATTGCACGGGTTTAGGTGGTGATACGGCAGTCAAAGGCGGACTAGGACTGCCGTTTTGCGATGCCGGTGGCTGGTTCGGTGTTGCTGTCGTCGTAAATCCCATAATATTCTACACACCTTTTGTTAAGCGCTGCATTTAAACACGCCGGTTTGTCGCGCGTCCTGCTACGAGACGGGATGCTGATTACTGTTTTCATTTGCATCGCAAATACGTCTTTCGTCAGGCTACACGAAAGGCACATGGGCTACCGAAAAAAATGATAGCATCTATGAATGAGTTTTAGCGCATTAAATATTAGTCAGACAGCGACGTCAGGTTCCCACGCATCTCCCAAAATGCTGCAGGTCTAAGGTAGCGTTTTCTTTCTGTAGTGTAGTGAAAGTACATTAAAATTAAGCAACCTGCCGTTTGAAATTTGTATTTGGTGGACATGGAAGGGACGCCTGCGGTAATAATCAATATATGAAAATAAATTCTCAGTATGAAACTAGATTTGCATACGACCTTTACACTGGGATACAAAGCTGAACGATGTAGCTATGGTTTGAGACCTTGTTTAAAGAAATATATTTGGCCTTTATGTTTTTCAGTCATGAATTTGAAGTATGTAAAAGTTTTTTTTATGAAAGAGGAAAACCATCTAAGATGGATTGAGAACTTACTTGGAACCTACATTTCAGACACTAATATGCAGGTCTCAACATGGTGCTATTCTGACTAGTAATGTACAGGCATGTTGCGAGTGGCCGTTGACAGTTTTAGGATCCCTGGAGATTTTTGTAGCCTCTGTATAGCAGCTCCTGAAAGCCTGCAGTTATGGTCAGTTTGAATCCTTACATTGCCAAACCCATTTCAAGCGTCCACTCTTAGCTTAGGAATGACTGTCACAGCAACAAGGCTATGGGTTCCCTTGTACTTTATGCGACCTTGTTTCAAGTACACAGAACAAGCCAAACTGTGCCTCCTCAAGGAAACTTGCTTTGATTACTACACTGTACTTGGTAAATGCTTGGTGCTGAGGCTCATTAAAGTATTTAACTAGAGTATAATGCAGCTCTTTCAGAGTATCTTAGGCTAGTAACCTATTCAGAGTCTTCCATTAACAAAGGTGCCCTTCATGGTTGGTTTGTTTATCAGCTACCTGCTGCTGATATGGAAGTCTTCCATGAAGACATGGGTCTCCTTTACCATTGACCCTGTTGACCAGCAGGAAAAGGCTTTGTTGGCGTTTAAGTCACGGTCAGCATGCTGACCGCATCAGTGCACCTTCCTGGAATAAGGCAGGAGAACTCACCGCAGTCCCACACGTGTGAGGGAGTTTGAGGCTCGGCCCACTAGGATGAGGTGACCGTGCCAGTGAGATCATTTTAAGTCTGCTTTTTCCGCCACTTCACAGGGTGTGTTTACGTTCTGAAAAATATTCTCTGCTTACGGGGGGGGGATCGGGGAGTCGGATATGGCCAGATCCCCTGTCGTCAGGCGGCCGTTGACACGCACGCCCGTCTCCATGTTACTCGCCACACAGGACGAAAGAGACACACTGGTTTTACTCAGCTGTGGCATATTAGTCATGGCCACTGACTAATCACTCTGTCACCTGAATCTCAGCCTCAGTTTGTCTTCTACACTCCCTTCCCTATACATTTTCTTACTTGAGCCTCTCAAAGGATCCATGATGGTTCACACCAGGGAAGCCCATACAAGGTGCTATTAGGGATTTGGATCCTTTCAAGGCCATCGTAGGTTACGCCCTTTAATAGTTAGCAGTCCACCCTTAAGCGTTTATAACTGTTCGCTAAAATTTGGCTCTATTTCAGAACTCAGTGCTTAGTTATTAGACAGAATCTCCTGCCATGCCTGGAAGGTGGAGCTCAAAAATGCCGTTCAACGTGGGTGCGAACCTCGGCATTGTGTGTGTGTGTAGACATCTCTGGATTTTACCTCAGGTCTTTATTTGTTTTTTGGTGTGCTGGGGGGTGAAACACCCTCTGCAACATACAGCTTTTCTCTTCGGCAGGTTAAAGCTGATTTAGGTTTTTTGGTGTCAGTGTAAGGATTATAGTATAGCAAGTAATATTCATATTTGCCTCGCATTTAACTGTCAACACGACAGCAGCTACGCCAGCTGGTACAGTGTATCTTTAGTTTTAGCACTTTAGTGAGACCGAACAATGTTCCTGGAATCCGATAGTCCTGGTCATCCCAGGTGGGTGGCGTGTCGGCAAGGAAATGCCCAGCAGGGGAAATCTAATCACGCTTCTTGTGCTCATTTAGGAAGGGGGGGGGGGGAGGTTGGGGAGCCATCAGGCGGTGGTCTCGCCGTGCGTGCGTCGTCGACTACGACATTCATGAATGGCTCCTTCACTCTCCGCAGACAGGCCCGGCCGCGCAACTTCCTGCTTGCGCCGTGGACTTCTCCCATGTGTGATAATATTAGATGTAGCATTTGACCCCAGCAGGCCCCATGGGGAGAAGGAACTTTTGGAGAAGTGGGAGCCCAGGTCACGTGACCCGTAGTCTGTCTGAAATGGAGCTAAGAAGCAGATGGTTGTGGGTTCGGGAATCATCCAATCCTTCAGCTCCACGCAGGCCAGAAAAATGGAGAACCCCACCCATGACTGGAACATGACCCCCTAGCTGCTGTTCCCCTATGGTTTCTGTAGGCTGGGGTATGTGTCTGTGTGTCGGGGGGTTGGGGGGCAGGGAGAAACGGTGTTGGAATTTAAGAGCACCCTCCTGCCCAGCGCCTCTGCAGCTCAGCATACCCCCATTGTGTGTTTAGCCAAAAGCCGCCATTCCCAAACTGCCACTGCAAGCGCACTGCAACCTGCCTGTTGGCTGATGAGTTTGCTTCTTTGTCTGGTTTTACTGAGACACTGCGTCACCGCCTGCTACAGACACACAGACTCGGAGAGATAACATCAGAATGATGGTGGTGGGGTGGGGTGGGGAGGAAGGGAGAGACAGATGTACAGACGGCACTT
>JAODUD010000008.1:16592133-16604292 GCA_026784285.1 Stomatorhinus walkeri
AGTTATTAAGTTCTTCCCAAGCGAGCTTGATGGGCCGAATGGCCTCCTCTCGTTTGTATAGTTCTTATGTTCTTACATGATTCTGCCGACGGTGAGACTGAAAGCGGCACAGCAAACCTGCTATGTACACATCAGCCCAATGACACAACCTGTGCATTCAACTGAATTATTCAGCTGGGCATTAACTCAGCACCACAACGCAGTTAAAATACCCCCCCAGTGTGTCTTACTTCCAGGTCCGTGTCCGGGGTGCTGCTCTGCGCGGGGGACGCCCTGCCCTCTGGCCTGAAGGGGGCATGGTTTCGGGAAAGCAGGCCGTCCACCACACCAGGACTGGCAGACACGTGGGTAATGCGGGAGTTCTTGGAGGAATAGTTGGAGTCTTGCACGGCTTCCCTGGCTCCGCGGCCCGCCTCCCCTCCGTTGACCTCCTTCTTGCGCTCCTGCGAGTCCCCGTGGGTGACCGCCAGAGGCACCACCGCTGCTGCTGAGCGGGAGCCCGTAGAGTGGTAAAAAACAGGCACGCCGCGAAGGCCGACATCAGTGGCGGGGAGCCCCCCCACCGCGCCCATGTGCTGCTGCGGTGTCTGCTCGGGAGGCAGCATGAGGGGGACGCCCGCGGGGGCGGGCACCTTAGCGAAGCTGTGGGCGGAGCTTTGGGGCTGAGGGGGCGGGGACACCACACCCTCCTGAATGACGGGCGGATACGGCACCAGGTGGGAGACGTGGTGGGGCTGAGGAATCGCGGACTGCGGCGATATCAACGGACTCGGGACAAAGCCGGGTGGGACCGCGTACGGGACCGCATAAGGGGAACCGACGAACTGCAGAGAGGGATGTGGGAGCTGGGCGTAGCCGAGCGGGTGGTACGGGATGCCTGCATGCTGGAGGAGGGGAGAGGGCACTGTGTAGGCAGGGGAGATGTGGCTGAGCACCGGGTGCAAGCTGGTAGGGGAGTATGTCACAGATGGCACAGCGACTTTGTAGACCATGCCATACTGGTCCATGGGGATGCCGTCGGAGTTCTCCATGCCATAATGCAGCCCTGAAGAGACCCTCATCCAGTCTCCCGCAGTGCTGGATGTTTGGGCTTCACTACCCGTAGCAACTGTGCTAGAGGCGGAGGCAGCCTCTTCTCCTCCGCCGACTCCGCCCCCGCCGGCTCCACCTCCGCCTAGCCCCTCCTCCACACCGCTGCTACTGTCCACAGGCAGGTCCCGCTTCTTCGGAGGTAGCCATTCCTGGTGGCGCTCGTGGGTGGGCTTCATGGTGGCACTGGCTGGGAGGGGTTGAGGGGTGTGGTCTGGGCGTGGTCTATGGGGCAACTAGTGTACGGGGAAAAGTTCGGAGATCCTCCTGCGGACCACACTGATTTTACCTGGATGAGGGGGGAAAAAACATGAAAGATCACTGACTGCCATCTGACTGGGAACAACAGCATATGCATCAGGCCCATATATCACCCCACAGAGAAGGCTATTCTGACCACGCATTCCCAGCATTGAGCAATACCTGAATTACTCTCTACAGCATCTGTAAAAACAACCTCCAAACCACAGCACCAATCCACAAACCAATTACGAGCCTCCCTACCAGCCCTGGTGACGCAGTCCCATAACCATGGCAACAGGTCATGCCGGTCTGGATGACTCGAGCACCGTGAGTCACAGGATCATCAGTGAATGGGCATCATCAGCCGACCGCCGTAGCACAGAAAGGTTAATATCTGTAACGGTTTTCAAATGACTCTAAAGCTCTGCGCCTCCATCTCCTGGCTGAACTGCACTGCTTGTCTTGCGATACTGATGCCATTCCCCTTCGGTACAAATAGACCATAACACGAAGACCCAATCAAGGGCCTCGGTATGCGTGCTGCGTCTTACTGGTGGCAGAGAGACGGATCGGGTCGCTTTCAAATCGCATGCCTACTGAGACATGTGCATCGGCGTCACGGAGAGGACGGGTGCCGCGATCTAGGTTGCAGCGCTATCTAGGTTAGATCGCCGGGGTTCTTCCAGAAACTGAATGAAACTAAGCCATGCGCAGGACCTAGGAAGATAAATGAGAAAGAAGAGGACGCAACCCACGGGTGGGAAAGACACACTGACCGCCGCCTGGGGTGTGGGAGAGTCATTCACAAAGAATGCGGGCTTCACTGCACGCATCCTACTATATTTGGTCCCATCATCGACAAACGTGCCACATCCCGTATCGCACTTTAAAAACGAGTTGTTAAACTTGTTCTCAAAAATGCAAAATGTATTTTAAAACAGTGCACCATTTTATCAGTTTGACGTCGCTACCAAATCTTACAGTCCGGAAAATCTGAAGATTTATTTAAAACAGTATTCAGAAATGTATTTGGGTATCATGTAAAGCCAACGTTTAATTCTTAGGTGCTTGACGTTAAATTCGGCAGTGTAACCGAAAACAAGCAAGGCACGAGGATCCCGTAAGTGCTTTAATATCTTTATCGAAACGAAGAGACGGTAAAACAGTCGCCATAAACAGCAACACCCAACATCACTGTACAGCAGTGCCCACTTCACACCACAAAAATCTTACACTTTGCGCTGCATCTAATCCGCCAACCAGCTAGCAGTCTTTTCACGAAAGTTCGCCTCTGAATCTTCCCCCACGTAAAGAAAACCTAAGATGGAGCATAAACGATTAT
The DNA here is from genome assembly GCA_026784285.1 of Stomatorhinus walkeri. Lineage (NCBI taxonomy): Eukaryota > Metazoa > Chordata > Actinopteri > Osteoglossiformes > Mormyridae > Stomatorhinus > Stomatorhinus walkeri. The sequence continues at coordinate 16,594,808 of JAODUD010000008.1, forward strand.
CATCCCCGCGAATGCTCACTCCAGCCGGTCAGACAGTGGCGCCGCGGCGGGGGCTGGAGGAGGCCGAACGACGGGGCTCTCACGGAGGAGCTTTCAGCCGATGCCGCCTCATCTCTCCTGGACCTGTCGACGAGGCCGCTCCACTTACCTCTCCATGTCATCGTTACCCTCCAGCCCGAGCTCGATCTTTCTTTGTGGGTTAATCTGGTTAGAAATTCCTAGGGGATCCGAGCTGCTAAATTGTGCCCACCTCGGAGCGCAGCAGCCAGGCGAGACCCCAGCGGCGCATGTGGATTGCGTCACCAGGGACATGTTAACTTCCTGGACGGCTTTCGCCACGGCCGCCTCCGGCATCTCCAGGCGGCACAGGCCGATCCTACGTTACCTAACCAAGAGTCGCCATCTGCCGTAAGGAAGCACCTGATTTTAAAAATACTTTAAATATACTGTAGTATCACAATATACGTTCTCTTTACGATGGACCCTCCCGAATAGTATTGGCATGAATATGCTTGTAAAGTGCATTCAGAAACAGGAATCGTGCCCCCCTGCTTTTCTGTGTATTTATTTTCAACAACCACCATTCGTCCGACCGCTGATCCACGGCAGCACAGGGATAGCCCGAAAGGGATGCAGGTCCATCACAGACCACATACATCCATATGCTCACATGGGAAATTTAGAGATGTCAATTCGCTTAAATGTATGTTTTGGGATTGCGGGTAGAAACTCAAGTTGCAAGGGGACAGCGTGCAGGTTTTACACACACAGAGCGGGGACGTGATTCGGCACCGTGCCCATATAATTAACCGAGACATCGACAATAAAAATAAGCAACAATAATAATGATAAGAAATCTCGGCAATCGCATGCGGGATAAACTGTTGAACGGTGGATCGTTGGGTAATATGAACAGCGCGGGGATAAATGGGTGAATCGTGGGTCTTGACAACGTAAGCGGTCTTGGTTACGTGCCTACGCATGAAACGCTGCGTCACACGCACAGTATTGCGGAAGTGAAGACAGTAAATATTACTCTTCGAAGGTGGAGCTTTATTTTTGGATCGAAACTGTGAGGTAATGTGACTTTTTATCCCCTTATGGTATATTTTGATAGGGTTAATGTATTTGTTAATTGTTCATTCTGGTGGGTTTTTAGAGATTTTGACTTTCTAAGGTAGTCACTGGATTTATTTCAGTTAATTGTGTTAAATGGGAAAGCGCTTCCTGGTATAAAAGAAAAATCACGAGACAGCCATTGTGTTTCGGTCTGTAACTCGTCCCGGCTGCTACTAGCTGGTATCATCGTCAGCTGTTTTGTTCCAGCCATTCTGTTTAACGATGTATCAGTCCCAGCGTAGACTGGGGAAATAAAAAAATACAGGACCCCCCCCCCCCCAAAAAAAAAAAATAATGTAAAATTACAGGGCGCTCTTGTCATTTCTGTTTAGGAATACGTTTACTTCATTAAAATAATACGTGCTGACAGGGAAAAAAAGATATACTGATATTGCGATAAAAAAAATATCAGCCAACATTTGTTAAGAAAGGTAAGTAACGTTACCTGTTTGGCATTGTGTAACTCAGTTCGCTACTTCAACTACAGTGTTTGAGTATTGGCATGTGTGTTTTATTAACGTTACGTTCGTGTATTTAATTGAATATACATTCGTGGGTCTTAGCCTTAATTTATACTATTTGATAGTCAAAACGGAATAATAACTTTCGCGGTTTGCTAGTTTTAATGTACCGCTAATGTGCAGGTGTGTACCCTAACAAACAAGCACTGGACGTCATAAGCAATAACATAGAGGAGGTGTTTGGCTTTTAAAGTTATTGTGTCAACGCAGTGACCAATAAACGTTTAAATGGTGGAAATCATTTTGGCGTCCCCTTTACTATATATTGATCATACATCCTTACGAAGTGATATGCTGCTTTAATCCGGTACAATTTGTACCTGGTTATATTGTTATTTAAGAAACATCAGTTTGTTCCACATTTTAAGCGTAGCTTCCACGATTATAAATACCTTTTAACCAGTCTGGTGGTGTGTAGTTCCGAGACTGCGTTTGCTACCTCCTGCATGACCGCTTCCTTTTCTCGCAGCGTCCATCATGCTTGGCGGTGGGTACAAAGCGGAGAGGCTTCGAGTCAACCTTCGGCTGGTCATTAATAGACTCAAGCTGCTTGAGAAGAAGAAAAGTAAGCCCTCTCTTGTCCTACTGAGCGCACACTAATGATCTAATTCTGACCGCATGACTTTCCCCTTATTTCCAGCCGAGCTGGCGCAGAAAGCCCGAAAGGAAATAGCCGATTACTTGTCATCCGGGAAAGATGAGCGTGCTCGTATCCGCGTGGAGCACATCATCAGGGAGGACTACCTGGTGGAGGCCATGGAGATCCTCGAGCTGTACTGTGACCTACTACTGGCACGGTTTGGCCTCATTCAGTCCATGAAGTGAGTCAGGAGCTTGACCACAATTTAACTATCCCCTTTTCAGTCACTATGGATGCATATAAACATGGAATAAAGGTTTCGCCCACTAGGCCTATTGGCATGTTCCATCAATGAACTTTGTTAAACGTCAGCATACTGTTTAAAAACCCAAATGGAGATTTTAACTATGGTCAGCTTACAGAGCATTTTTGTAAGGGATTCACAAAAGTATGATGCATGTGATTGCTGTAAATGTGCCATTACGCAGATTGTTTATGGCAATATCATAGTAGTAAAGACATGCTGTCCGATGTTGTTATTCCAGTATTTTCCCAGGCTACCATGTACCAGTTCCAGTGAATGAATTTTGTTGTCTATCTAAGGGAGTTGGATCCTGGCCTGCAGGAGGCTGTGTCCACATTAATATGGGCTGCCCCACGTTTGCAGTCAGAAGTATCCGAACTGAAGATTGTGAGTATGATTGTGGACTCTGACTCCTGAAGAACTGTACTTATGAAACATTTCTCTGTCATGATCACAACCAAGAATAGTGCATAACAAGTACTTTGTGTAATGGCCGGGCTAAGATGATGGTTCATAAACCTGCTCTCTGCCTTGTATCCAGGTGTCCGATCAACTGTGTGCAAAATACAGCAAGGAGTATGGCAAGCTGTGCAGGACAAACCAAATAGGGACGGTCAACGACAGGGTACGCTCTCGCCGCGATTCCGTCTTTCCTGTAATTTTAAGTGCCATGCTTGTATAGCCTGCGGAATCGTGGAAGAAAGTTTCTCCTTTGAATTCTGCCTGGAAGTTAATGCATAAGCTGAGCGTGGAGGCCCCCCCGAAGATCCTGGTGGAGCGTTACCTTATTGAGATCGCCAAGAACTACAACGTTCCTTACGAACCTGACGCCATGGTCAGGGTGAGTGTGGCGCTGACTCTCCTACTCGTCACTCGGCCTTGCTCTTTCCCATTACACTCTCAGAAAAAAGGGTAGCAATTTGTACTTTTGCTTGTCACTAGGTCTGTACCCTTAGTGGTCTGCCAGTTGTACCCTTAGAAATGGACTGTGGGGAACATCCCCAAGGTACAAGCAACATTAATGTACCCCCATAGGGTACAAAAATGTTCCTCATGGTCCATTTCTGTACCTTTTATAAGTGACAATTATCCTTTAGGGTACAGCCCCAGTGACAAGCAAAGGTACAACTTTTTCTCTTTCTGAGAATGTACCGTTGGGTATTATTTCAACACTTATTAACTCCCACATCTGGTTTTGCCTGTTTAGTCAGCTGCTGTCATTGAGCATGTGGCCAGTGGGCCCATCTTTGCAGTGAAATCGGCAAATTTTCAGCAGTGTTGCCGTTCCGCTCCTCTCCCCTTCCGGTGTACGCTGAGGTAACTCTGTTTCCCGCAGCCCGAGGTGGCCTTTGGTGAGGAGGCGGACCTCATTGATGTGGACAGTGACAGCAGAAAGCCAGGTGGCGGGGGTGGCGGCTTCACTGCGCCACCTGTGGCTGGGTCCATACCCATGCCCCCCGGGTTCAAATACCCCACCCCCAGTGGATCAGTAAGCAAGCCGCCTGCCTGTACTGGAAACCACACCTGATATCTGACACTTTGTTGACCATTCATAGGAAAATCACAAATATAGGTACATATATTGTATAAAATATATATTTGGGAACAACTTTTGGTCTGAGCATAGGGTTAGCTATTTATTTGGTGCCTCTGGAGAATTTATGGGATGGATAAGGGCCTTGATCAAGGGCTCAATAGCCATGCAACAATTCTGTTGGGGTAGCGATTTGAACCAGTGACTTTCCAACAGGCACCTTCCGATCACAGGCCTAACCCGCTGGCTTATCCACCCCGCCTTTCAAAAGTCATACTGACTCTGGGATGATCACATATGGCATAACACTGCAGGGCTCAACAATTTTTTGGAAGGGTGGAAATCATCCACATCTTTTCTCAACAAGCCTGAAAAGTGACTCTTGTTGTTGCAGGAGCCCTTCCATGCCGCTGTGGGAACCTACGATAGCATTCCCAACTTCCAGCCCCCGGTGAGAGGACAGCCCCCCCAGCTTCCGAGTGTTCCCCCCACCTACGAGTCTGTAAGTGAGTGTGGCCATCACTCGCAAGAGGGATGCCTTTGTGGCAAAAATATTTTTGGTAGAAATTTCCCATAACTGTGACTTGTACCTCATTGTTGCTATGTCATGCATTTCGAAGGACTTGGGGCTTGATAGATTCCTACCCTTTGTCATCATGTTATTGAAGCAGTTTCTAAGTTTTTTTTTTTTTGTAGATGAAGAAAAGAGATTGATAGGGTTTCCTTTTCAGATCGATGATTTGGCCATCAAACCATCTGGGCCTGCCCAGGTACCTGGTAAGTTGTTTTTCGGTTTCACTCTTAGCTAGATATGGCTGTCTTTCACTAAAACCCCAACCTTTGTATACACGGGGCAGAGGGTGTCCTGTGGCCATACTGAAGTACTCTGCTCACTCCGCTCCAGGTCCAGGCCCCTCCTTTGGGTCATTTGACAACAGCCCCCTCCCTGAGCTTCCCTCTGTCCCTGACACACTACCTGCGTCTTCCTTCGGCCGAAATGCCTCTACTTCCGACGACATCGACTTTGACGACCTCTCGCGGCGCTTTGAGGAGCTGAAGAAGAAGACCTAGAACGCCCCAGAACATTCTGTTTGTTCTCTCTTGCAGTAAATTTCCCTCCCCTGTCTCCTCCCTAAATTCCAATATTACGCTCTCTTACTTAAACACGGTGGAGCAGCCAGGGGGCAGGCCGTTGGTCCCGCCATTCTTAGTGTACAGCTTGATAAAACACCCAGATGTCAAAGTGTGGAAAAGCCATCGTGGGCCTAATCCCAAAGCTTATAGACAACCACGCTGCCTCCTACCCAAACTATAATACCTGCCGTTTGATTGACGGCCTTTGAGAGTTTGCCAGAGAACAAAGAACGCCATCTCATTAAACATCATGGTGGTGTTTCCAGCCGTGGTTAAAGATCTTCAGTTTTGAATGGAATAAGGCCTTTCGCAACCAGAAGAATTGCGATGTATCCTAAAAATTTCTTGTTTTGACATGTAAGCTTCTTGTTGTTTAGTTTGATCAGTTTTCGAGCTCATGTTTTCTAATTACACTGGAGATTTAATATTTTGTCGCACAGAAAGGGGTGGAAGTGTGATATTGCAACCAATCAGCAAATACTTAGTTAAATTAGTAATTTATATGCACATGCTAGGTTAAAGATTCTACAGACCATTCTGCCTGATGCTTCCCTTTGTAACTTGCTGGTGGGAAGACCTGCACTTAGACATTGAATGATTTAGTCTGGCTAAAGATATATGTATCTAGGATCATGGCTAAAGTGATCTGATATATGCATTTGTAAACTAGGTTGAAATCAAAAGCTGACATATTACTTTTTCGGATGATCCTGATGCTGACATTACTTCAGTGCTGCAAGGTTCTAGGTCATATTTTGGTCACATTTAGTTTATTGAAAGCTTCAACACCCAAGTGGTTATAATAATATAATAGACTTAAAGCACTACAAACAAACACTCCTTACCTTAAGAAGGCGGTGCATGAAGAGGATGGATTTACAGCAAATCAGCAGAAGTCGATATTGAAGTTACGTTATTATTCTGGGTTTTTTTTGTATCTCCGTTAAAAATGTTTATTTTCATCTCAGTTATGCCCTCATGCTCTTTATTTATCGAGCGCAGCCTTATATTTATTTTTATGGTTCTATCTGAAATAAGGTGGTGTTCAAAATCACGGGGCTGGTTTTATATTCTTTAAAAATTTTCAATGTAGTCCCATAATCGTATCCTCATATCAGTCATAACCCAGTTTCGTTAGCGCTTATGCGATCTGTCTCTTTGTAATCAGTATGGCTAACCTGTCCGGTAGTATGCTAATCTGTTAACATATTGGGTTACATTTTTAAATTAGTTGTGTATGTAAATGGGATTGCCTGTGGTCATTCTTTTCTTGACGAAAGTAAAAGCACCAGACATCCCAAAATCAGCGTCTCCGACCTTCAACAGCATACCTCTCTTTGGTTGTCCTTACGGTGTGTCTGAATGTTTTAAAGTTTATTTTGAGCTATGTTATGTATTAAATATCGATCGTTACAACAAAAAAAACGGACGTTACCTAATAAAACGTTACTTGTCACACAAGAAGCTGCGTTTCGAGATTTTTTTTAAACCTATGCTGAACAATAATGTATTGCACGGGGACCTGTTCAGTCCTAGGCGTTCTTGTATAGCGCGTTTAATCCGTTTGTGGAAAAGTGGCACTACGTGGTAATTAATGATAATTTATAGGCTTCTGTTTTAAATGCCTTTGGAGAATACTATTGCACCAAGGTTATATTTCAGGTTTTCACCAGCTCCTCTGTATTGTTTACTGTGCGCAGTGGCCAAACCCACAAGCGTTCGGAGCGTCAGTAAGCTGGATCATGAGGCCATTTAGACAGGTTTTGTTCCCACTGACAACACCACTAGATGGCGCTCCTAAAACACTGATGCATTAGACCGGAATGTGCCCGACAAGACATCATGTACGTATTTACATAGTCAGTTTTACGCATGCATTCTAAAGTTATCTCCTTGTTCCTAAAACTTCAGTCATCCAGCAGTCGTTTGTGCAAAATTTTCAGTGCCTTCCATCCATCAATTTTATGTAACTGCTTGGCCTCTTCAGGATCATGGGAGGTCCAAAGTCTGTACTGAATGGTATAGGCACAAGGCAGGGAACAATCCAGGATGGGGCGCCAACCCATCACAGGGCACAGTCACACACCATTCATACCTACAGGCAATTTGGTAACTCCAGTTAACCTCAACATGATTTTGGACTGTGAGAGGAGAAGTGGAGAACTCGGAGGAAACCCCACAATGAAATGGGGAGAACATGCAGAGACTCGAACCCTAGTCCCAGAGGTGTGAGGCTATTAATAGCTTGAACTACTGGACCGTCGTGCCACCCCGACAGTGCCTTCTATAGTGGAAAAAAATGAGAAAAACGAAATAGCCATATTACAAGCAAAGTTAATTATCTGAACTAAAAGGTTACACAATGCCCATATGTGAGGGGCCGGTGGTGCCCTGAACTGTGGTTCTCATCCCATTTTACAGAGAGACAAAGAGAGCCCTTGCTATCTTGCAATCTCACCCCACGCTCATGTGCTCGGTCTGACACGTGGAGTCAGATGATGCCTGACTCAATATGAAGGACACGTCTACAAACTTAGTGTTCAGCTGAGGTAATGTGACGAACTCTTACTATTTGTTCCACAAGCCTCAATAAGGCTGACTGGTGATCGTGCTTTTTCAGTGTACGCACCTAATCTTTGGCACAACCTCCCTGTTAACGACAGCTTCTCCCCCAAAAAACACCATTTTTAAATCTAGACTGAACACTTAATTTGGACTGGCATTCAGTTCGGATTAATATTTTAATTGTGTGTTGTTTTCCTCTTTCCCTTCTCTTGTGTACGGAGATGGAGTTGGACTGGCACTACTGTTGTCCGGTTAGGTCTTATGTTTGCATTTTTTAACTTATTATTTGTAAATATTGTACAGCACTTTGGTAGCTTTGGTTGTTTTTAAATGTGCTTTAAAAATAAAACTACCACTCAGACATTTCCTGTATCTGCCGTTAGTAATACTTGTTTTTTTTTTACTCTGAGCAACCATACATAATTAATCCTAGAGACCATACAGGTTCCATGTACTGTAGATATACCATGTTAATTAAATGTCAAATATAATTCTATAACTTACTGAGATGATTGATGAGGAAAAGAAGGTTTTCTTTGAACTTGGGTGGGGCTGATCCAGACATGTGCTGATTCATCTGAACAGTAACAATGAATGTTTGGGAGTTTACAGATACTTGGTACCACCCACTGAGCCAAAGCCAGACCTGATCATGAAGCAACTAACAAGCTGAGTATCTTCTGCCTGTCTGTTCTTCTTGGTTCCTGTTACGTCACAGGTGCAATGAAAGCTGTTGATAAGGAGCAATGACTTGGGTCTGTAGACCCAAGGGTCACGCATTCGAATACTCCATGAGGCTGGGGTCAGCTGCTGTTCCCATCCCATATAGATTTTTACCAGAAATTCTATAAGAAAAAATGTTGATGACATGCCCTCAAACGTCACCAGCAGGGGGCAAACATTGGTTGCCTCACACAGATGCGTAGTTGGAGGGGTGGCAAACATCGTTACTGCCGAAGGGCCCACTAGGCAGGTTCCATGAATCACACAGATGCAGAGATTTGCAGAAGCATTTACTGCATGGCTACCATTTTCGGATAGTCAGCCACAAGAGGGCGATGTGGAGGTGGGCGGCCTGTGGACTCCTGGGTCAAACGAAAAATAGGCAAACTGGTTCAACTACATCCTCCTGCCTTGTGATCCTTTGGAAAGTGACGTGGCAGTAGTGACAGTGAGGAAGGAAGGTGGGGCCACCGTGACAGAGTAATCTAATCAGTGTCAAGGCAGACTGCTGCCGTTCATCTGAGGCTCCAAAGGCCACATTAGTCTGACCTTATTATGGGATGTCTAAAATACAAGCTCAACATCTATTCTAATATCACAATCTTGGCTGTTGAAAAATCCCCTTTAACAAACTATATTAAGTTCACTGAATTGAAACAAGTGACCCAACACAAATTTACTGTAAACCAATACAATTAAAATGTCCATTTCAATTCAAAGGTATACGGGAAGGTATACGTCTCTGCAGAAAGGTGTGCAGAGAGCAAGCTGCACATGGCAGGGCTGGCGGTGTGCTCTGGAAAACCGCTGCTGTCTGGTTCCCTCTCAGCTGGATGCCCAGTGGGAGCGTATTCCTTGAGGACTACACCTGCTTTATGAAAAAAAGAGGCAGAGAAAGAAGGACTCTACTATGTTTTGGAAGTAATAAGGTGAGTTTTGCACAGCCCTGTCCTTAATTACTTAGACTGTGGGAGACAAATGGATGAAGCCAGGCTTTTCTCTATT
>JAODUD010000008.1:16614239-16626379 GCA_026784285.1 Stomatorhinus walkeri
CAACGCGGGGCAGACCATGTAAGGTAACAGCGCGGGGCAGACCATGTAAGGTAACAACGCGGGGCAGACCATGTAAGGTAACAGCGCGGGGCAGACCATGTAAGGTAACAACGCGGGGCAGACCATGTAAGTTAACAATGCGGGGCAGACCATGTAAGGTAACAGCGGGGTCACCGAGTGCTGAGGCACATGGTGCATAAAAGTCACCAACATTGGCATTAATTCCAGCACAAAATTGTGCGCTGGGAGCTCCATGTGGGCTTCCATGGCTGAGCAGCTGCATGCAGGCCTCATCACCTAGTGCAATACCAAGTAGTGGATGGAGTGGCGTAAAGCACACCGCCACTGGCCTGGAGATTTTCAGGGGCTGGGCTAGGACCCTAAGTTCCAGTGAAGGGAACGCTTAGTGCTTCAGCATACCAAGACATTTTAGACAATTCTATGCTTCCAACTTGGTGGGAACAGTTTGGGGGAGGCCATTTACTGTTCCAGCATGACTGTGCCCCAGTGCACAGAGCACGGTCCATAAAGGCATGGTTGGGTAAGTTTGGTGTGGAAGAACTTGACTGGTTCACACAGAGCCCCGACCTCAACCCCACTGAACACCTTTGGGATGAACTAGAACGGAGATTGTGAGCCAGGTCTTCACCTCCAACATCAGTGCCTGACCTCACAAATGTTCTTCTTGATGAATGGGAAAAAATTCCCACAAACACTCCAAAATCTTGCAGAAAGCCTTCCCGGAAGAGTAGCAGCTGTTATAGCTGCAAAGGGGGGGGGCATCTCCATACTGATGCCTATGGATGTAGTGTGTAATGGCCAGGTGTCCTAATACTTCTGTCCATATAGTGTATATTCAGGCATGATCAGTGGCTTCAGTTAACGACCAATGAGTGAGCAGTGCCACTTCCTGCATGGGAGCTCACCTTCCTGAAAGCTCTCTTGTCAGCATGGCAGGCCCAGATGAGAGCCAGCAGATAAGCTGTGAAGAAGGATCCAAGCAACGCCGGAACAACATAGTTGTTCTTCACCGTAGCGAAATACTCTGCTGTGCGGGACAGGTCCACGTGGTTGGGCATCACGAAGAAGGAGCTCCCGAACGTGGTGAGGTGGTTGCAGAGGCAGTGTGTCATGTTCGGTTCTGTCCGCTCGCCCACCTAGAAGTGGGGCGATGTGACGATGACCCAGAGCAATTTCGGGAGCCTAGGAGAGGTCAAAGGAGGAGGTCGGTGACTCACCAGGCAGCCGAACGTGCTCCAAGCTTTGAGGTTGCTGTTCCAGAAAAGGCACTTTGTGGGGAAGAGCGAGATCAACACTGTGACGCTGTCATTCTTTGTGCAGTTTCGCAGGCCGGCCTGCACGAACCAGGGCCCGTCACCAAACTGCAGCATGTCTGGAGTGATCAGCCACCGATATCCACCTATAACAGCAAGATCCTCTAAGATTCCAGGCACAATTCAGTATTTTAAAGACAATTCTTTTGAAAATGCAGGGCTAGAGAGTGCTTGGAATAATTTGGGGGGGGGGTTAAGGTCCTTGCTCAAGGTCCCAATAGTGAATTCACTCTATTGATGCTGGAATTAGAACCAGTAACCTTCTGATCAGAATTCCAGCACCCTAACCTGCTGGCCCACACACTTCCCCCAACATGAATCACTACAACAAAACGATTATTTAGGTCTTCGTGAATTAATATGAACTAAGCAATGAATGGCAGCTAAGTTAACAGACACAGGAGTTGCTGGCTTGATCCATACTTGTTTGATTTAATATGGTGCTGTAGAGGAAAGGAGGATTCTGGGATGGGGTGCCGTGGGCCAGCTGAAGCTGCAGGGAGTGCTCCACGTTGGACTCCATTGTAAGGACGATGGTGCTGTTTGTATCAGTGACGTCGAAGGTCAGGGTGATGATGGTGTCTCCCTGGAGCGTCACGTTCTGGGAAGTGACCTCTGGAGCATCAGAACGTGGCAGAAAAATCTGGAGGGGGGAGAAAAAGATGAACACAGGTGAAGAAGCAGACTGAGACCAGAAGGAGGAACCTGGAGCTCTCTTCCGCAAGTTAACAGGGTTTTACTGTTACCTGAATGCTGTCTGACAGGTTGTATAGACGAATGTCTCCATTGATCACATCTTTGAGGGACAGACTGCTCACCGACCCTGTGATGTTTTCATTAGGGGTGTTTGGAAATGGGTTTATCATAAAGGAGAACATCTGAGAAAAGAAAAAAACTACTCATGTTCTATTCTTGATTCTTTTCTTTAAACACATTACAAACAATGCACTTATTAGCTGTTGAGCTTCTGAGCCTTGTACTAACCATACAAAGGTTGTGGGTTCAAATCCCATGGAGCTCATGTTAATCGGGACCCTTTCCTCTACTACAAGGTACTTCGTTTATTCATTTATGTAATGCTTTTATTCAATCTGATATGTTTATATGTCAAGATTGGTTTATTGTCAATACAACAATATATACAGTATTCAGGTCCCCCATGGTGCATTATAAAGATAAAAATGCAATATGTTGGGCTTACATACAAGAGCAAGGCCCTTCTGAGATGTGAAGTATCAACTATATGATATGTAAATGTCCTTAACTTGTTACATACTAGTAGCATTAAATGAAACAATTCAGGTTTGAGTATGTTACTTCAGCTCCTCGTCTGAGATCAGTGTCCCAAAAATTTGATCCTGCTTGCTTCACTTACCTGAACATTCACCTGAGTGTCTTGCTTCACCAAGGACTCCAGAGCACTTAAAGGAGGCATCACGTAATAGGGTCCATTGACCGCATCCCCAATCACACTATCGGCAAGTTGCTGGATTTTCTGTCTACAAGAGGCAGTGCAGAGGGTATTGCCACACATCTTCACACCCGTTTATGACAGGAGTCCACTAATTCCAGACAAACCTACAAACCTGCTTACGGTGATGGTCACTAGAGGCTGGCTTATCGTTGTGACACCGGATCCAGAACTGGCCATCAGGAGACTCACTTCTTCAAGTATTTCAAATACCAAAGATGACATATCTGAGTGCTATGATAGGATACATGACAGCAGAGAGGCAATGAGCAATTTCCAGCTTGGAATATGCTATTCCCTACACTGATCCCAGAGCAGCCCACTGCTCGACAGCTGTTTAAACTTCTCATTTCATTTGGTAAATTATTTAAGTACATTTTTCAGTTATTATTATTATTGATATCTATTTTACAATACTAGTATACGAGCCTGGAAACACTCATCATCACGACGCCTTACTCCAACATCACACCCAAAGACGCACCTCAGATTCTGAGAGACTTTCATAGGCACAGGAAGATGCAGAAAGGGTAAAGATGCCATTACTGCAGCCTAGGATGTTGCTGAACTGGTCTGTGTCAGCGGAAGTGAGACTTGATGTGACGTTCTTCAGAAGCTGTAGGTACCTCATCTGTTGGGCGGAGATGAGAGTGCTTGAGGATGGAGTGACAAAGTCATGTATAAAAATTCTATAGATTCATTAGTGGTCATTAAAATAACATTGATTAATGCAATGACCCAGAGATAACCCAGTACATCTGAGACAATATTCTTTTGGTCCATACTGATTGCCCTGTTGTTAAATGGGTGATTCAGCTATCCATGGAATGAGTCCATAGATTTGGCAACACTTGTGTAGGAGACCGAGGTAGGCGTGGTCTTTCGTAATCATGCACGCTGGGTCACTTAGTGGTGGTAGTAATTTGTAATATCACTTGTTAGGTGAAAGTGGTAGTGAGTGGGTGATGGGGGAAAGCCGACTTGTAACCGCAAATCACGAATATAATCGCGAATGTCAGTGAATGTGTTTTGCTTTTTATGGATTATTGCCTTGGAAACTAATGTATTTTATCGCTACTTGTGGATCCTACGGATGTTTGGTGAGCTGACTCGTTGGGTGTTTAATGCTTTGGATGCTTGAAGATTTTGATACTGAATTAAACTGAAAGAACAGCTCTTGTATTATTACCAGCTGGGCGTCAGCCAGGTTAAGTTTTGTAAGACAGTCGCCTATAACCTGCATTGTAATTCTTGTGTTCTAGACTTCATGAAAATAATGGTGCGTGTAAGGGTTGATTTATACTTCTGGGTAGAATGTATGCCATAGTCTACGTCATAGCTTGACCCCTGTAGTCAGATTTCTGGGGAGGTGTGTGTCAGGCTACAACGTAGACAACGGCCTAGGGTACACGGCTTCGCCACACCAATGGGATCGATTCTACACAGAAATATAAATCAGCCTAACATCTTAATGAACATGACTGCATGGCTGATTATAGATGACCACAGATGAGCGGAATACATTTACCTCCTCTGAAAATGTAGGCTCTATTGCACCCAACTCCATCATTTCCAAGAAGTTAACAGCAGTCTGTCGAAAAGAGCAAACATTCCACTTAAAAATGTCAACTGTATATGAGGGAACGCTCCTATTTGCCACCATCAAGACTGACCTGCACAACAAAGCTTGGGTTCTGCAAGTTGTTCGCCATGTTGCCCAGCATATCTTTAGGAGGGACAAAAATTGAGAAATTAGCAGACAAAAAGGAAGAGGAATCAAATTGCATGTAATGCGTAACTCATTACTGACCCATGGAAAGATCCCTCTTTCTTCTCTTATCTGGGACGTTCTAAGAAATAAAGGGGAAATTAGAAGATATTGAGCTGAATTGCTTGGGAATTGGCTTGGAAGCACCCCTCCGTAGATGAATGTGACATCCAGACTCACTGCACATTAACCTACCTGGGTCGGGGTCGTTGGGTCAGAACCATCCGTTTCCAGATCTGAAAGAAAGTCATTGACAAAACCTTAACAACCAATGAAAAAGCAAACCTGTTTAACAGCCACAATTACACCTTCTCATACTTCTTACAGAATTATTGCTAATTGCTATTTTTGTCAGGAATGGTGGTAAATACAGTATAACAGAGTAATGTGGCAGATGCTAGGCCATGGACTCTACCAATGACGCATATGGATCCGTATGTCAAGTTGCAGTTAGGTGTCGTCAGCAGCTGGACATCTGGGTCTATAATGATGTAGGCACAGTTAGAAGGACCTGCAACAGAGACACAGGGAGTCCGGCATTACATCACACTCTCCCAACTCGCAACATTTCTAAAGCAGCCAGGATGAGTGACGGACATTCCCTCGATTTCTGTCCGGAGACAGACTAACGGTCGTGGCTGGTGTCGTCAAATCCACAAGCTCTCCACAAGGTCATCACTTATTACACAGGCACAAGCCAAGAAAATGAGAAAAACATGGAAATCCTATGCAAATCCAGTCGCATTCAGCCTGCAGTTTGATCCAATGCTTTCATTGAAGATTTAATCCACTATGAAAATTTGGTGGCCCTGTAAATCCAGTGCAGTGCTCATTATATCTTTGGTTAATTGATCATAACATGAAATTAAGTTTTTTTTTTGTTGAAGAGTAGTCAAACTCATTAAATACTGAAAGCTTCTGGCTGTACGACACCATTGTATAGGCAGATACCTGCATGGAGTACGAGGAGTATGACGGATCCTCCAATGACTGTATCTGTAAGTTTTGACCCTAATTAATGTCTGTCCAGTACACAAATATAATTTTCCAAACCCTTCATCACCATCCTGTGACATATGAAATTCATTGGCTGCAAACAACAGGCTGGAGAGGAGCATTGAATGGTAACCGATGTCCGTATGTGTGGTTTCATTATTGTTAAGTACCAAATTAGCCCTGAACCCCGATCCTCCAAAACACACGATACTCACACAATATTGGTAGAGACATGTCTCTACCGTCCATACCCAAACCTACACCCTAAACCGATGCAAAATTCAGGTCAAACAGTTTAGACACAAATGATGAATAACATGCAGAGCATCACACTGCGTACCTGAAAGTATCACACAGTGTAACGAAGGCTAAGGGACATATTCACACCCGTACGAGGGTCTTCCAAAACAGAATCGCCCTGTGTCCTTTATTGATTCAGGAAAGATCTAAGTAAAAGTTTATCAGCGTCCAAACAGCAAAACCTTTTTGGTAACAGCGAGAAGCAGTTTCCCCGTTAAAGTCTTATCCCTGCTCAAGAAGCATTATTACCTGTAATTAAGCTGTATGACATTTGACGGGAGTACGGAAATGCACTAGTCCTCTTTTACCGTTCAGTCAGCGATTAGCCCTAATTAAGTGCCCACAACATAACATTTTTAGTTTTTAGTTCGGATGGTTATTATGCGTATTTCTTAAATACTGCACTGTGTTTTTGAAGCAGTGGCTCTTTAATCAATGGAGCGGCTGTATGGCCGCTGATGCCACCCCATAGAGAGCGCCGCTGAAGTATCGCGGCTGGTCGCCCCGCAATTACTCACCTTTCGCCTCTTTGAATTTTGCGTCTTTAAACACATTATGTCCCACCCATTGCGCACAATGAGGGACTTTATCTTTCTGCACCTCCTGTTCCAGGATCTTCATGGTATTGCAGCTCAGGTCCTGCAGCAGATGTCCACCTCGGCTCTGGCAGAACTGCGATGCCTCGGACCACGACATGGGCATGTGGACAAAGTTAAGGCTTGCGGGGTTCACGCCGTCTTTTTCAGAGTTGCATTTTTCTGACTTAGATGATTGAGAAACAACCAACATCCACAAAAGGAGACAAACAAGGAGGATGCCGGTCATGGCGTACTGCGTCCAGGAGCCAAAAGTACCAGTCCCTCCGAGGTGTCCACGGAGCCACTAAAACAAGTCAGATGTTCCGATCAGCCTGGCCTAGGGAAATCAGTACAAGCTGCCAATGAAAATACCAAGTCAGCTCCCTCTTTAGTAAAATCACTTTCTTCAAACTTTTACAACATGCAAAGGATATGCGGATATAGGCCTACCTTTGCATGATTCAAGGTCAAAACCATTAAAAGTGATCACATTTTAACTGTAGGCTTCAATGAGAATATCTACTCCCTTTTCTCAGTTATTACAAATATATGTACAAATGACGTGTCACTTTATCGATTCTGGCACCTAATGGTTAGAAATGGCCAGTGATTCTTTTTTGCAAAAAAATGGCTTCCATCATGTAGTCGATACAACAAAAAAGAAAATTCAACTGAATTAAAATACTTTCGTTATTAATCGATTTGCAGCACTGAATTAAGTAAAACACAACATTTGTATGGCCAGACCAATAAACCAGATCGGTGGTCCATAAGTAATAGTATTAATGATTATACTTTTACAATGTAAATCATCATTTATAAATCCGCGATGGATCACAACTGATCTTTGTATTCGCGCAATCGATTTTATTCACTATAAGGTTAAAATATCTGTACTATTTAGCAATACAACATTATGGGTAACAACGATTATTTTATAATACCGTTGTCTACTAAAACTTATTTGCGAGAGCAGGATTGATCTGCTTCCAGCCTTGCGCTGATAAATCCCCGCATCGCCTCCTACGTAACTCCGTGCTGCGCCGAATGCCTATAAATGACAGCAAGAAACTGTCTGCTAATCAGTGGTAAAAGTAACGAATAATTAGCGCACATGGCAGAACACTACAAGGTAACGGAACATTTTGAGACACAAAATGCCTATATTAAGTGGTATTGTTTTGTTTAATATCATCTGAATTTGTACCAAATGTTTTGATCGCACGTTTCAATGTTCAGACCGATTTTATGCGCGTAAAAGAAAACCTTTTATTAATCTGGAATACAGCTGAAAATACACTTGCAACATGATTTTTTCCGTCTATATCGTATAATAATAGTTGGAAGTCGCTTTCATGGTAAGCTAATTTAGCAAATTTAATTCGATTTTAATGCAATTCATATAACTGGTTAATACGTGGATGGCTGAAAACAACGACTAAGTCAATAATAATAATTTCTTCCTTAATGATTTGCCAAAAGATTTTGACAATTTAATTGTATTTGGAAACCTGGTTTATTATGTGAAAGTCTTAATTTACTCTCTTCTTGATTTTAAGTACGGTATAAGAAAAAAAACTATAAATCTTATTATTTCATTTGAATAATAACAATTGATAATAATAACTATTGAATGAATACGCCTCTTTCATTTAATTCCGATTATGAATGGTTTGTGACAATATCTTTTTGCGTATTTGTGGTTCTGGATATTTGGAATAGTTTTTCCAGACCCTTTATACAGACCCTTTAATATGTTTTTTGTTTTTTATTTGTAGAGGTGTCTGAAAGATGTGTTGAAAGTGATCGGTTCAGGTAGCATCGTCTTTGTTTCCTACCTTACGGCTATTGGAGATGAGCGTTTCTATGCCAACCAGCTGATGCCCCTGCTGCAAAGGACTGTGGGAGTGGATGCAGCCCACTTGCTGATGGTTCGGCTCATTGGCCTGGGACTGGTACCAGGCATCAGGTACCAGGACCCGGTGTCACTGGTCAGTCTGAGCACTGCTTCCTAGGGTGTTTTTTGCTACCATTCCCCTCAGTTAACTTTGCTGGACATTTTTAACAGCATAATATGTATTTTTCCTATGAAAATCGAAGTTTGTACTCAATATATTTAATGCTGGCAGAGCGTTCTCCAATCAAAGTTGGAGGTTAGCATGATGCTAAACTATACCCTTGAGGTAGACTCTACATCCTTCTGGTAGGTATCTGCTGTTGTACCCTTTAGAAAGGTACATAATCCAAATTGTATCAGTATATCTGCAGCCTCACATGAGTACATGAGTTTGTTGGGGTAAAAAGGTCCATTTAGTAGTTTCTGCGTGTGCACTGCCATCCTCAGGAAGTGAAGGTCATGGGTCATCGCTTCCAGAACCCCCTGGGGCTGCTGACAGACTTCAGCAGGCACTCCGCCGCCATCGATGGGCTCTACAGGCTGGGTTTTGGCTTTGTGGAGGTGGGGACAGCCGACACACAGGCAGTGTCCACCGTCCAAAGGGCAGTCGGCAGGTAGGCCTGACGCAACGTAGGGAAGCTGAAATGTGATGCAGCGTGAAAATCAAATACAGCCTCTCCCCAGGTTACGGTGGGGTCATAGGCTGACCTACCATAAGGCAAACACATCATAAGGTGAAAATCCATTTTAATACAATATACCTAACCAAACAAACATCATAGCCTGGCCTAGCCTACCTTAAATCACGGGTTGAGCAAAATCATAAACACAAAGCCTGTTTTATAACAAAAGTTTGAATATCTCATTTAATTTATTGAATAATATACTACAAGTGAAAAACATTTATCTATAATAAAGTTGAAATATCGTAACTTTGACCATTGTTTCCTGGGCGTATCTGTCCATGGTATTATACCTGCTTTGTGCATTACTATGGAGAACAGTTATATATATTCCGTACTTGCTGATAATAATAATTCAGCAGATCATTTTTTTAGTGCTGGTTGTATATTTTCTTTGAGACCTAGTCTGCAAGTACACAAGGAAAGTGGTGCTGTGACCTTTAACTCAGACAGTACATGCTAACTCTAATCCCGGGGCTCTGTGTGTGTCTGTGTGTGTGTGACTGTTAAGGTACAAGCCCAACTGCTTTGTTTGTGCCGCTGTTCAGGAGCGTTTAAAGACGAGGGAGGCCTTCCAGTCAAAGCTGACCACAGGTAACATACCTCTTTCTCCTACGAAGGCCTTCTTTAAGAACATGAATCATAAATTTACAGTATCATATGGAAATATGAGTGATCTGCTTGAAGCCATGATTATTTGTTATTTATATTAACGGGAGAGAGCGTTGGTTTTGTGGACTAATGAGTCAGAAATTGAAATATTCGGGTCACATTGCCTTGTGTTCGTAAGACAGAGAGTGCATGAGTTCTGCATGCGTGGTTTCCGCTGCCCAGCAAGGAGATGGAGGTGTCATGTTTGGCAGTGCATTGTGGGGGGCAATCAATGACAGTCTCAACTATTACAGCAAAGTCATGCTGTCCCATCAGTATTATGGCTGCTTGGGCAGGAGCTTTAGAACAACTCAAATAAATGACCTGGTCTGCCACAGCGTACAAACTCAGTCCCATAGCACTTGCATGCAACAAACCGTTGAGGGGCGCGTTTCCCAAAAACATAGTTGCTAATTACATTAGCAGCTCGTGTAGTTCGAACTATGCAAGTACGATGCGGGTGTTTCCCGAAACCATAGTCAGTGTAGTGAAAGCAAAACAGGCCGCAAGCATAGTTAATACTGCAGAACAAAGGTGCAGAGAAGCTGGGAAGATGTGATGAGTGATTTCCTGCTGGACGTGAAACTGATCAGCGGAAATAGATGTTAAGAAATCTAAGATTTAGAGAAAAAAAAAATCTGGTTCTCCAATAAGTTTTGAGTCAGGCGCCACATAATGTTATCTGTTATGGACGGGCATGGTGTAGGGATGACCCACAGTCCGGCTTACTGATACTTATTAGAACTGAATTCAGACACGAAACAAAAGGGACCATGAGGGGTCAAAACAAAGGTGGGTAGGCGACACAAGGAGAAACATGGGCTGTAGCTAGAAGACGGAAACCAGAGGGAACGCATGCAAAGCGCCTACAACAATCACAACAAAACTATCCAATTACAATTAAACGCGGGCTGGGAACTACAAGACACGAGTGAGGGTCACAGTCACGAAAGACTTAAACACTAGGAAAAGGGTTGACCAGTGACACCTGCTGGCCAGACAGGGACTGATCCTGACAGTATTAGTCATAGATGCACCACATATATGACAGTGGTTCCATAAGATGACACTGGAGTTGAATGGCACCACAACATCATAGAACAACACATTACTCGCTTGTTTCTGGTGAGGCAGGTGTTTTCAGACCTAATATTTGAAAATGAAAATATACAGAAATATGAGTATATGCAGAAAAATATGTTTAACATTTTATATGTATAAACAAAGTTTCCAGCAAGCGCACTTAAAGCATTGACATACTGTAAATCAGTCCATCCAACCATTAATCTATCCATCTTCTGACTACTTATCTAGTATAGGGTGACTCGGTGATACTGTTTGTAATACTGTAAGTCAGTTAACAGGCAGCTTACATTAATTGACTGTCATGTGATACGTTCCAAGCTGGGCAACCAATGGGAATTAACCTGGGCCAGAGCGACCTTTCCCAGGATCCTGTGGCTGAGGTTACAGAAGGGGTACAGGCCTTGGGGCCCCTAGCAGATTACCTGGTAGTGAATGTTAGCAGGCCCAGCTCCCCAGACTCAAGGGTCCAGATGGGGAAGGGAGAACTGCGCCACCTACTGGACGTTGTGAGTAAAATGTTGTGGACTTGTAAAAAATTGAAATTATAAAGGTCTTAAAACATTTGGATACTTCAAAGAATTGAGTATGCCATTCTGTTTTTCTTTAGGCTATGAACGTTATATAGTAAATATTAAAAATGCAGTATCTGGGGAACCGAAGTCTGTTCTCATGAGAAATGTTAGCAGTATTACATTAAAGGCACTGAATGAGAAGCCTTCCTGTGTCCAGGTGCTAAGGGAGCGGGACACCTTGCCATGTGAGCGGCGACCTCCTGTCCTGGTCCGGATTGCCTCTGATCTCCCTGCACAAGACAAGCAGGATGTTGCTGATGTCATAATTGAGGTGTGTGTCTTTGACAGGCAAAGTGGTGATGTCACTGTGTTATCTTAACTCTAAGCATTAGCAAAGAGCAATTCCATCGTATGCTGTGTGGAATGTATTTGCACAATGGGACTTTCAACCTTCTTCAAACATCTATGGCACAGAATATTCATGGACAAATGACATTTATAAACTAAAAGAGGGTATAGAATGTTGTATTGAGATGTTAAACATACATGGCTTTAAGCTATGACCACAAATGGCAGTGGTTCCTGAATCATCTATGGGAAATGAACCTAACTGCTCACAAACATTTTCACTGTCTGTCTCTCTTCCAACATTTCAGCTTGGGCTGGACGGTTTGGTCGTCTCCAGCTCTGCCATCCCCAGGGCAGCGCTGGACTCAGAGCAAAGGACGCGACAAGTAACAAATGGACAGTCGACCAAAGAGCTGTCCAGCCGCACAGTGCGGGAGATGTACTCACTGACGGAGGGTAAGCATGTAGTACTCACTGACGGAGGGTAAGCATGTAGTACTCACTGACGGAGGGTAA
>JAODUD010000008.1:16652822-16678649 GCA_026784285.1 Stomatorhinus walkeri
TGAAATCGCTGGAATAAAAGTAATTTTCTTTACTCACCAAACCAAGAGGTTCACACTTTTATTCTAAGTGACTCTCTGTCTTATCAGAGAGGTCGATTTATAATTTTTCTACCACGTTAGCATTTTGTACAAATCAGTGTGCGGCTCAGTGAAATACGTCATTGTGCGCTTGAGCAAGTCCCCAATTGCAATGGTGGTGGGGGCTGATTAATGACCGAGCCCCAAGTTTCACATTTAACTCTATTATGTGATATATGTGTGTCTCAAAGGAGAGAAATACAGGATTTTGTGAGAAGACACACTCCAATATTTCTGTACTTATGCTAATGGAAATTAAAGTGTCATTTCAATCATGGTGGGAAAATGTGCAAATACATGCAGCAATTTGTATCTGCATGAGTGAGTGACCTGAAACACCTCAACTGGCTTCTTTCGATGCAGTGGAGTAGCGGGTCTACTTTGAGCCACTCCTGAATTTCTAAGCTCCTCCCCCTGTCCCTAAGGTCGAGCCCAGACACTCTGTGGAAGAAACTCATTTCCACAGCTTGTATTCGTGGGTTAAGTTGGTGTTTAAGAGATATTAATGCAGTAACACCAACTTACCAGAAGAGGGCTGTAACGCAGAAAGATTAATCTATTATTATTTAAATACCAAAGCTTAGTATGTGGTGTTACTCATTGTTTCATTTAAATTAAATGCTTCCCAGAAAGTATAACCAACCAACAGGAATAACTAAATCATAGGTAAAGTGACTTCAGCCTCTAAGAAGACACACAAATAATATATACTGGAATCAACTGATTACTTACAGATGTTTTGTAGGTGTGATTTTGTGCTCTAAGATGCTGTTTATCTAGGGTTTGCATGGCACAGGAAATGGGGCTGATGAAGGTTGAGCGTAGCCCGTTTCACAGACACAGGTAGAATGTAAAAGCAGCTGTGTACGCAATGGCAGGTTTTTAAATGATGGGAATCACATGCCTGTCTCATTGCTGTACTGTAAGTAATGGGCATCGCATGGTTAAATAATACCCCTGCTCCATGATGGAAAAAGGAACTCTGTTTACGCCTCTGCCCTGGGCCTAAGTCTCTGGAGCACACACAGAACACAACAGCCCTGATCCACCATATTGTGGCTCATCGGGACCCGCTGAGACCGACTTACGCTGGACTGTTCAGTTTGCGGTGATCCGGGGGCAAGTTATTCATGCTGGAGGTTGGGGAACAGGCCGGACCCGGTTTCAGTGCACTGTTTAGAGCTTGGATGTGGACACTGCAGCAGCCCCCCGCCGCCCACCCTCCCGACAACCTGTGACTCATTCTATTGATTGAAGTGGTGTGGCTTCCTTGAAAGTTGGACCAATCTGACTGGGGGGGGGGGGTGTAGTGGGTACTACTGTCTAGACAGTGACCTGCTTTTTGCCAGTTGACTGGTCTTTCCTTTGTCACGCCATATGCCTCCACAACATATTGGAAGATGTGAATTACCATTACCTCAACTGGGACTAGGACCTGGAAGGCTTCGATGATGCAGACTCAAATATTCTGTGAACAGCACATTTCACGTGTAGAAGGAATTTTGGAGGAAAATAGGTGTGGGATAGCCTGGGTGAGGGCTTAGTGGGATTAATTTCAGTTTTAGGCCAAAGAGAATAAGATAAATGTCTGAATGTGCTTTCTGTGTGCTGAACCTGCATGCTTGAACCTCTGGTACAGAGCGAAGCCTCCACAGCAGGCCTGACAGAAAACAGGAAACATCCAAACAGGGATCTGACCAGCAGGAGGAATGAGGGAAAGCTCTATATAAGCTAAACAGCTGTCATTGTAGAATTTAATTGTAATAAATACAATAGTGTGTTGAAGGCTGATTGCAGTGATCAACTAATCGTTCAAATATCGTTCACACGTGTGAATTAGGGACATGTGTATTAGGCGACTGGAGAGTTTGACGTTTCGAGGATAGAATGTCTGGTGGTACAAGGTCTCCGTGACCCTCTAAGGAATGTGGGAGATGAGATAGCTGGAGCCATAAAACGTGTTGTGCAAAGTGGAGGATGTAGGTTATGGGGGGAAGACGCAGACCCCAAGAGATGAAGACCTGACCGAGCCCACCAATAGGATGGAAGAGGATGGCCCTAGGGCTACAGTTTAATGGTATATAAGCTACTCATTTTCCATGTTAGGGGGTTCACTTTTTGGCACAGGGATAAACCGCCGCTACACTACAAGAAATCAACAGGTGGGCAGATTTGCACGCAGCCTGGGATAAAGACCCACAAAGAAGCAAAGGCCCCACGCTTCCTGTTTTCACGCAGCATTTCTCAGAGGTAGGTCACCATCACTGTGATCTTTGTGTGGAAGCCACCCACGAGTCTAACATGGGTTTCATTTCCTGGGTCAATCTTTTACATGCATTGGGGAAATTAAATGTAAAAAAAAAAATGTTTTCAGATGATGCAGGTGCTTTGAGAAATGGGGTTATGTGGTGCGTGCAAAGTTTCCCAATCTGGTCCTCGGTGACACATAGATACTCTACAATTTTGCTCCCTCCTGGGAGCAGGGAGGAAGCATAAACATGGACTGATTGTGGGTCCCTGAAGACCAGATTGAGAAACACTGCTTTGTACTACCTACCTAGCCTTAAACACGGGCCACAGCTAGACAACACTTAATGACAGGTGGAGAGAGTAGCTGTAACACAGGGAGAAATTAACTTAACTGAAGGAGCCAGTGCTTCACAGGGGCCGCATGTGAATGAATGATGCCTTTGGCTGAGCGCCCTTTGTAAGAAACCATCTCTCTTTCCATTTGACAGCTAAAGAGCTGAGTCAGTATGACAAGCGATGTGTGTAATAGTTCAGTTCTGGGGTTTTGAAACATCTGACAGGTCCAACAGGTCAATCAGCATTTTTTGGACACAGTTTTAAATGTGTATTTGCGACATGTATCTTTGTATTGCTATGAATCTCTAAAACAATAAACACTATTCTTCATGACAGTGGGTTGGCGCCCCCTCCTGGGTTCTTCCCTGCATTGTGCTCGATGTTTCCACAATAGGCTCCAGAGCCCTGCGCCCCTGTATAGGACAGGCAGTATGGAATATAAATGAATGATAAATGAATGAGGTATAGGTTGTCTTGTACTGCCTGCTCTTGACGCTGTGAGGTCTCTTCTTCCTTCCCTGCTGCTGTGCCACTGTTCATTCTGCCATCAGAAGCGGCACCAGCACCTGCCTGTCACCTCCTTCCTTGCCCCCCTCATTGAAACTCAAATCTTAAAATTTGGACAGTGTAAATTACGATTTTGCCATCCTGTTCTTTTGACTTCGTCTGTCGCCCCCCTGAATACTATTTAGAGCAGAGGTATTCAGCTAAAATTTAATGGGGTCCAGTTACAGAAAATTTCTTAAAGCAAAGCTCCGGAAGATCATATTGTCCAACTATTTAGTGAGATATATATTTAAGTAGCCTATTAGTTGTATTAACACTGCATATAATCAGTACCTGACTGTCAAATCAAATTAATTCAGTACAATTCAAAAACATTTTGACAATAATTTATTGTCATGTGACATAGAACTTCGGCCAGCTGGCTGGAGTGAGATTTTCAATTCGAGATGTCTGCACACATATCTAACAGTTCTTATCTTGTAAATGGTCTGCTTTTGCATTTAACCGTGTAAATACACCTTTAACGTATCTAATTTTAGGTTTATAATGGAATAATACACATTTGCCGTATGATTTCCAGCGTGAGTCTGAAAGCGTGTGTCATCCAGATGCTTGAGATTTGGCACCCATGAAAACGTACCTTTTTTGTTTCATCTGAGTTTATTTATATAACAGATAACATTACTTTATACATACGTTATAAAGCAGAAACTTCAACGTACATGAAATCAACGATAAACTATGTCTATTTATCCATCATGTAGGCCTACATACTGTATTTGAAAACTTTTCAGCTGTATGATTTCAGGACAGAGCAGTCACTCTATTAGGAACATTACGGTTTTTGGTTTCGGACGCTGGCTTCGCTGCTGCTCTTAACACTAATGGCACATTAGCGCAAACAAGCGGCTGCGTACGCCGAACTACGTCTTGCTTGGTGGTTAAAGACGTTTGACGTTCATTAGCTTTGGAAACGGCGGTTCTAAAGCTAAAGCGCCATCAGCTTCTGATTCTGGACCCGGACCGCGGCACGCCTGTTAGTGACCTCTGCTTTGGTGGTTGTTGGTCGGATAGTGCAGGGTGGAGCATCCATGCCTAAAGGTTTCGTCAAAGAAAATCGCAGACTTTTTGTTTGTTTAAATCGCTTTTAAAACAGCAAAATATAGTGACTCTGTGGGGTTGGTTGACAGGACCAATTATGAAACTTACTGGCATACTTTGTACCACAGCGCACGAGCTGTAAATAGTGTACCATGTTCAGTAATCTGTGCATTGATAGGAAATATCCTAACCATGTCATATTTGCTTTAGGATGTGTGTAACCGAAAGTGCAAAGTCAGTTGAACTGCCAGCTTATGTTACTGTTTTTATGAAAAAGGCGCACACACCCACTAAAATATGATGGTCTGCAATCCGTATCTGTTACTTAGGCCTACTTGATCTCAGTTTTTTAACACAAAGCCCTGTTTGCTGTCATTCCTTATTGTGGCTGAGCTTGAAGCCTTTGCTGTCCTACTTGTTTTCTTGTTTGCTGCTACCCAGCCAACAATTTTTCATTCTAGCAACATTTATCGAGCGTTACGATTAAGGTATGGAAACGCTCAGAGTGTCCAGTTTTCTTGATGTTCCCAGAACGTTGCCCCATTTACTGCAAAAGCTACTAAGAGTATTAGTGTTTCTGAGTTTGTATATACCGTTCAGTGTGTTATCATAATGTTGCACTCTACTTTGACTGTATGTTGTCGCACTACATGTTGATTGTTGCCTATTATAGTTTCCAAGAAGGTATTCAAGTAAGAATTTCATTGTACTTTGTACCAGTATATTGTACATATGACAAAGAACATTTTAAACTTGAAACTCGAACTTAAGACTTTTAGCACCGTGAGCTCAAAACATCTGTACATTTTCCTCTCACAACCGTGTAATACTATATACAAAAGGTGTTTTTTGTCAAAGTTGAAAAAAAGTATGACTAAGGTATTTTTTATGTGTTGGGGAAGTCCCAGGTGGATCTATTCACAGCAAAGTATCAGAAACGTGTCATTTGATCTTAGAGAGGAAGATTAAAGGGCTGAAAGGAAAACTGTGTTGTTTTGGCAAATGTCAGCGACAGCATGGTGTAGGTGTGAATGTCTGGTCAGTTGGTTACTGTAAGTTTAGCTACTTACCCATTGCTTGTTCATTATATGCATGAGGCATTTTTTGAGGAAGCTGAAAGAGCTCAGGTTCTAGATTCAAGTGTGAAATATGCCTCCTGATGCACCATAAACACACTTTACACAGTTAAAACCCTGGTCCAATATACAAACCACCTAAGCAGACCTGGCGTGCTACATCCACACTGCTACATTTTTGTTTAAGATACAGACATTACTTTGCATTTTTGTCTTTGGTTCCCACTTCTCTGGAGTTTTCAGCCCCCAAAGACAGAGGCTTTAGTAAACGTTCTCGCAGCCTTACACTCCTGAAAACTCCACTTTACGGTTGCAGTGTGAATGAGTGAAAATGGACACCTCAAAACTTAAACGCTAAAGGCACCCTAATTGATCCCTACTCATCAGGTGTGTCTGAATTTAGGGGCTGTATCCTGCAAAGGCTGCATTCAAAGACTGAAAACGTGCCAGCGACATGACAAGGCTGTCCGATTTCGAAGGCTCCTTCAAATGCTTCTTTTCACTTACAGCCCAACATATCCTAACATTCATTGGCTGTGTCCGAATTCAGGGGTTGCATCCTTTGAACGATGTGGTCATGAAGTGGCGCTCCTATCGCCTAGCCCAGATGCACCCACTTTACCTCTGCGCAATGAATCTTGGGATATTTTTGGCTGTGAAGGATCTATCAGGGTGAATCCTTTGCAACTCAGCAAAAGAAGGATTCATTGCTAGACCGCATTTGAAGGCACCTTTGAATTGTTCAGCCCTGTTGCAAATCAGACTGAATGCGTCACTGCAGTGTCCGAATTCAGGGGCTGCATCCCTTGAAGGACACCGTCTCTGTGGCATCCTTTTAAGGTTTGCGCGATAAATCTTGGCATCTCAGCAGAATAATAATACATTTCTAGGCTGCATTCAAAGGAGCCAAAGGGATGGCTTTGTTGCACTGCTGTGACACGGTCAGTCTTCAAATGCAGCCTTAGAAGGATTCAGCTCCTGAATTCTCATTTCAGGATGCGCATGCAGTCAGCGTAGCCTTTGTAGGCTGCATCCTAATCTTGGGATAGGTTGGCTGTGAGGGATCCATCGGGTATTATCCCTTATGGCCCAGAAAAAGAAGAACGCATTTCTAGGCCACATTTGAAAGAGCCTTTGAAATGGGACCGCCTTGTTGGACCACTGTGATGTGTTGGGTCTTCAAATGAAACCTTAAATGGCTGCAGTCCCTGAAATGAGACTAATTTACCGGTCACTTTGTTGCTGCGCACTTGCCCAGTGTAGGCTAATAGTTACATCATATTTGTTTTTGCTCATTTCATTCCGTTTGAATTTTATTATTTTTTTTTTTCGTTTTTAAACGAAAATGTAGCCTACAGTTAAGGCCAGTCGCCCTACTTTAAGACACTTGAAAAAACCTAGATGGTTTTAGGTTTCAAAAGACAAATTAACATTATGAATGACTTTCTGGGGCTGTGTTACAACGTACAGAATGAGCTGGAAGGAAACAGATATCATATTGTTTGCTGGGTTTTGAATATGGTTGCACAGAAAGGTCCTCACCTGCAATATTTCCCTCGTCAATTAGACACGATGTTGAAAGTGAGAGCTCACAATCTGAATCAGGTTAGAAATGAAGGTCCCATGGGTAGAAAGCTTCTGCATGGAGTATATTTGGTATGAGAATGGTCTTGTACCCTCAATGACGTCTCAGACATACTGCAATGTAGCTAGAAGAGACTAATCGATCTACATATTCTGGATTAGGACACTGGACAAAATACTTCCAGTAAGGATGGACCTTAGCCATCATGATGGATTCATTCATTTAGAAAAGGCAGTGCAGCCCTGTAATAGTTTTGTCTTCTAAATTATTAGCATCACATGGATAACATAGTGTTTGAAAAGAGCATTAAAGAGATCTAGGTTCTCACCCCCCACCCCTTATATTGCAGTAAAAACTGCATAGTAGAAAAGAACCTTGAGGGGAACCATGGCCTGAAAGAGGGAACTTAAACTCCACCGTTTGGCAATAGCTCGATGTTAAAATATAAACATACAGTGATCTTTATTGTGGAGAGAAGGTCAAGGGAAAGCAATGTGTTCGCAAGAGACGGAAATGTGTAGGTTGCGTGATAGGCTTATCTAACTTATCTAACTTTTCAACCTAGTTTCATGCCTGAGTGAAAACGTGTGGGAAGCCTTAGCACATTTGGGGAATTTCACACAGAGATGCTTTGTTGTCTGGTGTGAGTTTTTAACTTTAGGAAATACTGAGTAACCCACTCCTTGTGGTCAAAGCAAGAGAGGGATTATAAACTAGTCTTGCAACAACAATTTATACTCAACGTGGAGCTTCCTAGTTTTGTCAGCTCTCGTCAGCTAACTGATGTTAAGAACACTGAGAGAACAGTGTTGCATTAATCCTGAAGTAATAAATGCATTAACTGATTTTTCAGCATCATGGACACATGAATCTCCAAAGCCTGGCTGTGTTTCTCCGTTAAAGAAAGACAGTCCTCGGAATATTTTTAATGTGAGTATCAAATGAGATCAGATCGATAGTAATAATTAGGTCTTTAATAATTCATGATTGACAACTGATATCTCATTATCGTTTTTTATTCATCTAATATTTACATCTACATATTTAGCAGAAGCTTTTGTTTACGTGGAGTCGACTAGGCATAAGCAGGGCTGGGCTGAGCTTACAGTGAACGCCCAGGTATAAGTGTACACAGTATTGGGGCAGGAGCTACACAAAACCCTCTTGAAGGTGGAGAGGGAGTCTGATGACTGGACGTAGTTTGGCCGTTTATACCACATGAGGAAGCGCACATCTGAAATGATCGGGGGTGGCGTGACACAAAGCTCAGAGTAGCTTGGGTTTGCTGCCCGCTGATACTCTACCACCTCTCTGCTTCCTCTTCTGTTGTCCCTGTTGTCGAGTTTCCCTATTTCTAATGTCTCAGACATTCGTAATGGAGACATTAATGCATCAGTACACAGAGGTTCCTTTTAGCAACGCAGACATCAGCTCTCAGCAAAGAGAGGAAGGTTATTCATGTTCCTCAAATGTCCAGATATATTTTGTTCTGTCTACCGATGTGACACTGAAGGACACTGAAATGACCTTTATAAATCCAAAATCATATACTACCAAAAAAAAATGTTAAAAAATAACATTATTGCTTAACCTTTGTCCTGTGTTAGCTTTCTGTTCCTGTCTCTTATGCTAGACGGGGTGGTGCCAACCCGTGTCTTAAACCAGCCATAAAATACCCTCAAAATAATTATTTATCATCCAACTTGTTTCTAATTCTTGGTTACCTTGTTAGGTTTCCTTATCCATGAAATGATTGGTTTTAATATTTTTGGTGTGGCTTTCTGGACATTTCTTTTGACATCATACCTCTCTCTCATTTTCAATAAAAAAAATAAATAAATTGATAATAAATCTCAAGATAATTATATAAATGAACTGAATTGGTCTTGTCTTGTCTCACACATATTGCGAGCAGAGAACCCATCCTCACTACACACTCGCATCTGCGCAACACCCATTTGCTCGAAAGATTGAGTTCTGAGACTTTAGAGGCCAGAAGAGTGGCGGATTTCTCCACTGCGCTGATTGGTCACTTTGGATATACCAGGTGAACTTCAGCTGTGAATTCTTCATTTTTGAACTGAAGATATTTTCGAAATGTTGATTCTGCTCTGGGGTAAAGGTGCTCTTCCAGTCCCCGACTTTCCCTGTCAATGTAACAGTAATGATTTTTTTAAATTCCAGATTTAGGAAAATGTCAAAATGATCTGACTTGTGAAGCACTGAGATCTCAGCGGGCTCACCCTTTCTCATGAACTGCCCCTTGCTATGGTCCATGATCTCCTTGTCGACTGTGGTATAATTCACCATGGGATTCTTGCTCATACTGGCAAAGGTGCAGTGCTTCTGAATCGTCTGTATGTCATCCAACATCAGGGGGTGGTGGAGGAAAGTGCTGATCTTCTCCAGCGAGCCTTCTAGGTCCTGCAAATGTGGTCATTTGTTTTGCTCTAGTTATCAATGCTCTTACCCAGATAGGAAATGGGGGTAAACCATGCATTTGTCTGGGCCCCCTGATCTTTCGGGGGCCCCTTTGGGCCACAAACAGTCACTACACTAAATATTATATAAACGCATTTCTTATTTAGGAGATGCTGGAGCAGCATAATCTACTAACCAGCTAGCTATGATCTTGTGACTATACAGATGCTCCTCTACTTACGAACGAGATACGTTCCAAACAGCCGTTCGTAACTTGAAATGTTCGCAAGTCATTTTAAGGGTATACGCAGGGATTGACGTAACTGGTACGCAAATAAAGTACGAATTAGCATATAAAGTTTAAAATATCCGATCATTTCTTGTCATATCGGTACAAATGCACATAAAATACGTACGCATTCACACTGTTACAATAATCGATTGCAGCACGTATTGCTTTTAAAGGTGAATGCGTACTTGCGTACCAGTTGTCAATCCCTGGGTATACGCAAGTATAAAGAACTGGGATGCTGGAAGTACGTACGCTACGCTGCTGCGCGGCAGGAGTAGCGGCCAGAAGTCGTACTAGGCGGAATTGGTGTGCACAACAAAATCTGATCGGACAGAAAACGGGATACCAATGAAAACAATTTGGACTTACAGTTCTCTCCATTATCATGTCTTATTATGTATTATGTATTATTATGTTCGTAAATTGAAAGTTCATAAGTAGAGGAGCATCTGTATGTGCTAGCTATTTATTTAATTTTTGAAAAATGAGGGGGCAGGGGAAACTTTTTAAGTGCTCCAAAAACAACAAAAAGATATTACTTTCATGGTGTATGCAAGGCACAGTTTAACAAATGCAAGCCAACTGATTTACCACACCTCCCACATCTCCTCATAAGTTATGTAGAGAAAGTTCATATCGTTTCTTCTCGAACTGGTCCAGCCCTTCACATGATCAAACCAGGAACCATAATTGACTGGGAAGAAATATAAAATTGTGTAAGATTTTGTAACAATGCAATCAGTCATTAAGTAAAAACACGAGACACCATATAACAAGATGAAGTACCAGTTCCCTCAAGAAAATGTTCCAGGAACTCCTCAAAGGATTTGGGGTCGGGTAAGAAGTTGGCCATTTTGTGGAAGTGATAAAAGGACACTGCAACATCTTTTGGATTCCTAGCAACATAAATTACCTGGGAGTGAAGATGGAGAGAGATAGAGAGACAGAGATGGAAAGAGAGAGAGAGAGAGAGAGAGAGAGAGAGAAAAGGAAAGACCTGAGGTTGAACAGTGTCCTGTAATAACAGTGTCCTGTCATAACAGTGTCCTGAAGGAGAGATCCAGCTCCTGGCTGTACCTTGGCCTTAGATCCCTCGAGGACGGGAGCTAGCAGGTGGTACGGCAAATGGGTGGTGATGATCCGCGGCTCCTTTAGCGTCTCCAGAACTTTGGAGAAGTAGTACTGCTCCAGCCACGGTGCCCTTGCCCAGTTTGGGACGGTGCGGGACACAGTTTCATCACCCTGACTGTACAAAAGTGTCAGGATCTGCTGCATCCAGGTAGTGCCTGGTATTGCGAGAGAAAGAGGAAATTACTGTTTTATTTACTCCACTGATTCATCCAAAGCTAACTTTACTAATAAAGTATTCAGTGGGCATATCTTTTCCACAGTGAATGTTTAATAGTGTCCCATTACAGTATAATTGAGGTACACATCTTCTTCCTCAAGTACTCTGCGACAATGTCGAATGCTGTTTAAAGCCAGGTATCTATTCTGTACAACTGCTTGTTTGTCATACTCACCAGACTTGGGGTATGATACAATGAGTGTGTCTGTGTCCTGGAACTGGAAATTGGCGCCGTAGTGGAGAGACTCCTGAGTGTGCAGGTGCCCAGGGAAGGCGATGTTGTGGAAGGTCTCTGTTACATCCAGTCTGGCCATGCTCGCCGCTTGGAAGGGAACTGTGAGCGTGAGCTGTTCTCTGTGGTATATATATGGCTTTGAGGTGGAAGGAGATATGAGTCAGTTTTTGTGTAATGTAATACTATATAATCCTTTGACAAGATCATTTGGAAACTATGATTTTGAAAAACAAGATTTCTAAAAAGAATAAAGCAGGCCAGTTTTCATTTCTATTGAAATGTTTTGATCCTAATATTTGTACACGTAATTTTTTTCACAGAATATTGTTCACTGAATTTCGCTATAAAGTGGTTGATCATTAATGCTCTATGCTTTCAGCTTGCTTGATTTTTATGAGAGAATTTGATAAATATTGAAACGTGATATTGTTTTTATATCCCAGACGGGAGTAGTCAGTAAGGTGCTTAATTGTCCCAGGGAGATTTTTCTTTGAAAATCTGACACACCCTTTCCCAACTGTCTTATATTACTTATCTTATTTTATACACAGCCCTGTTGCCAAGTCGTTAGAAAACTGAAAAATTTGGGGGTTGGAAAAAGTAAAATTATATATATGTGTGTGTGTGTGTATATATATATTTTAAGAAAAGAAAACAAAAAACAAAATTCCCATACTTTATCCTCTTTCTGAATAGTGTTATGGGAGTGTTGTAGAAATTTCCAGCTGGAGACTTGCTCTGTATATGAATTGCAGTCTTGTGCAGTTTTCTCTGTTTAATCTATGTTTCTCAGCCCCTGCTTCATGGGGCATTTTCAGTGTTTTCCCTGTAGCCCTGCCCTGTGTCTGCACCCCTTCGAATGCGAGGCCTTCTCACTGCATCTGCATGGAGGTGCCGATCCCACGTCTACCTCTGACTCACCGGTGGTCCAAAATCTCACCCGGCACCTTTTCTCTACGGCGTTTCCTGTGGACTCACTGATGACTGGCCGTCTGACTTAGTCATTTACTGTGTATATCTGGTTCAAGTGACACACCTTTTTCTGGCTTTTGTGTCAGGCATTTGAATAAGTGAAGTGACAGTAAATCCCTGGGATCATGTTTCACTTTTCATTTGTTTTCCATGAGCAAGAAAAAACAAACAGTCTATTCAAATAGTGCCTATTGTAGTAATATACATAGTCAGGTTCACATAGTGCCTATCGTAGTAATATACATAGTCAGGTTCACATAGTGTCTATCGTAGTAATATACATAGTCAGGTTCACATAGTGTCTATCGTAGTAATATAAATAGTCAGGTTCACATAGTGTATATTCATCATTCAATATGATTATATTTTAAACAGGCAATATTGTAACAAATGAATGAAAAGGTGACACGGACCAGACAAAAGTTAACAATGACATTTTCAGTACATTTAAGTTGTCAGCCTATGTTCCACACAGTAGTGGGGAAAATCTGAGAAAGGAAAAATGCTTGTTTTTAGCTTACTTGAAGCCAAAACTCAGGCCTAGTTCAAAGTCAGGAAACTAGTCAGCAGAAATAACATGAATATCAACCACATCCACATCATCTCCAAAAATTCTTCTGTTTTTAGACAAATAGGGGGTAAGCTATGGGCTGGCTGCGTGGGTGACATTATTGCTTCACACCTAGACGAACTGGGGGTTGAAACTCCCCCTCCTTCCTACATGCTTGTAAGTCGCACACTTTGCTAATAATGTGTGGGTTAATTCCTATAGCGCAGAGACACGCAATTTGGCTATTTGGAGCTTTCAAATCACAACGTAGTGTGTGTCTGTATGTGTGGCCTACAATGAACTCAGCCACAAGCCTTGTGCTACCTGGAACTTCAAACCCTGGTTGGATAAAAACAGGTTGGAAGATGGATTGATCAAAACCAGAGGTTTGAAGATAAATTACATGACAAAAAAATGACAAATGACAAAAAAGTGATGCCCAATAATAATATGCTTATCGGCTGCCTGATTTATTGCATAATTTCATTAGATTAACAAGCAAAGTCGAATCAGTTTAGATAAGACCAGAGCCGAACCATATGAAATGTCTTATTGCTCAGAGGAGACATTGTCTCTGCTTTATTGGCCTTTCACACCTTTGCCTTGCCTGCTGTGCTGTGTTTATTTTAATCTTTTGTGGTTAGCTATGATCAAACAAGTGTTCAAGAGTTCATTACTTCAATTGTCTGATCTTGTGCCGATGCTTTTCCGTTGCAAGGAATACGTCAAGATAGCAAAGGTCTGTTTCATGATGTCCATGCACGTGGTGCATATCTCACAGATTCCAACATGTATCAACGGCCATAAACACTCATGTCAGAATTTTCATGTTAATAGTTATACAGTTATCACATCAACCACCAAACATAAGTATATAGACACATTAGCATGTACACTTATACGACTCTAATGTTACTGTCTGCGCTCTCACATGTATGGATCTAAGCCACAGTGACTTAATTAAGAAAATAACTCTCTCATGCCTAAACACGCCATCCCATTTCTTGCCCATCCTCTGCATAACTCCAGAATACTGGAAGTGAATTGCCCTTTTTCGCTTGATAGACTCAAGACCCTTTCAGTTCTTCCCAGGCCTCTGTACAGCTCCCCTCAGCTTCCCTCCCACTGACAGTCATGCATTGCTCACATTTTTATTGCCCACTGTATAAATTTTATGAATATTACGGTTTCAGGCATTTCATAGGTTTATGGGGGTTTCGATTATTTTGCAACCGGTTGGTATCAATTATTAATAAGCTTTTTGAATTTTAACATCAGCAGATTTTTTTCCATGGTGTGTTTCTCCTGATTCTATCATCCATTAACTCAAGAACTTCATATAACCAAATAGCAAGTCAGACCTTTTCAGTGCCCTGGACCCCAGCCTACAGAAGAGAACGTTAGGGTACTGGGGAACGAGTGGAGACCACTGGGCCACTAATACCTTTCATTTATTTTTGTTTTTGTTAGCAAACACGTCCAATAGACGGTGAGTATGAGGTTAACTCCAGCATTTTGGGCCGTGTTGGGAGTTCTCACGCTTGGCGCCGCAGCGGATCAGTACCGGGAAAGGGCTTTGGAGCTCATGAGGACGACTCCTCTGATCGACGGGTAATTCTTCCGCCGTCCATCAATGCCCATGCAGCCTTAAGTCTATTAACCGACTGAAGCAAACAGACGTTTCCGATTCCTTCCTCGAGCATTGAGGGTTTGAGTCCTGTCTGTCACAATTATATGGTTAAACTCAATTACTTCATTTTAATGAAAACCTTAATTTGCCTTCTCGGTTATTTGACAATATGACGGAAAGGAGATGAGGCCTACAGTCTTTATGGTGCAAATAAAAAAAAGATACAAAAGCTCAGTTGTGTGGGAGCATTTCACATTAATGACGAATGAAACTGCAGTTGCCACAGAGCTTAAATATCACAGCAGCACGACTGCAGTGCAACAGCATCTTAAAAGAAGACCCAGTAATGAAAGATAGATAATCGTAAGCTATGTACCTTAGCCTATGTTTGTCATTACTTTGAGCTAATTATTTATCTAAATGTACTTTCTAGGATTCCTGTAACTGCTACTAATGTGAAGGCGTCCCCTGTTGCTTGGCTGCATTATGTTATTAATATGACAGCAAATTAACATTACTTAAAACCATATAAAATGTGATGTCAACATTATAAACAAAGAATTTATAGTGCCAGAAACAGGGGGGTGGTGGGGAATTCAATACTCTTCCATGTCAAATTCCTTCTGATGCCACTGGGCAGCTCTGACGTGACCCTATACTGGGTAAGACTATGTTAGAAGGGTACATTAATCTCACTGGGGAGGTGAAATCTTAGAAGCATACTGATAGCATGCACTGACATACACAAGTTATGACCAAAGGATGTGATACTCAAGTCTTTTGTTAATTGGAATGATGTCTGCGTGAAGTTACATGTATTACGCAACATTACGGGAAGTTTGCAAAGAGGTCGTAATCGCTGCTGATCCAAAACTGACCTTGTTTAGTCATCTTAAGTAACTAACGACATGAGTATTAGATAGTTTACACATGACTTGTGTACATCAGACAGACACTGGACAAATGTTCGTGTGCTATGTGGGATTTTCTTAAAATATTGTCTGTCATTCTTTAGGTACAAAAGTGAAGTCATATTGTGAGCAAACGAGAATTATCTAGAAGGCTGTGAGCACTGCAGTTCTGTTGCTAGATGTGAATGTTGAAACAGGTACTTTCCTTTTGCAGTAACACGCAAACAGGTGTGTGTGTTTTACTGCTGTTTTTTTTTTGAGGAACGAGAGGTGGGTTTTTAGCAGGAACCGTCCCACTAACCCCCACAGGGACAGTGTTGTCCATCTGACGAAGTCTGAACACATTTTCTTCACAGAAGCAGTGCTCTGAATTGCCCAGAATTTTCACAAACTAGCATTTAATTATAAATACATGAAATTGTTAATGACATTTATAAGATAAAGATAGATTAGGCCTAATGTATATGATTGAGTTGTGTCCCCACCCATCTAGAATCCCCAGAGGAAAGCCCACAGGGAGCCATAGCGGAGACTCAAACCCGGGTCCCAGAAGTGTGGGGCACCAGTGCTAACCAATGTACCGCCGTGCCATCCCAGTACTACAAACGGCCATTTAACAACATGCTGTGGGCAGTGGTGGCTTAATGGTTAGGAATACACACTTGTAATTGAAATATTGCAGGTTCGAATCCCTGACCAGCAAGGCACCACTGAGGTACCCTGAGCAAGGCACTGCTCCCCAGGTCCTAAATCTGAACCCAAGGCGATAAGTATGAATCAATGTAACGGTGATGAACACCTTAACTGTGGTCAGTCTGTCTGCATATAGACGCAACAACTTATTTCATTTTTGCACAAGGATGTACATGCACAATATAAATACAAGCTAGTACAGCACTTTGTTTTAGTAATCTCACATTGCAGCTGTTCCAATTTCCATAAACGTTTCAACAAACAGCGACTCTTCATTCAGACAGACTTCTTTCCTCTCGCCTGGCAGGCACAACGATCTGCCGTGGCAGCTGAAGATACTCTTTGACAACCAACTGAACCATGTAGACCTGCACTCGCTAAACAACACGCACACCAACATCCCCAAAATCAAGGCTGGCCGACTGGCGGCACAGGTATGGATGGCTGTAGGCGAAGACTTGAGAGCTGTGGAAAGGAGCTTTTAAACTGGTTACAGAAACATACATATTAATAGCAGAGTTTATAAAAGTGCGCATTCATCCCTACAGCATGGTGACATGACCTTCTTTAAGACTTACATCAACTTTATCACGCTGTCTCCCCTCTCTCCTTTCGCAGTTCTGGGCTGCTTACGTTCCGTGTCAAACGCAGAACAAGGATGCTGTCAGACAGACGCTCGAGCAGATAGATTTAATCCACAGGATGTGTGAAAAATACCCAGAAGACCTCGCTTTTGCTAAAAGTAGCCAAGGTAAAGGGCAGCTCAGAGTAACACTAGCTCATTTATCCAGGGCAAATGAACGAACCCTGACCGGAAATGACACTGTTACTCACAACATGCTACAGATATCATGGACGCCTTTGTGCAGAAAAAGACGGCCAGTCTGATAGGCATAGAGGGCGGGCATTCCATCGATAGCAGCCTGGGCACGCTGCGCAGCATGTACCTCTTGGGGGTGCGCTACCTCACACTCACGCACAGCTGCAATACACCGTGGTAAGCATACACCCTCGAGGACCCTGGGCTCCAAGCCAGCACCGCTACCCCCAGCTCACCTTGGCGGGGGCTACCTACTTGTCCAGTTACCTGCTGATTAACTGTAGGCTTTGGCAGTTTGACTTTATTACACCATTGCTTTAGACACAATACAATTTTCAGTTTTGTGATAGGAACACCCCCTCCCCACACCCTCCCCAGCCTTGCTCTGGGATACTGGAAAAATACCTTGCATCATGGTAAAATGGCAGGACAGTATGATGGTGTGAGACATTAGATACTCACCATGCCTGCTCAACACTAAATCATTATATCCTCGCTTGCATGTTCTGTGTATAGCGTCTGATTCTTTACATATGTGAATAATTCCTGTGTGACACTGGTGTAACTCAGCGTGATGTGACTAAAAGAATGTTAGGTTGTGTCCTTTGCTGGTTGTGATGACATTTGTGGATTGATGGTGAAGCTCAGTAACAGGAGATATTAGGCACTAATCTGACCTTCTATGTTGCCTTTGTTTAGGGCTGATAACTGGCTGGTGGACACCGGATCCACGCTGTCTGAGAACAATGGACTGTCAGAGTTTGGAATTGTGAGTTCACTACAAAGGAGCTCCCATTGAATGTCCTACTGATTTCCAGGTGACTGTACATCTACAGTGTAATTTTCTTTTGTGTATATTTAATGCTGAAACAACACAATGGCGTTTTTCAATCTATAAAAAAAAATTCAGCATTATGTTTTCACTCTATTTAGAAACATCTAGAAATTTGCCTGAAACATCATGTTTCCCAGAAACTTTTGTCTTAAGGAAAAGAGGATGGCGATTCCCTTTTAGCTTCTGAGCGTGCCAAACTAGAATATCTTTGAATGATGCTAGAGGAATATCTCAGCTCCGCAGTAATAAAATACATTAGTGCTTCTTGGCCCAGTCCTTGGGACGCAGATGGTCCATGTTTTTGCTCTCTCCCAGCTCCCTGCCAAGCAGTCCACATTTTTGCACCCTCCTCCAGGAAGCAAAAACAGGAACTGTCTGGGGGTCCCCTAGGACTGGTTTGAGAAACACTGTATCGAATGGATGGCTTAGTGTTCTCTGATCTGGCTTAATGGGGAAGGTTTGCACTCCTTTGGCAGCGATTAATCAGAGAGATGAACCGCTTGGGCATGCTGGTGGACCTGGCTCATGTCTCCGTGGAGGTGATGAAGAAGGTACTGCAGGTGTCTGAGGCACCAGTGATCTTCAGCCACTCTTCCGCCTTTGCCGTGTGTCCCAGCAAGAGAAACGTGCCTGACGACGTGCTCAGCATGGTGGTGAGTGCAAGAAAAGGGCGGCTAGATTTAGTAAAGACACCAAAATAGCAAACAGTCACATGTTTTCTGAATCGTAGCCATTCATACACTTTAATCAGCCAACCTACAGCTGAGAGAACTTCGGAAAATACGGGAGACAAAGTCAAGAGTTTTATTACTCGCACAAAAAACTAGGCAGCAGTTCAGGACATAATTATATTTACCATTTACCAGACAGAGGAGTTGTGCTGCAGTGACCCATAAAACCAGAGCACAATGGGAACACTGTGTCACTGTATTGTGTAATAAATGCAAACAGTGCAGTGAGACAGTCTGAACACGGCAGAAAATGAAAATGACCATTCATCTGAAGGAACCTCCTGAACACTTGACCTTAGTAGAAAGTAAAAAAAAAACTGTACAATAACAGTGGCATATGCCACAGTGGGTCAGTGGGGGATGCAATGCCTTTCACCAAAAGGTCACTGGTTCAAATCCCATGCTTGGCAGAGAGGTTTTCCTGTTGGGCCCACGAGCATGACCTTTAACCCCAATAGTCCCAAGGACTGTCTGACCTCGCTTTCACTTTAGATTAAAATGTCAGCTAAATATATTAATGTTGAATCTTTATCAATATGAACTGTCAGCTGGTTACCAAAGATGCCCTTAACCATAACAAATCAATTCTGGATACAAACCCAACAAATCAATCTGCTGTGTCAGGGTGGAGGACATAAGCATTTCTGTATAAATACGCTGTATTTTGTATGTCAGAAACATTACCTGCACTGTCTGGGTATATATACTCCTAAACACAATGGCCACAGAGCTTGGAAAACAACTGATGGTGTGAGATTGTGTGGAGAACGTTTGTGGGTATGCTGGCATATCATGGGGTGACAATGAATAGCATCCAGATAGAGGTACAGTTACAGATACACCAGCAGGACATCGGCTTCCGTCCCCCAATCTGTCACAGGCCCCATCCTTTTCACCAAGATAATGAACTAAATGCCTCCCCCTCCAGAGAGATAAACAAGGCGTGGTGATGGTGAACTTCTACAATGACTATGTGACTTGCAGTAGCAGGGCCAATCTCTCCCAGGTGGCAGGTTAGTAGTCATGACGACGGGCTTGCAAGTTCCAACTGTCTCGCTGTGGGGGGGGGCTGGCAGTCTGGCAAGTTATTCCTTTTTCATTGTCATTCGCAGATCACTTTGATTACATTAAGAAGGTGGCTGACGCAAGCATCATTGGTTTTGGTGGGGATTATGACGGAGTTGGAAGGCAAGAGATTCCACAGCAGATATTTTTGCTCATCATGGTTTCTGGTTG
The DNA here is from genome assembly GCA_026784285.1 of Stomatorhinus walkeri. Classification (NCBI taxonomy): domain Eukaryota; kingdom Metazoa; phylum Chordata; class Actinopteri; order Osteoglossiformes; family Mormyridae; genus Stomatorhinus; species Stomatorhinus walkeri. The sequence continues at coordinate 16,672,430 of JAODUD010000008.1, forward strand.
TTATACTCAGTTGCTTTATGTGAACAGCAGACAAATGACAATGAGGGCTAACGGAAGACCTGATGCCGATTCCCAGGGTCCCCGAAGGCCTCGAGGACGTCTCAAAGTATCCCGAACTCGTAGCAGAACTGCTGAGGAGGAACTGGTCAGACCAGGAAGTGAAGATGGCCTTGGGGGAAAACCTGCTGAGGGTCTTCAAAGCGGTAGAGAACGTAAGAGTGTCCCTTTATGGCAGTGGTCACATGCTGTCATGCCCCCGCCCCACCCCGCCCCCCTTTATAACTCTGTTTAATGTTTAACAGCCAATCAGCAGTAGCACACCGGTCACAGTCAAAAGCCATTACAGAGAAAATGTTCCGCCATAAACTCTGACTATAAAATCATAATGATATCCCCACGTATCCTGGGACGGGACGGCCCCTCTGACTCCGCAATTCATCCCCTTCCTGCTTGCAGGTGCGGGATAGCAAGAATCAGACTGCTCCAGACGACGTGCCGATCCCCTACGAGCAGGTCCAGAACCCCTGCAGGACCGGCTACGGCTACCCGCCGGACAACGTCGCTGGCAGGCTCCTGCCTCTCAGCACCATGCTGCTGATCTTGGCACAAACCTTGTCCCACCTCTAGATGGCGGTAACAGAAAGGTAGCGCTGCATTGCAGACTGATGGTTACGGGACAGAGATGACAACCACACGGTGGCCTCTTCAAATGGACAAAGCAGTTTTTCTAACCTAATTCCCCAGTTCAAAAAAATTAAAGAACCATGCTAAGCGCAGAATTATAAGGTATGAAGGCCACAGTGTAGAAAGGATAGGAGGTTTCTCCCAAGCAAAGTCTGTGGCTCCGCTGGTTGAGTCTGCGCAGAGTAATCACAGCAATGCCCTCACACCCACAAGGTAACCCACTGCCCTGCCCCAAGCTATGCTCTCACAGGAGACCAAGGTGGGCTATTTTAAAACCAAAGAACTCCAATGTTTCTGTACTTGTATATACAACTGATCAAGATATAATGAAATCACCACAGGGTTTTGTGACTGTATGGGCCTGTGTTTGATGGTTCTCATATCACGGAGCCCAGAGCCTGTAGACTGAGGCCGGAAGCTGCAGTCTTATCTCCTCTCGCACACCGCATCCATAATCATGTTCACAGGTATGACGACAAAATGCTAAAGCTTATGATTCATTCGTCACTAAGGTCATTTCGTGTCTTAAATTGCGTATAAAATTTGCAGAAGCTGCAAGCTTCACTGCTCACCCAATACAGCTTCAGTTGCCTGCTCCTGTTACACTGCAATGGACTGGCTGGGTTTACACTCAGTGTTTCTCAATTGCTTTGGCATTTCATGGAACATGCTGATCATTCTATAGGAGCATTTCTCAGAACGATTTATGCATACAGCACAACACTAAGGTTTAGCTGCAAAAGCCCATATCCCACCCAAAACAATTAATCCAGGTATTAAAAATAAATAATTCCACCAATGAATTAGCCAAAATGCTTAGATATATTGTCAGTGTACGTCTGCTTGTGAACTCCACAATTCTGATCATGTCCCACTTCCTTAGCATGACTGACTGATCATTTTTCTTTAGTAAACTTGTAATTTTTCATGCCAAAGTTCGGTGAACTGTTTTCCATGGGGCGGCTAATAGGATGATCGCTTTCATATACAGTTTAGGGGGTTAAACCACTACTACGCAATTCTACGGAATCCATTTTGACCAATGAGAGTAAAGCAACTGAAAACCACATAATTGTACCAAATTATTTGCATACCTGTAATAAAATATTTAGAAATTTGTGCGAAGCATTGAGAAATGACGTTTTGCTGTGCAGAAGTGACATTATGGTGTGGGGATTACACTCGTTATTCTGCAAATGTTAATTGCCATTTGAGAAATACGGCAAAGCAAAAACTCTAAAATCAGCAGAAATGTGGTGTGAAAACATTATGTGAAAAAATAGTTAGATCAACTCCGGTCCCCTGCAGTATAATCTATTTATGTCATTCATGTGCATGAATGATTAGTTTATGCATTGGAATCACGTAGATGCATTGCAATCCCGTCAGATCCCTTTGACACAGCCAGGCTTGCAAGGCACGTAGTTTAAGCCGTAAGAGCTGTTAGATGCTACATTTATGCACCGCTAGCGCCACCTTGTGCTAAAAGGGAAAACTGTTCAAGTTGAAGAACTTTTCAAGTGTCATTTGAAACGCTACACTGCAGCCCTCAAGCCAACCCATACTTCTTAAACGACCATATCCTCAGTTTTAGGAGATTTGTATAAAAACAAGTATTTATAAAATAAGTTAAAAATACGAGTGGAGGTTTTAAACATCGCAGTTTAAGAACAGCAACCCCATTCATGCATCCAGACATGCAGGACCTGCAGAGATAGACTGGGTACACAGTGGCTTCCATTGTCATTTCTGAACACTGACTCAACTCCACTAACTGGCACCCAGCCAACAAATCGTTTGGCGAGGGCTGAACACTCTAATTGGGAGGAGGGGCGCAATCCTTGTCTAGAAAGATCGGAACATTTTATATACCGTAGCGATAATTAAAAATCTCTAATCTATTTTAAATACTTCACTACTAATTACTCCAATTAGATTTTGATAAGTTAATTAAAATAAGTAGTTCCATAATAAAAATCTATGCATCTAAATTAGAATGATCTCATTCATATATGGATATACAAACCCAGCTTTTTGGTTCAGATCTTTTCACAGGATTTTATTGCAAAATAATAAAAAGGATATTTCAGTCTTAAAAATACAAAAAAAAGTCACTTAATACCACAAATCAGGCAAACGTGCAGAGTCAGCTAAATGTGAGGAGAAGTGGCCGCAGAGGTAGGATGTCATGAGCACGGATTCCAGACATTTAGGCCACACTGAGTCTGTGTGTTTCGCGGCTGTCCATCCAGCTACAGACAGGAGGGGGGGGGGGGGGGCTTCCATAAAGAGCTTGACACTGATGTAAGATGCTAAAGGCCCCGTCTCCAGCTCCAAACCACACTAGAACTTCTAGGTCGCATCTACTGCAGCGCCAAAATGCGCTTCCTCCTTACACAAGTCCAGCGTGCAAAAGGGCACTGCAAGCATGCGGGCCTGCATTCGTTTGCCAGAAACTCCCCCAGCAGTGCTGACTTCATTCTCAGTGACGCTGGGCGATGGCAAAGCAAACACTTCTTTTTTTTTTTTTCTTTTTAAAACACTTCCGGCAGCCTGGCACAGCGACTGAAACAACACGAGCAAACTGGGAAAAAAGTCAAGATCGGAGAGCAAATGAACGATGTTTGTACAAGTCTGTTTTTTTTTGACCAGTGAAACAGACCGCAGACTCACGCGAGTCCTGCACTGCATCCTGAATCTGACGAGGACGGTCAAGGCAAAAATGAGAGCCATGCGCCAGAAACACAGGATGAGACCATTAATGGCTCTAAAATTGTACCAGGGCATGGAGGAAGGATACAGCAGGAAGACACTGATCCACAGCCTCAGATCAACACCCGACAGCTGAACGGTCATTTTTAATTTTGGCTCAAGCAACACAACACTGATAGCACCTTCCCGTTTCTACGGACTACTCCTGACACAGGGGCAGGTTCAGAGTCCAGCTCAGACTGTAGTCCCTTCGATCCCATGGGGAGACTCCCACAGGTTTTAGTGGTAACAGTGTGTAGGGGATGGGGGATGGGGTGGGCAGGGGGGGGGCACACAAAGGATGCTTAGGAAGATTCTTAGAGCAATGCTTTTCCTTCCTGAGCATCCTGTGCACATTCGTCAGTAGCCAGCAGGGGGCAGTGTGACGACGCGGCAGTCATATACGGCCTCTCTCTCCCCAGCATCTTCTTGGTGGCGGTAACCAGGCGCGAGTAGCTTTCAGGGTCGTAATCAGAAGCGGCTGGCCGAGTCCTGAGCAGGGGGAGGGCGTCGCGTTCGTCCCGTTCCGGGAAGAGGGGGGGGCGACGCTGGTTCTCCCCGTCCCGCAGGGAGTCGGGCAGCGGCTTGCGCTTGCTCTCGGGCAGCTGCATGATGCACAGCACGGAGAGGACGGCGAAGGAGGCGAACACCACGTGGTACAGGAAGTAGCCACCATTGTTCTGGAGCTCTATGAGGGAGGAGGCGGCCATGCCGACACAGCCTGCAGCCAGGACCAGGCCCAGGGCCCCACCACTGAGGAGAGAGGTGCGAAGTGTGCGGTCAGCAGGGGGCGATGGAGAGACACGGACACACGCTCTTCAGCACAGGAGATGGTGACCCTGCTGGACTGTCTGTTAGACCTGCCCGACCGCTGTCAGGGCTTTGGAGAGGATGCACTTCCCAGGACACTGGCATTTCACACCCCTAGGCATTCACAACACGCTGAACGTCATCCAGTATGCCAGGAGTTCTCAGCAGGTTTGGCCTCAGGACCCACATTTGTCATTGGTCAATGTGTCATGACCCAAATTTTTGAGAACTTGAACAAAATCTATTTTGTAAAACAATGCCACAGTAATGCCTTTACACACTGTTAAAAAGTCTGACACTGGAAAAAAAAAAAAATATATATATTTTTTTAAAGGCAACTGTGTCCCAGTTTCGGGTCGCGACCCACCACCCTTTCCTCTCAATGAACCGAAGCATGCAATGCCGCCATATAGGAGGCCTCAGTGTATACCCGTGTCCTCAGCAATGGGGTATAGAGGGCGGGGGGGGGAAGCTGGTACCTACCGGACCACGGTGGGCATGACCTCACCGCCAAAGAACACGCTGAGCATTGCCAAGGCCTGGGAGGCCAGGAGGCCGATCGCTGACAGCAGCAGGACCAGGGCGCTCTGCAGGTCTGCGGGGTGCACACAGAGCGGGACAGTACACTTTGAGAGCGGGCCCCTGCGGCTCTGCTAATTACCCCAAACCATTACCAGGCGGCGTCGGCGGGCACCCGTCATCTGCGATGGTGAGGGGCGCCTGTGCGGCGGAGTACCAGCACGCCGGTGGTGTCAATAAATTTACATGCAATTCAGAAGATTAGCAAATGCATCTCAGTATGTTCTTCAGTGCAAATACAAACTGCTGGAACAACCAACGTCCTACATCCCAACTCCTACATCCCATATCTACAAATCCCAGGTTGGACAATCAGATATTGAACCCAGATTTGTTTCCTCCAAGTGTTTCCAAGTGTGCTGCCTGGGCCCCCCCGCCACCCAGACCAGCACAAGTGCTTAGCGGATGGATGGGTGGATGAATGGATGGATGGATGGGTGGATGGAGCTGAATGGTTTCGGGCTGTAGGTCTTACACTGGGTGAGGGCCAGTAGCAGGAGCGAGGACAGGCCCGTGACGATGGCCGAAAGAAGCAGGACACCCCTGCGACCAAAGCGCTCCACCGACAGGCAGAGTAGCACGCAGGCAGCCGCCCCTGTCGTCACCCGCAGAAAGTAGCTGAAGTAGAAATTTGGGGAGAAGCTGTGCAGGTTCCGAGTGAAGCAGTACTGGATTCCTGTGCCTATGAACCTAGGAGGGGTGTGAAATGAAAAAGAAATGCAGCTTTATTTGCCATTTTGCAAGGTGTGAGAAGAGGTGAAACACACAGAGGTGAGAAGCCCATCCAGCAACCATCCAGCAACCCTGGAGCATGTTCAGGGGCTGCAGGATCTTGGTCAAGGGTCCAACAAAAAAAAAAGGCTACTCTGCCAAGCATGAGTTCAAACCAGGAACCTTCTGATGACAAATATAGTGTCCTAACCCCCCCAAGGCACACACTGTGCCCAAAAAGAAAACTCTAGTGCCCCCCTCCACCTAAGTTAATTATGCTTAATCACATGAGGTGGAAGCATATGACTAGAAGGACAGGAGCCGTTATCTCTCCTCCGCATGGCGTCAGGCCTGCAGCACTCACAGAGTGAAGCCCAGGATGAGGCAGTTCCTCCAGATGATGCGAGTGTGCCACAGCTCCAGGATGTGGTGGTACCGGGTCGGGGGATCCTCCGGGTATGCCACATCAATCTCTGGGGGAGCAAGGAGCGCGGGGGTGTGAGGAAACCAGAAAGATCCGCCGTGAAACGGGAGCAACGGTGCTCATGCCTCAGCAATCACAATCACTAGCAGCGTTGCTAGGAAACCCTTCTAGAATGTATAAATGAGGTAATAGTGACAAGAATGTTCCTGAATGCAGAGCTCCTCCATATCTGTCAAGTGAGCTCCTGGTGGGGGGGGGCGG
>JAODUD010000008.1:16688035-16706029 GCA_026784285.1 Stomatorhinus walkeri
ATGCCAAAGCGTGAAGTAGCCACATGTAAGGCCGCGTTGGTATCCCATAGGCCTACACCTTTGGCGCGCCCCCATGTCCATTGCAGGTAATTGTGTACATCATCATCTTTCAGCAATATACCACGATAGCGGGATTAATAAAGTGGATGAACATGAATTATGAGAGGATATTTCTATAAGCTTCTGTGGTAAAACAAAGGCCCACAAACTAATTTTAGCACACATTTCAAACATTAAAAGGTTCAGTGTAGCAAGTAAATGGACATGAATGACTAATCACAACCAGTAAAAGATAAAATGTGATACTTTTACCTGCGAGTCAAGTGTCCTAAGATATTTTAGGTGTCACTTTTGTTTAGTTATACTGTCTTGTGTGTATCTGGTGTATTAAGATACTGATTATCTGTAAAATAATAAACACCTTAAAAAAACATCTTGTTAAACCCCAAGGATTAGATAAAGACCCACATACAGAGTACCTAAACACAGGAATATACCTTGAAATCAAATTGTACAAAACTTAAAGGCCTGATTACCGACTTTTTTCAAACTGTGGCTTAAGAAATTGAGTAAAAGTGTAAGTCACAAATCAGTAAAACTGAATTTGTCTCCCTCCATAGAGCTGAAAGTTTGTAATTTTGACAAATGTTAGTATATTTGGTATGCAGCATATTATATCAGTGCGGTGCGCAGAGAAATCCTGCTCTTGAAGAGGAGAAATTAAAAACAATTAAAAGCAGGTCTTCCGGGAAAGGTCTACAAGATTAAAAAATACATCACTATAAATGAGCAAGGCCTATCCCCTTAAAAACAATTAACTGACATCTGGTGAAGGCTAGAGAAATAGGTAAGTCTACCTTGCCATGACAGAAACCGCAGAACTTTTAGTTTAGTAACCAATAGCTTCTCTTTAGTGCCACCTTCTGACTATGGGGGGGAAAAAAAAAATCGCTCTGGTTTGTAAAACCATGCTAAGAAAATGCTTAGGGGAGAAAAATAGCATGAGCTTTCTTCAAATTAAAGCTGAAATCGGAAAAACTATACGGCGAAAACTCCACTTGCATGGCAAATGCGAAGAAAGTGTTGCTTTTAGACAGGATGTTTTATAGCCTTTTACATTTTATACCGCAAATTAAAAATAAACTAAAACCTCACTCCACTCAGTTAAATACTAAATGCAAATTATAACTACAGACTACAATAAGCCTACTGCACAGCTTAGCAAAAAAAATGTATTAAAACTGGGGATAAAGAGTAACAGGCAGGCTACCATATTGCAATGGATACAATACTATATAACCTATAGCATGTATAATGTGCCTATAATCACAGATATACATTAACTAAAACTCAGATATAATAATTAAAATTTTAATACATCACTGTATGGTATAGTGGAAATCTTTGCCATTTCTACAGTAGAAGAGAATTGACTAGAACCTTATTTGTTGTACATTAATTTGGCTTTTGAATTGCTTGACTAAAACTTCGACAAAGGCATTTTCTCGGTTTAGATTAAATTTTTAAAACTTTGATAATTATGTAAAAAAAAGTGTAATACATCTTTACTAGACCTTGACTAATCTAAAACCCATTCTGCAGTAAGATTGTGTTTTTTTATTGAGAACTATTTTATGTGGAAAAGGGGTCATAAGCTGTGATCTGTCTATGAACTACCTTCTTCTGACCAGTTTTAACCAGGACTGGACTGAATGTGAAGGACCTTTTGAGACTGTGGACAGGAGACTGTCTTTAAAATACTGAATGTGGGTACACGTTTTGGCCCATTGTTACCGGGAAAAGTGCTTCCCAAAGGTGAACTGTACATACAAAGATAATTTTATTAATTTTTTACACTTAACTGAGAGTGAAGTTACAGTACATAAGTTATTTACAACTTTGCAGTAATGTGTGGCAAAATAAATTATCTAGAAGGCAGCGAGAATACATTGGTTAACGTATATAAAAACTGTACAGAATTTACGGGATACAATTTAGTTTTTTCCTTTAAACTAACATTGGCTCTGTAGTGTTTCAAGTCACTTTCTCAGAAAGAGAAACAATGAAATGCCCGAGTAAAGGTTTTTTTTTCTGCTAACCGTTTAGTCTTTACCTCTTGTCACCATGGTTTAATTTTCCTCTTTTCCTCATGCATTCGTCTGCAATGAACAGGTGTGTGAGACGTGAAGGTAGAGGCCGATTCAACCTGCATGCAAACTTGGTCAGACTCCCTCTGAAGCCAGCCCGCCCCCTCTCCTCCCTACGTGGAGGGCTGTGGGGCCCCTACGCGCCTGTGGGGCCCGTATGCGCCTGTGGCCTGGTGCACAGGCCTGGACACCTTGGACAACCCGCTCATGCCCTGCTGTGGTGTCTCCTGCACAAGCAGGCTGCAGGGCTGCCCTTGTATGACCGTGCGGGGGCTCAGCTGAACCTGGCATGGAAGGGGATACTGGTGGAAGGCCCCTCCCCTGACCCCCTCCAGGAGTGGCCTGGGAACACTTCACCCTTTACAGTAGGAGAAGCTTGAGGTTTTCTCTTGTCCATTCTCACTGCTGCCTTTTTATTTTCCTCCATCTTAGGTCTTTTGCAGATCCACCCCTTGCTGGTTCTGATCCACAATAAAGGGAGGGTTCTTCTCAGTCTGGTTCGTATTTTCAAGACTAAAAATATTTTATTCTCTCCTTATCAAGGATCAACCAAAGACGGTTTGCTTTTTCTGAACAAAAGAACAAAAGAACTGGATGAAAGTGCAGTCGTGTTCCTCCGGTAAAAAAAAAATGCTTCCTCCTCTTGAAGATGGGAATCATTAGCAAGTTTTGTTCCTTTACACGTAATGATCTTCGAGAAATAATTCCTTTTCAGATGGCTAGCCCTTACCATGTTCTTTTTTAATGGTGACGTTACATAGGTGAGACCATTTCCCTGTCATGCGGGCAACAGCACAAAGTCATCGTTTACGTCGACCATTGGCACGTAAAAGGAGGGGACCTCGTTCACACACAAGGACTTGTGTCCAGCAGGGTCCAGCTCCTGCATCTTCAGCTGCCACTCCATCCTCTGCACGGCATTGAGGGCAGCTGCCTCGTGCTGCTGCCTCATCAACACACATGTCTGGGGGAGAACAAGAGACCTAGTTTACCGAAAAGATCACTGAAACATGAAACAAAAATATAACCATCTCCATTTAATTTAATTTCTTTGTTTCCTTGTATTCAAAGCAATATTTTAGGTAGTCAATAAATCCAATTATGTCATCTGGAATTGGCAACTAAATTACATTAAACAAAAAGAATTATGGGGTTATCATTCGCAGCTTCTGAACAATATCTGAATGATTGATTAAATTTCATATGTAATTCACTCAAAAATGTTTAGTGCAGTTAACACAAGCTTCAGTTTAATACACTCGGCCTACATCTTAGTCAAGGGTAACTGAGAACCTGAAATACCCCACGGCTCTGCAAGGTCGGGGACACTGATGCGTCACACAAAGCTGTACCTTCATACGGTCATACTTGTCATCTACGTCCTGAATCCAGGAAATAAACTGACGGGCGTTGAAGCGGTCTCTCACCGACTTGTTCTCATCACCCTGAGATAAAAGAACACAAATGTCAATAAAAGAAGTGGACAGACTGCTGGGGCTCACATACCAGCTGACAGACAACATAGAAATTGGAGTTAAATTAGATTTCCTTTCACTCAGCACAATTTACAATATGGTTTCACAGTGGCTGACTGGTCAGCATTGTGAAGGAGCCTGTTCAATTGCTGCCACACTTCTTGCCTTTGCTTGGGTCTTCTCCTGCAGTTCAATCACAGGAGTTTCCTTTACCTTATGCATTTATGCAGGTAACCCACCTGACTTTCAGAAGGCATGTTGTACACCTCCAAATCCAACAGCATGGTACAGGCACTGAAGGGGACAGCCTGGTTAGCTATCGTCCTTGCAGCTCTGCAATGGACCCGTAAGACTTCCTGTTCACATGACACTATCAGCTTCTCCTGTAATGGAGAAGAAAAAAAAAAGAGAAAGACAAACAGTTTATCGTAACAGCTACTGACTCCCCTTGAGCAAACTCTTCAAGTCAAAGATCTGAAATCTTATGCAAACATTACATCAGGAATTCCACAGAAAGAAATGCAACCACTGACTAAAGATCTTTATGGAACAGACAGAAGAAAAAGCATACAGCACAGCTAAAACTTACCCTCTCGATGCTATGCTGTAGCCTCAGCTTCCCTCTGACTGCCTCTTGCTGTCTGAATAGCTCCTTCAAAGGCTCGGACAAAGAGGGTGGTGGCGCAATCTGAGAAGGTAGCAGAAACAGCCATCATATGGTTTGTCACCTGTGCTAAGAAGGAAATGCTTAAAAACATCCTCAAATAATGACACAAGCACCTACCACGGGGATATGCAATTTGCTGAGGGGTTTGCCATCCAGCAAGTAAGAGCCAGTGTAGGTAACATACTCAGCATAACACTGAGGTGCCTGTGGAGTGATGTAGCACAAGATTTTCCGCTTCTCCTCGATCTTCTTCCGAATCTGCAGGTACTCAAAGTAGGGGTTGGAGCGGTCGCTGTGGTAGGGTTCAATGTCATCGAGTTTGATGGCATTGACAATGACAGCCAGTGTCTGCTGAATCATCTCCCTCGTTTGCTGCATGGCCGTGTTAACCAGCTGAACTTGAACTTGCTGCGAGCCTGCCTTAGGTAACTTTCTCTTGCGTGGATGTTGTGCCTGGGGATCGTCTTCCTCCACGAGACGGCCTTTGTTCTTGCTAACCACCACTCCAGTAGTGGAGTTGGAGCCAGGAGCAGATGTGGAGATGGGTGGCTCCTTTTCTTTTTCAACAGGAACAGAGGAGGCTGTGGTGGTGATGGAAGGGGTTCCTATGGTGCTAAGACAAGATGTAGATGACGTCACACTAGAAGCAATAGCAGAGTTGTTCTGCTTGCTTTGATTGGCCAGCATTTGAGCTCGGTTCCTGGTCATCCTCAATGGCATCTCCTCTGGCTTTTTGGAAGCTTCAGTAGCAGTCAATGGGACTACTGTCTTAGGAGCTACTTCTTGGGTTTTCGACACTGGAAGTGGGTTTGGTTGTGATACTATTGATGAAACTGGAATAGCATGGACTGGACTGCTCTGAGAGGGTGCTGCAATAGATGGAGGCTGTCTAGTGCTGTCCAAGTCCACAGTGCTTGCAGACTCAGAACATGGAGCAAGAGTATTTGGAATGGACTGGTCATTGTTTACTGCAGAGTCAACAGAAGAATATTCCTGGTTACTGTTGCAGTCAGCAGTGCTAAACTGCAAATTACCTTGATGTCCATCTCTGTCATCCTCCATCACCTCATCCTTTGGAGGAACCATATCCACAGAGTCATTCTCAGGAACTTTCTGCAGTTCTGGTTCCAGCTCCTGCTCAGATTGGCTGGTGCTTTCTGAACTTGGGAGGCATTGCTGTGCAGGTCCACTTAATGGCACAACGGCAGGAGAACAAGGGGCATCAGATTCACCTGGTAAGTCTAGTGGATTACAGTCGGACTCATCCTTGACCTCATTAAGTGGTGATTCAACAGGAACAGGGGCATGCTTATAGTCTGACAATTCTGGATCTTCCATAGAAGGGTCTTGCATTTCCTTGTCTTGCAGTGGCAAGTCTGGCAGGGAGAACGGCAAATAATCTAAATCATCCACTGCGCTTGTAAAAGGGTCCGGCCATTGTACCACTGGCTCATGCCTAATAGATGGGGCCACACTGTTTTCAACTATGTAGTTAAGGGAATCCTGATGGCTGTCTTCCTCTAAACACTGAGATTCTGAAGCTACCCCACAATCCTCTGAAGACTGCTTGCACTCATTGAAAAAGCACTCCAATCTGTTGGAGGATATGAAGTTTAATTCGGCCTCCACAGGTGCTGAAAGTGACTTTGATGGAGTAGTGACTTCATCTGAATCATTCCTCTGGCCCTCATAATCCGACTCTGGATTGTGTGAAGGACAGTAAGACCGAGAAAAAACTGGGTAGGGTGGTGTTGCTGATGGTGGACAAGGCAATGCCATGGAGAGATGCTGTTGCAGACTATCTTCAGGAGGTGGGCCAGGAATGATCTTGGAGGACAGTGGCAACTCCATAAAAGGCCTTTGGGGTGATTTCAAGAGTATCTCAGTGTTCACTGTCCAGCTGATTCCGCTATGATCACTGGGATCTTCTATGGTGCCTACAGGAGGCTGACTGGGTATATGTGACTTTATATCCTCTGGTTCAGCTCTCTCTGGAGATTCAGACCAGTCTCTTTTCAAATGTCCGGTAACACATGGAACAAAAGTACAGCTCTCCCTTGGATGCTCTGCTGGCTTTCCAACATTATTCTCGCCTTCTAAGTCTTCTACATCATCTTCCTCATCGTCATCATCATCTTCCTCCTCGACTTCATCCTCTTCTTCCTCCTCTTCCTCCTCCTCCTCATGTCGGTCCTCAAGTTTTTGCTCACTTGGTGGCACAAAGACATCTGGATTGACAGTTTCAGAGGAGACTAGACTTGGCTCACTGTGTGGTGAGGGAGGCAGAAGATGGTGGGGCTCTGGCAGATCAATTTCCAGTGGAGGAAGAACTGCAGGGGCGGGAGTAGGAGGGGCAACAATATCTATACAGGACTCCTGTGGATCAGGTCTGTGCACTGGAGTTGATGGCTTTAGCAACAGGTTATTGTAAAGGTTGTCAGAGAGGTGATCAGTGCCAGCTGTGGCAGCAATGGCAGCTGAAGCCCCATCTGAAGCAGGCTCAGCTGGTTCAAGCCTTGGGGATGGCATTCCAATATCAGGTGAAAAACCTGGATGAGAGATGCAATCAAGCCTGTCAACTGACACAAGCTTATCCTCTGGAGGGTGTGGTGCCGTGGGCTCAAACTCAGAATCAGGCATAGTTTGTTTTAGAAGGAAGTCTTGGTCTGTGTCCATTTTGAATTCCTCTTCCAAAGGTCTTTTGACATCATCTGAAGCAGAATGACTAAGCGTGGGCATCTGAAGGTTCTTTGCTGGAGTTAGGCAGCCATTTTCTTGGATACTATGTGATGTGTTTGAATATCTATCGATATAGGGCATAGTACATGAGTTTGGACAGTCAATGCCATCAAACATGAGATCATGATAGTCTTCCGCACTGCAGGATGGAGTGCGTGGAGTTTGCATGACTTCTTCACATGAGTTCACTGATGTAGGAGTAGGAACACCAGTTAGTTTGTTTTGATCTGGCTTTGGTGATGCAGGTAGGTTCTCTGTCATTGGATGCCCAGATAGCCAATCTTTTGTATTCTGACTGTCCATAGGCTGCGACTTCCTTTCCGGAGACATTATCTGTGATGGAAGGCTTGTATCTCTGAGCTTCTTCTCTTTCAAAGTTTCAAATGAATTTGTTTTCTTCACCGATGACTCTGTGCGGTTCTTGCGCAATTCTTCACTGGATTTGGTTTTATCTTTCAGTTTAGGATCTCCAGATCTGTGCCTCAATTTTTCCATCTGCTTCATTCTCTCCTTATGCCTTTTGTGACGCTCTTCAATTTCTTGGTCCTTTTGGCTAAGCATTTTTCCAAAACTCGTTAGTCTGAGATCACCATCAACCAGCAGCTTTTCTCGTGGACGGCTGTCTTTACGAATTGAGTCTCTAGACTGATTAACTCTCTCATCTTCTTTTGATTTCATCTTTATAGAATCAGTTCTTCCATCTTTATCCAAGATATCTTTATTTCTGTCCTTGTTTTCTTTTGACTTTTCCTTTAAATTAGTTGTCTGTGGACTTTCCTTTGAGTGTTTCAAAGTGTTTTCAGTGTATTTGTGTTTTTCCTCTTTTACTTTTTCCTTAGCCTTTTTCTTCTTGTCTTTGATGACACCGCTAGCTTTATCCTTGGCAGCTTTTTTAAACATCTCCTTTTCAAACTCTGTTTTGTCCAAATCATCCTCTCCATCAGGCTTAGTCCCATAGGGAAAAGTATATGGGTCAGCCTCCAAAGGCATGGGCTCCTTCTCAAAGGGTAGACTCTCTCTTCGCCTGTAAGTGTCTTTGATCTCCTCTAGCTTCTCTCGCTTGTCAACCTTCTCTTTTTTTACTTTTTCTTTGTCCTTGTCATGGCTCTTTTTGGAAGAGGATGATGATGAATGCCTGTGCCTTTCCTTCTCCCTTAACTTATCTTGTGGATAAGAAATGGAGAGAGAGTCTCTCCTCTCCTCAGCGATATCTGGTAGGCTGTTGTTGGAGGAGTCGTAGAAGCTGCTGAGCACTGGCTCATGGCCACGATCAGTAAAACTGTCTGAAGAGATCTCACTGATTTTGTCATTGGAATCATCCTTGTAGTCATTTAGGGCCTCCTCTTCCAGTTTCTCCAACAGAGATTTCTCATTCTCACCACTGCTCTTGAAGGGCTTCCTGTCCTTCAGGTGGTCTTTGTCAACTTTATCCTTGTATTTTCCTTTGAGCTTATCTTCAGTGGAGTACCTCTTGTCCAGCAACTTCTGCTTATTTTTCTTATCCTGGTTTGAGTCAACAGACACCCGCTCCTTGCGATCTTTGTGTTTTAAGCCATCTCCAGAGTCCTTTTCCTTTTTATCTTTGTGTCTGTCAGAAGAACCCTTTTTCTCTTTTCCTCCATCAGATGAAAGTTTCTTTTTGTCCTTATACTCCCTTTCTTTCTGTTTGTCTGAATGTTGCTTCCCTTCTGTGGAGTACTTTCTGTGTTTCTCAAGGAAGGCATCCACCTCATCCCTGTCAGGTGTAGGATCTTTCCGTTGAGAGTCTGACAGACCTACACAACCACTGTAATCATCTTCTTCATCTTCACTCTCATCTGTGAAAATATCTGCAATATCGCTCCAGGTATGTTCCCGTACCTTCTCGGGTTTTCGTTCTTCTTTCATTATGTCCAGGAAGTCTTTGTCTCTCTCATTGTGTTTCTTTTCTTTAATCTGCTCAGAAGACAATTTTCTCTCTTTGTCTTTACTGTACAAGTCTTTGTATTTGTCCTTTGTTGCTTCCTTCTTATCCTTTGAGTTTCTGTCAGTGTCCTTCTCCTTCGGAGGTTTTTCAGCAGAGCTTTTCTCTATCCTATCCTTCTCTGAATCCTGGATATTTTTAGGTTTATCTTTGTTTTTGTCAGTTTTTAATTTATCCTTCTTCTCCAAACCATCTGCTTTCTTTTCCTTATCTTTTCCAGAGTGGTTTCGCTCTCTGGCCTCTATCAGCTTTCCAGAAGAGTCGATATCAGATTTATCTTTAAAGAAGTTGTCACTGCCGTACTCATCTCTCAAAGGATCATCTTGTTTAAATCGGAAATCTTTCCTTTCTTTTGTGAAGTCATAGGGGTCTTTTCTGTCTCTACCACAGTCACCAGAGTCCTTCTTTTCCTTGATGTTGTCAGTGGACTCTTTCTTCTTTTTGTCCTTTTCAGAGAGGTAGCTAGAATTCAGCTTCAATTTATCAGAATCCTTCTTCTTTTCACCTCCTTTCTCTGAAAGCTCCCTCTTTTTGGATGCAGTCTCTCTTTCATTACGCTTTTCGCTGTGTTCTTGCTTTTTGTCCTTTACTTTGTTGTCCTTTCTCCGTTCCCGATCATCTTTCACCGTCTCTACAATAAGCTTAACCGTGTTTGACTTGTATCCTTTGTGCTCCTTTATTGGAACATCCCAGCTATCATCTCCATAGAGAGAGGACTGAGAAGAAAGGTCTGAGACCCAGGGATCATGGTCATCGTCCGAGGGACTGAGCTTGCTGTCCTCTAAAAAATGGTTCTTAATATCATAGTCCTCATAATCAGGCTCCTCCTTAGGTACTTTGTCCTTTTTCGATGATTTTTCGCGATCTTCCTTTACATTTTTTTCTTTCTCCAATTTGAAATATTTCTCCTCAATTTGTTCAGGCTTCTTGTCTGTTTTAGAGGATTTGTCCCTGGACTTCTTCCTTTTTTCATCCTTGTGGGTCTTTTGCTTTTCGTCCTTAGCCTTCTCTTTGTCCTTTATGCTTCTATCTTTATCAGCTTTCAGGGTTTTGTCCTTGTCCTCACGGCTCGTCTTCTCCTTTGAAACTTCTTTTGTTTTCTTCATTTTCTCCTCTTTGGATGCTCTGCTACTCTCTTTTCCAGGAGTCCATTCCTTATCCTCCAGTTTGCCTTTGTACAGCCTGTCTTCCTTTTTAAAATGGTCTTTTTCATGTTTAGAGAGCCTGGCTTTACTTTCTGCAGGACACTCTGCTTCCATGATGAGTGACTTTTGTCGTGTGTCAAAATCAAAGGAAAAACTTTTCACAAATTTTTCATTCATATCTTGGTTAAGTACGAGGCTATGAGGCTTCTCCTTCTCTTTATTCTTGTGTTTGTGTTTTACTTTATGCTTTTTTAACACTTTTCCATCTTTGTCAGCCTTGGAAACCAATCCATCCAAGTTGGAGTTCTTGGTGAATTCCAAAGAACTTTTCTTATCTGAAGAGTTGGCATGCACACTGTTCCTTCTATTCTCCTGTGCTTTCTTTTTCATGTGTTTTACAGACTCTATGCTTGAGTCAGCTGATGAGAAGTCAGACTCACTTGAGAGTCTAGTTCTCACAGAGTCTGAAAGGGAGCTGACGTCTGACCACATTGGAGAGGACACAGTCTTCCAGCCATCTGTTCTCCACTGCTTGGGGTGCTGCTCTGCCAAAGACTGCGGCATTTTTTGAGAACTCAGACTGCCATGAGAGGAAGTGGACGATGCGGAGAGTGAACTGAAGACACATGAATCTTTAAGGCTCAGAGGATTAGAGTCCTTAACACAGTTTGAGCTCTTCATAGAGCCTTTATCATCCTCGCTCTCCACATCCCCACTATCTGATTCAGAAGTGCAGAACTTGTCACTGATTTTTTCAAACCGCACTTCCTTGTTGGTGTTGTTTTTAGTTTCCTTCTTCCTCTTTTTCTTGACTTTATTCTTTTCTTTCTGCTGCTTAGAATTCAAAGATCCAGAGTCTCGCCTTTTGGCATTTGCTGTCGTTGTCGGTTGTCTTGCCATGGAAACTCGTGAAAAGGTCTGGTCATCCTCATCTGAGCTGTTGGTATCAGAAAGGATTCGCCGCGGAGTCTTCTTTGGTGTCAGCAAGTTGGTTTTGGAATAGGTTTTAACTTCCATTCTAGGGATGGAAATTAAGCTGTTGGCTTTGCTCGTAGAATCCTTGCGGAATTCTTTCTTGAGCAAGTGCTTGTCATCAACTGGGGGGACCCGCTCCTCTTCATCATCTTCATCAAACTCATACTCGTCCTTCACAGGAGTCACTGTGGTCTTGGGTGGGTCTAGGTTCTTCCCTTTCAGTTTCAGGCCCTTCTCAAATTCAGAGTCTGTGTTATTACCGTCAACAGAACTTGATGGAGCAAATGATGGTGCGTCTTCTTCTTCTGAGGATTCTGTTGAGATAAAAAAAACAAAATCAAATCTTACTTTACAAGAACCACACATAAAATTCAAATGTGCCAAAATATTTTAGTTTAGGGTTAAAAAAAATTGAACATTCAGTCACTATTAACCATACACTGACCTGAAGAGCTCTCCTCACTGGTGGTGTAAGTGCCTTTACCAAGCAACAGGTTCAACATGGTGGGAGAGTTGGCCACTTTTAGAGGCGTCTCCCCTTTCCTGTTGATTTGGCGCGGATCCCCTCCATATCGCAAGAGTAATTTTACGACCTGTAAAAAAATCCAAACATACAGGCACGATCAAGATCCCTAGAGAAGCTGCAGGTCCCCATTTCAGTCAGGTAATAATAAATAACCAACTCTAATCCTGTACCAGACATAACTGAAATAAACATGGTTTGTGGACCATTTTCTTTCTCCAGAGATACTATACCAGACTATGTGGCCTTGAAGTACAACAATGTGAACAAAGGTTTTAAAACAAAACTGCGCAATATGTCTATTGACAGTTACTGCTAATGAGCGTACCTTGAAGTGCCCATTGTTGGACGCATCATGCAGCGGAGTGTCATCATCCAGGCCCTTGGTGTTGACTTCTGCCCCGGCTGCCAGCAGCTGCTTTGCGACATCATAGTAACCCCTGTTGCATGCCTCATGCAATGCGGTCCAACCTGGCGGTAATCGCAAGGCAAGGTTAACACTGAAAGGTGACACAGGCAGGACAGGAGGTAGGCATGAGCCCATCAACCTGGCTATGGATTTAGGTAAATGTTCAGGTACTTCTTGAATTTCCAGGTCTGTGAGATGGAGTATTAAGAGCCCTGCAAAGCGCTCAGGCTTCTCAGCTCCCTCTGAGGGAGACACCACTCTAAGCATACACAGGCCTTAAATGGCATAACAGGGTGGCGAGTAAGAGGGGGGGGCAGGGTCGGCTCACCTGCGAAGTCTTTAACGTTCACGTCAGCACCCTCGCTAATGAGCTCCTTGATGCGCCGTGCCTCACCGCGGATGGCCGCCCTGTGCAGCCGCGTCTCTCCCCTCTCGTTGCGCTTGTTCACTTTATCTTTGGTTTTTGAGGCAGAGTTTGGTGTTCCCCTCTGGCCCAGACTTGACTGGGACTGGTGCTTTGGTGTTGTGTCTGCAGGATGGAAGTGTTACACTAAGCAAAGCCCAATTAAATTATAAATGGACACAAATAAAAAGAAAAAAATTGTTCATCTTTATGTGAACTTCCATGTAATGATGCTGCAAAGCCAGTTTTGGTCACTGTGTGGTGCCCTTGCACCAGGCAAAAGTGTTCACAGGGTCAAGTAAATATGGTGACTTTACAGAAGGAACCAGGGGAGCCTAAAACACACCTTCCATATCATCTTGGAGTTGTCCACCACAAAACTGAAGAAATAAAACTACTGATTCATGAAAACATCTTCACTTCAATGGTAGAGCACTGGAAGGAAAGCACCATATTAACTAAACGATCTAACTGGAGAAGAGCAGGAGAAGAAAAGAAATTCCTAAGCTCTGGCTATGACCCTGTAGAACAGCTCCTAACTCATGATATTACAGCACCCCCAACGCAAACGATCTTTATGGTACCTAATGCCTTGAGGACAGTTCTCATTACATCCACATGTATGCAGAGAAACTGCCCTCAACTCTCAAATTGCATTCAGGAGACCACACTAGGTGTAAATGTAGAAAATATTCTCTAGAGCTGGACCCACCCGGACTGTTGACTGACTCCTCTGCCGTCATCTGCATGAGAAGGGCCACCTGCTGCCGCTCCGAGAGAGGGTACCCGGCTCGGAGCCCCGGCAAGCCCATCCCAAACGGCAGGCTTGACTTCCTGGTGTTGGTAGGCTCCTTCTTGATCCGCTTGCGTTCTGGGCCTTGTTTCTCTGAAAGAGGACAGCAGCACTAGTGTGAGTCTTGGAAGGGAGACTGAAAGCTGAGGAGTAAAGCGAGCTCGGGGTACAGAATCAACACCAGCCACAGAACAATGAGGTCAACCGGACCGAAACCACAGAGAACGGTATTCCTTACATTCACTTCATTAGCTGGTCTTGAAGGTTGCGTTGAATTGCCTACTAGCTACAGCAGAGGGACGGAAGCAACAGACAGGTGCATGGGCGTGAGGTTGTTCTTAAAGAGGTAACATCGATACAATAAGCCAGGCGCTCAAGGTCACTGCCTTGGCAACGTGCTGGACAGCAGCAGGTGCAAATCAGACACGCCCAACAAACACTCCTCCCCTTTCTATTTTCACTGTAATTCACAATGAAAAGGCACGGCACCGCTGGGCCACCCAACACCTTGTGCCCCAAGCCTCACAATAACATTGGTGTCCGATTTCCCGGAAGCCAGACTCTGGGCTGGGGGCCCCTTTATATATTCACTGGTATACAAAGGAATGCAAAACAACTATTAAAATGGCACCTGTATCCTCAAGAAGATGTACATTTTGTTAACTGTGGCACATGACAGGACAAGGCCATGATCATAATTAATATGAACAGGAAACATGTCATCGCTTGCTTCCGGTCACTAGCACTTTCCAGGAATTCTGCTTCACAGTCCCTTCTAGTGAACTTTCACTCACATCTGTAAATGCTTATGCTAACTTTCACCTCCCCCCCCACCCCAAAATGCATTTTGGTAGATTCCTTTTATTCAGGCTTAAATAACATGAACTACAGAGGCAGTCTAAACATGTTTTCAGGTTGGAAAACTGCAGTTAGCCTTTGCCGGTTAGGGACATTGCGAGGGCCCCAGCCTACAGATGAGACCTGCATTATGGACAGCCGAGAGGCCGGTTTCATGCGTTGCAATTCTGTAATTGCCTAGGGTTTCCTAAAGCTCATTAGGAAGTGATGCAGAAAATCCTAAGAATCTTCATTGTTGGAAGGGAAAAAAGACAGATATAAACTGATGGACATCTAATACACAATTTTTCAGAATGCTATCAAGTGCACAGAACTGGAAAGGCATCAGAGAAATGACAGACATGTAAATTACTGTAGAAGACTAGGACAAGAATTACAAATTTAAAAGAAAAACACACAGGGGAATAAAGGCAGACTGTATGGGGGGGTAGTCTTGTATAGCATAAATCATTTTACTGATAGACTTTCAACTAATGTTTATTTTAAGCAACATAAAAGTCTTCTCTCAAAAGAAAGTGACAAGAATAGAAGACCTTTTAGCTATCTTTCTGGCCATTTTTGTTTACAGGACAGCCATATATAACAATACAGGAACATGCAAATGGACAGAACATGCTTTATATACATAACATGCCCAGACACACATGAGCGCACGCAGACAAGCAGAGACAGGCACAAAACTACCTCCAGGAAGAGTGGCAGCAGCCTGACCGAAGGCGGGACCATTTCTCTTGGAATGTTTTCAACTCGGCCACCAGAGGTGTTGCCTAACCCATAACAGCAGCTCTTAGCACAAGTGGCAAAGGGGGGATTCACGACTCAGTACTGCAGAGTTAGCTGATGCTCCTCGCCCATCATTTGAGCCATGGGTCCTTGCAGCCACTTGCAAGCCTTCAGGTGTGTCAGCCTCAGGTCAGCACTACTGAAGTCTCATTGATATCACCACAATAGCAGCAAAGACAATAGATACCAGGGGATTACATGCTGACAACACACACCCCATCCCCGTCGTCAACATTTTCAAGTGCAAAATGCAGACGACCTTTCCGTGGTAGTTGTGGGCAGACTTGTTTAACAACAAACTCCTCCAACGACAAAAGCCAAGCATTTGAACTGACGGGATCCTGTTTAGCAGAACGGCACATCTCTTTGGGTTTTCCCCACCTGACACTGCAAACATTCCCCAGGCACAAACTGTGCAGACCTGTTCCAGGAGGACACAGAGCGCTGCCTTGACAGGCCTAATCTCCCAGCTAACCCAATTCTCTCATTCTTCCAAACAACACAGTGCACAGAAATGACACCCTGTCTTTTGCCCCTTGCGAGAACTCATGTTTACAGTATGAGGGTCGGCGTGTGACCGTGCTAGTCAACCTTCAGAGAGGATCTGAACCCTAGAGGCCTGAAAGGTGTGAGGAATGCGGGTCAACAGCTGAGGGGGAAGGGCCGAAGGCCTTGTACAGGAGGCAACTCCGACCCTCCCCCCTCAACAGACCTTTCCAGATCATCCCGTGGATCCAATTCACTCCTGAGGTTATTCTTAGCAGCACACCTGCCCCCCGAAGCTGCTGAGAAGTTCTGGAGCACAATCTGTGACTCTGGAACATGTGCTTTTGATCATGGCAACAAGGCTGCACTGATCCAGACACGCAAGCTTGTGCAAAGGGCATTTACAGGGCGGATGAGTTTATATAAATAATAATAAAGTTCTTTATGGTGTTAGGTGTTCTTTAAGACACCACCCACAAAACAAAAGCTAAAAGGTCCAGCAACCCACTTTCGCTTCTGAAGCAGTACTCTTGAGCTGGCCAGGGAGAGGAAACAGGAAATGAAGGAACAGCAGACAGGAAGTACCTACAGGATGTTTGTGTCACTGTCTTCTGAATCACTCTGGAAAGGAAATAAGCAGCTCAGATTTTTGCTCAAGAAAAAAGAATGACGATTTGTGTGGATACCTGTGAACGCTCAGCAGTCTAATGAGCGTTCGCAATGATTAAGCACCCTGCTAATCGCTTGACCTATTTATCTACATATTTTGCACACCAGTGAACACTGGGAATTGAAAACACACTGATCTATTCCTAATGAATGCAATAAAGGAACCCCAGTAAAGCCCCGAATGCTATCTGCAGCACAAAACCTTTAATCCTCTTTATAGGGGTATTCATAGCAGTGGAAAAAGCCAGCACATTAGCAGCACGCTAACTGAAAACACTAGCAATGTCCATAAAAAGACCATCTTTAGGATAAGAAACGTGTCGCGTGACTGAACATTTACCGTAGATGTGTTTGTGCCACTAAACTGGAGATGAATACAAGGGAATGCTTCAGAATGACATAAAAGGTACAAATATAAATGTAATAAAAAAACAATCATTACTCCTGCCTGATAACACAATTTCCTCTTGTCTTCAATTCTGAACGTTCTGCTGTGACTCATCAAAAGAGTAATTTTACACACAAGCAAACCAATTAAGAAACCAGACCTGGATTGAAACAAATGGCTCACTAATACAGGAAGCCACAGATTTAAGGTGAAACATTTCATAAGTTTAGACTGCAGAAGTGTCATATGGATGTCATATGCAACAGGTCATTTTTAGAAAACTGGTGCTCCGGTTATTACTGCAATCCTGTGGATTTGACTAATTGAAAGAAACAAAAAGGTTATTTTAAGCTTGAGACCTCCAGTTTGTTGTATCTGTATGGTTTATTGCATTTAATCTAATGCAAATAATAAGATAAAGCCTCCCCTCATTTAGTTTGTACATTTAAACCTTTTGGTTACTTTGTAACCCATTTAAGTAAGCGCAGCTCTGCAAACCAGATATTTGTGCACATTTTTTTCTTTTTCTCTATGCACTCTGAGAGGTTCCCTGGTTTTGCCCTCCTCCATATTTTAATAAGCCCAGAAAAAATAGACCTCAAATACCAGATGAGGATACTCACTGGGAAATATTGTTACTATGATTACTCATTTAATTGATGTGAATTATATAGAATTACATGATTCGGTACTTTAAGCTTTACATATATATTTTTTTTACTTTGTGTGTGAGTGAGAGAGAATCAAAAGAACTTCACACACACACACACACACACACACACACAGCTTATCACATGAATGTTATTTTGTGTAGATTTTGTCTTGCTAGTGTGATTCATGACTTCACAAGATACAAAGAGAGCTGAAAATGCTTATTAGGAAGTATTAATGACCCTGCTTCAGATAAGATGAGTACCACCTAGATAGCAATGCCTGACCACAGACAGATAAGTAGTGATTCCTGTTTTTGTGGCTGACACAGTTGGGACATGATTCAGTGTTACATTTTTCATTCTTATGCTGATATAAATTACTACTGTAACGCCAGTGAAAAACCAAAACCAAGATAAGTGGTTAGAAGATGGATGGTTGAAAATACATTAAAAATATTCAACTATATTAATCAGCAAAGTCCCCTGTGCAGTGCTGTGTTGTTAACTTGGCGCTTTAAAGAAAGGAGACTCTTCAGCGAATACAGGCAGTAAGGAGAGAGCAATCCGGCGGCTTTGTAAAGCAGCTGCACTTCCTGTGAATGTGTGTGAGTGAGATCAGGGCTTATGTAAGAGGCAGCACGAGCCTCGCACCCCTTCGGCATTTCCAGCACACGCACACGCGCGCTCCATCCTCCCCGCACATGTGCTGCATGCCAGGCCGACTGCACACCATCACTCGTATACCTGCACAGCTCTGGTACCGTACTGTGGTGGATGCGTGATGTGTCTGTCTTTGATGCGTCTGTCACACTCGTTGAGGGATGTGCATCTTCACCTGCGCGCTACACTATGCTGCACACAGGCAGAAGTGATTGAAGAGCCACCAGGGCTGTAGCCCCAAACCCCCCCCCCCCCAAC
>JAODUD010000008.1:16716361-16745293 GCA_026784285.1 Stomatorhinus walkeri
CCACCGCTGAGGCGCACCATCAGTACCAAAGAGCACAGACCAGTGGGTGCAGGATGAACAGAGAACCAGAAGAGAATTTCATGGTTATGGACCTTCTGCAGTTACTAAAGAAGTTACTAAAGAAAAATCTAGGTGGTCCTTCAAACAAGCTACCCTCAAAAAAATGTACCTCTCTCTTATTTGCAATTTCACTGTAAAGCTGTTTGCTATGATCACTTTATGAAGGTAACCACACAGTAAGCCCCGAGCTGACTACGATCACAGATATTGGTTGATGTGGATGGCTTTACTCAAGCAAGCCTCCAGTCCCAACCGGGGGGAAAAACACACATATCTTTTGTTCCTCGGCTGAATTATTCATTGGCACTGAGGTCCTGACCAGGATAAGCAGTTCAAAGATGGATGAATGGATGGATTATTCATTGGCGCACCCTGATCTATTAGGAAATGCAGTAATGCTGATGTGGAGCATTTCACCGCAGTTATAAGGCCAGACTCCACGTCAACATCCTGCCAAAGGTACAACAACACTACTGTCTACCCTACAAATTATATGGAGTACTATTAATTTTTAGCAACGAAATATTAAGTTATCGAAAACATTTGCTGCATTTTTAGAGTTAAACATTCCAAGTTTTGTGGCATTTTTGTTTATTATGGCGATATGGGTTTTTTCTACACAAATTCACAACCACAAACGTTAAAGGTGTTTATAATCAAGGGCCTCTGGTGCCAAGGGCACACGGCCCGCTGACATAAAACTGACAGAAAAGCAAGGATGAAAAACACGTGGTTTCTTTCCTAACGCAATGATGAATGCCAGGTTCACCTTGTAAAGAAATGTATATGCGATCTGTGTGCCATTTTATGAAATGTCGAGTGGGAGGACCTGCAAAGTGCACACCTTTCCCTCATGTCCGTGAGCACGCAGACGCAACCCAAGATGTCATTTGCCTTAATAAAAAAAAAAAAAAAAAAAAAACGTTATTCAGAGAAAAGGAAATGCTTGGGGCAGAATGGGTTTTCATAAAGGTTTTGATGGTCACATCTCTGCATAAATGAACCACTTCCACCCCACCACCGCTGCTGCTGGTGTTTAGGGGGCTTGTTACTGAAGCATAATGCCCCCCCATACCGTCAGAAGGGGTGCGAAACTCAGAGGGCCATTAGGGTGCAGAGAAGCTCGCGGTGAATGCATCCACGTTCTCTACCAGAATCCCAAGTAGCTGAATCAGTAACTGCTCTCCATCATCAACAAGATATCTGGTACAGCAGGGAGGTACTGTGGTTAACCCTAACCCAACCTCGAACTCACCAGTGCCCTCTACTGTTGCATGTAACATGGCGCATGGGCACATGTCCATTACACAAACTCTGAGAATGGAACCAGAATGGAACCTAGTAGCCCACCCACACCTCAGTGAAGAAGGGCTTACATCTTTATCGTAAGGAAAATCACTGGGTCACGAAACAGATACAAGTTACGAAATGCCCCAATAACACTGTCACGCTTTCTCTTTTGTCACACGGGGTGGCCATGTCTGCAAATGGAGGCGGCCACTGCCATTTGTGCTGTGAAATTTCTGAGAATAAATTCACACCCACCCCCCCCCCACCTCGACAGCGTCACATCCCACCCTCGCGCACCGGCTGAGGAGAAACAGCAGCAGCAGGAGGGGGCGGGTGACACACGGCCACCGTGACATGCATGCAGGGACTGTTGCCTAGCGACGGGGACGAGAGCACACGTTCCCGGGTAGCTGGCAGCCAATGGCGTCGCGCAAGGAGCTCGAGGACCTGAAATCTCCATCACATGATTGCTATTAGTGCCCTTTAGCCAGCCGTGTGAATGCACAAGCCGACCCACGGGGATCACGTTGTCTCGGAGGAGGGAGACAAAGTGGGGAATCGCGGCTCCTTTGCTGCGATGGAGCCAGACGGGACACGGCAGCGCAAGGACTGCCGATTCCCCAGTGGAGGGGCACTTCTTCCTTTGATTATCTGCACGTGGGGAGATGCGTGCATGCAAACAAACATGCGCAGCAGCTCTGAGCTGCGTCAGAACATTCAAGAATTCATACGCAGCTACGCTTATTTACAGGTCGGTAGCCTCAAGCCTTATTGAAGCTGAAAGAAGGCAAACTGCAGTTAGCAAGCCTGATGGGTAGACTGCAAGATGGGGTCACACACACACACACACACACCCTCTCTCACACACATGCCACAGCACTAACACCAGTTAACGAGAGAGCGCTGACGTAAGACAACGTTTGAAAATACTCAGTGCTAGGAGACCAGCATGGTAAACTGTCCCCCACCCAGGACTGACGGAAGGCAGAGAGCAGAAAAAAAATAAAATCAGCAGGCAACTGCTTTGGAAGCTGAACGGAGAGGACGCCGAAGGGGTTAAAGCCCTGTACCTGCTAAGGCATGCCCACTTTTTGTGCTGAAAGCGTCCCACTGAGGCACCCGACTGCAGCAAAGAGCAGTTTGGAGACAGTGTACAACTCCATGTTTGATATGCCAGAACAAGGGCCTCAGACGAAGCAGTCTATGTGCATGCACTGGACACAGACTGCAGAGATTACTGCCTGAACAGTCCCTCTCCCAAAGAGAGCTGCACCCGACATTCATCTGGATTCTAATAAAACCCTTTCGTTGAGAGCACCAAAGCCAGTTTAACTGAACCAGTTCTTGCTAATTGCTGCAGCACTGGTCCCTTTTTCCACTGGGACTTCACATCTGCTATATATACACTCTGCATCAATCATTCACATCCTTGACCCCAAGAGCATCATCTAATTCTTGCCAGCCTTTGCACCGACTCAACTCCGCTTGGGGTGTGGAAGAGGGCCAGGAGATTGAGCCCAGCTCTCACACACATACATACATACACACGTACGTACACGTACGTCCCAATGACTGTCAGCCACACTGGATTCCACACACACATCTGCACAGATGTCTGCATGTAAGTGGATGGCGTCTGACCTGCCCGTGACCCTTGGCACAACGTCAGCCAATGGCCTTGTGATTACACCTACGACACCCCTACTGCAGATCCAACCTGAGACATCGATCTCTTTCTAGTAGCATGTTAAGTTTGATTAAGGCAGCAAGAGGCATTTCTGCCCATGTGGCTCAGTTTAACGTCACAGAAATAAACCGTGTCAGACGGGAATCAGGACGACAGCTAATAACAATGAAAGGAGAGTATTCCAGCGTCCGTAAATACAGGGGTGACAGGGGCACCCTGTCTTCAGCAGGATGTCAGCTGGCTGGCTTCAAACTGTAGACTCTACAGGGATATTTGACACCAAATTACTGAAGGTGGTGGTGACCGGTGGTGAGAGCACATAGACACACACCCATACACCAGGCCATGTGACTCCCAGTGTAAGATCGGCCACAGACAGGCTCAGTCAGGAACCCCACTTTAATACCTCTAACAGCCCGCAATTGACAGTAGACCTGCAACAACAGAGGCTTTGTCCCCGGGCCGCATTAAAATCCACCAAGATCGGGTTGGCGGCACAACAGCTTATACCCAGTCTAAGCTGAAACACACACGCGCACACACACACATGCTCAGAACTCCCTTGCTCCAGACACACACATTATCCACTGCAAGACTTTCCACTGGGCGATCCCTGCAGAACTGTCAGTGTTTTTGTGAGAGCCAGCTGAGGGGATGGGTTCTATCTCCAAGGTGTTCCACAGTTAGACCCATGAGAGTGTCATATTAAAAACAGATAAGTTAGCAAACACGACTAAACATAAAGCGTCTCCATGTTGGCCCTGTTAAAAGCACGCCAAGGCAGGGCCACTCTAAGCGGCGACTGCACCCTCCCCCTGGAAACGCACGTAAACAAAAGCCTTCCTCCTTCACGGATGCATGAAGCACTTCCACATGGAAACAGCTGAAGAAACTACAGCAGCTTATTCACTGATGACAACAATGGGCTAGAAACAGGCTAGATTCATCCATCTTCCAACTACTCATCCAGCACACGTTTCCTGCGCTGGAAACAGATGCTGGTTTTTATATTAAGGGAAGGACAGGACACATGGCAGCAGAGGCTGGTGCTTTTTGGAATGTCCCATTTGCTCG
Source organism: Stomatorhinus walkeri (assembly GCA_026784285.1). Lineage (NCBI taxonomy): Eukaryota > Metazoa > Chordata > Actinopteri > Osteoglossiformes > Mormyridae > Stomatorhinus > Stomatorhinus walkeri. Next base: position 16,720,473 of record JAODUD010000008.1, read on the forward strand.
CCTCACATTCTTCATGAGGGACATCTGACACAGTGGCTTGGGCTCACGCCCCTCGAGGTCCTCCTTTTAACTTCCAGTGCTAAATTCTCCCATCAAATGCAGACCCACACCCTCCAGGCAGCCTCAGTACGTTTGGTACTGAGGCCCACAGCATGCACCACTCAGGGGGAAATCCAGACGGACGTGACACGCCGACGGATAGTGGAGCTGCTCACCGGGTCTCTGACCCTATGACCCTGTGACCCAACGTCAAGTCTGCCTGGCCATCTCTGTACATTATCCTACAAATGTCTGGGGGCTGAGGAAAAACATGCAGCATTCTGACCCATGAAATTCCTTGATTTGCTGCAGGGGATGGTGGGAGCCATAAAACTGGCCATACCGTTCTGGGCGTGTAGCGTAGCTGAGAATACGGTCACATAAGAAACAGGAAACATGCTTTTATCTGCGACAATAAAAAATAAAACTGCAACATAAGTCGTCCAATAAACACTCTGCAAAGTAAGGCCTGACTGGAGACTATAGGCTGCCGGGCCAAGCCACTCTGACTACAGGCACAGCGACAGCTGCTCAGGCCTATCACATCACGGATGAATTATGCATCAGTGCAAATCTAGCTGATGAGAGCAGCAGGGACATGGGCTGGATGGGGCGGAGCCCCAAGAGCCACCTGGTGCAGCAGGCCGTCTGCACACAGACTGACGCTCCACGTCATATCCAATAGAACATCACATCCTATTCTGCTTTCACGTTAACGATCCAATATTGAACCCCTCCCCCCAAATGGCAAAACGGGAGCAAATCATTAGTAATTCTGCCCATACCCTGTTTGCAACAGCTTTACTCACCAGCTCACTCCACCACGATGAGCTTAGGAGCACTACTGGGGACCCTTTCAGGCTACTACCAATAAGCTACAGCACCTCCCTCCTTTACACACCCTCATCTCAGCCAGAAGACATGCCAGGTCAGCATTTAAAACAGATAAGGCATAATTGTTAACTGTGCCATATGTATATCACATGTACACGTTTTCCTATCCATCTTGCACAACCTTGTTGCACTGTGCATTGCTTCATACCCCAGTACTATGTGTTAGTGCACTTAAATGTTTCTCCGTTGCTGCATGCGCACGCATTATCCCTTGGGATCACTGAAGTATTTCTCTCTGTCTATCTTTCTATGAGCACAACCAAGGACATCCCAGATGAAAGCATGCAAGCAGAGAGGTTTGTGCTGTACCAGCAGAGAGATTAAATGAAGATGGTGTTGATGCATCTTTCATGAAGGCGCTGAGGCCGCGTTCTCGGTTACCCAGTAGGCAGCTGGCATGCGCTCCCTCACACACAGCACCTCAGTAGCCTTCACTCAACGGAGACCGGCCAGCATCAGAAACAAACCAGCCAGCCATGTGAAGGACCAGTCGATGCTTCTGCTGTGCAAAGTCGACGACGACACAATCAGTGGGATAACCGCCTTTCGTGAACTTGAAGGCCATTGACGAACCAAAACATCTGAAAAATCCCTCGGTTTGAGTCTGTAAACTCAAAAGCTTCCCTCAGCGGCTCCCGTGTGTGTAGTTATGACCCTCCTCCCCCAGTCTGTGTTGTCTGACTTTCTCCAGGGCACACCTCAGAGACGTCACGCCAACCTTATGTTGCACGTGGCTGGTCCGGGATTGTCCAGACCCACGTCTGAGCCAGGAGCAGGGAAGGGGCATAGCCAGATCAGGTTTTAGCGGATAACCTGAGCAAAGAGGCTGCTGCTGCTCCAGGAGCAGGAACCATTGACCGCGTCCCATCTAAATAATGGATGCTCTAGTCTCACGGGGGAGACCACAGAAGAGTGCAGGCTCAGAAACTGTAAGAGCTCTGCAGCTCTGATGAGTGCCGAGAAAATGTAAATAAATGAAATCCTGCAAGGCCAAGGGGCTTCCAGCAAAGTGCCACCACCCTATTCTTACACCTGTCCTCCCCCACCCCGAGCAAGGCCTGTGTGCATGCGAGTGGTATGGTGGGGGAGGCGACCCAGAATGCAATGCGGCATGCTTCCACGTGCTGGGAATGCTGAGAAGCAGCTGGTTAGCGCACTCGTCAGTTCACCTGCCGCAGACAGCGGCCGGCCATGTCTCACCTCGTTAGAGCCCCGGTGCAAGCTAGCAATCATCAGTGCAGGACTGGGAGGAACGGCGAGTCTAAACTCATCACGAGCTGCGGATCCATGTTAATGGAAACAGACGCTAGCCTCCTGTTGAGGTGGAGGGAGGCAGTGGGCTCCTTGTGCGGCTCACAGCCGGCATTTACAGCAGCGAGGGACTGGATTGACCCCAACACCCTGCAAACCCTGCAACCCAAAGTCTGCATCAGACTCTCACAGCTGTGAATGAACACTAGAGACATTTCAGTTTTTACCAAGACAAAGAAAAACATGTACAATGTATCAGGACTGAGTTACTGCGAGAGGCTGAAGGATTAATAAACAGTTAAGCAAGTGTGCTGGGCAAGGAAGCATTTCCCGTTTAAAAATGAATGACCCTTTTATTGGCTGCTTTGTAAATAACGCCAGGAGCACGTCACATGCAGCAGACGCAAAAAGGAGGACCAGAAAAAGACAGAGCGATTTCTCTCAGTAACGGCTGTGCGTGTAAGGACGATTACATCAGCTCTCTCAGCACAAACCCCATGGCCCGGCAGTATTTTCCCGGTCAGTCAATTCAGCTTAAAAAAAGAATGAAAGCAGTCAAAGATGGTACATTAATGCTTTAAACACAAGTAAGAGTTAAGGTGTTTTATAACTGTGTGGTTTCCAATTCTGTGCCATCTTAGGATAGCTGAAATTTCCATTGAGACTTATCTAATACTTTTATCCATAGGCACCAAAACTGACAACTGCAGTGATTCAAGCCAAGTCCCCCACCTAGGGTGCTCCAGGAGGGCCCATCCTGGGCCCAGAGCCCCTGTCTTTAATCACCATATTACCTGCATCCCTGAAATGTAAATTCAAATTTAACCTTTTGAGGGTTCTAAACACAGCTCCATTTGTCTCACACGCAGAAGGGAAACAAACGCCTTCTGTTCCCCTTCTCTTGACCCAGGTGAGCAGCACTGAGAGCCACTGTGCCCTGCACTACAAGCTCCCAAGCGCCCTGAGGGCCTGGCGGATGGGCCTCGGCATCTGGCCCCTATTGGATTTCCACCATTTGTTTGAGGGGCCTGACAGGCCTTGGCGAGACAAAGCACAGGCCGCTCGAGATTCGGCGTCAGGCGTCGAGTTCATCTGGCAGGAATTGGGGCCTCGGTGGGGTGGGTTGGGGGTGGTGAGTGACGGTCAGTCTCAGTACTGAGGCTGTAGCTGGGGGCCCAGGCTGGAGTCGAGTCAGACTGAGAAAACAGGGCCTGCAAGTTCTGCGCTGCCTGTCACGTTCCAGTACTACTGCTAACGGAGTTACAAGCCGACATGCCAACATGTGCCTCCCATTGCCACACAATGAAAAGGAATGAAATTCCCAGAAACCTGGTAACCTTTCATTCTCACACCCAGTATGGTGGGGGGGCAAAAGAACCTACAAAGGACCGCTGTGACCATTTCTGCAACACTGTGTGTGTTTGGGGTGTGTGTGTGTGTGTTCGCTGTAAGCGAGATAAAAAGTGACCTTGTGACAACTGCTTACCCCTCCTACTCGAAGCGGACCCCACCGGCTCGACGCCGCCGGGCGACACCGGGGCGTCCGAGAGCTATGCGATCCGGCCCTCACGCCCCGGCAGCCTCCCAGAAAAGCCCCTGCGGGGAAACGCAACATCTGAACAGAAACCGCTTCAACTTGCAAATCACATCCCTCTGCTGCATTTCTACATCCTCAGCAGAAATCGCCACATCTTGCCACGTTACCCAGCATGCCACGTGCCATATTCCGACAGCGTGCTCCGGCGGCTCGGCAGTTCACCGCCCGGCCTCCAGTCCCAGCCCCGGGCCCCGGTCTGGTGCCAGCGCTGTAGCTCCGACCGTTAAGGGAATGAACGAGATGCGTCAATATATCATACAGTGTCAGGGAAGCTGCAAGAAAGGGAATTAGGAAAGAGAGCAGCAGCCTGGATATTGCAACGTGCAGAGGGGTGCTAACATCAGAGCTGAAGCATGCAGGGTCCATGTAGACACTTGGTACACTGACAAAAAAATACACCAAAAGGCCTGTCAGCACAGTGACCTGCTGCCAGGTAATGTAGACTGTAAGCACAGATACTGGGCATGAAACACTGACTCCTGTATCGTTCTCCTGGGGCTGGTCAGCCTGGCAGCAGAAAGGCTGTCGATGATCAACCATGGGTAAAAGGCCCCAAGAAAATCATCACAACATACAACACATTTTCCTTGGACTAAAATGGGAAGTATTCTACTGGTGTAAACCTGAATAAACCCTTGTCCCTTTATAGCTGCTCAACCCACAAAACATTACCACGTTTAACTTTGTCGTGCTCACTCACTATTTTAAAAAGGAACACAACAAACATGGCAACGTAACCAAGGTAAATGAAAATAAACGAGAGCTGCTGTCTTATCAATCTTTAATCCTTCTTGCATCATCAAGTGCACTGGTTGACCTACACAAGATGTACAACAAAACAATCAGAACATAATTTGGTCAAAACAGCCCCACAGAACAGCAATCTTGCTTCAATCTCAGAAGTCTCACTGAACATTTTCCTATCCAACCTTTTACCCTCATCACAACAGTATTTATATAAATTTAGCTACCCCAGTTGCCTGCTTACCGTAACACACAAGAACAGAAGAGTTCTTACATATAATTACCTGAATACAATTAGAAAGCAACTTGCCAAATGCTCTGCTTCCCATTTGATGTTTCTCAAAATCAGCAGAAAAATAACTGCTTGTTCTACATGTTACTTAAATGTCATTTGACTTAATGAAAATGACCTTACCAAGGTAACTGACAAAGTAAAACCATGCTAGTAGCACCTTATTTGGCAATTTCATCTCCAGTCCCAGATGCCAAACCAGTCTCCCCTCATTTTAGTTTAATGGCCTTAGCAGCTGAAGGAGAAACTGTTTCTCTTTTCCTTTTTTTAAATTTAGCTCAGAACAACAGGTTAAATTGGTTACTAGTGTTTAGATCCGTTTCTCTGGCCCATTGTCCCTATTCTCCAAAGCTAGACAGGCAAACAACTGCAACTTTCTACACGTGGACTCTGCACGTGCACCATGCAAGGGGGAATGTACACACACCAAAAACAGCTCAGAGGAAAGGGGAAAACGAGCCCTTCAAAGTCCCAAAGCAGGGTTCTGCAATGCACTCAAAAACAGTACAATCCATACTGTTGTGGCAGTATCTGGCCACACCTGGGTTGTGTTGCCCGCGCCAACCTGGTCATACCAGCTGGACTGGGAAAGCATTGGCTCTCTGAGGGTTGCAATTAGAAGCAGAGTGGATTACCGGCTTAAACTGACCATTACTGGTTATGCCTACTTCTCGCTCACGCAAAGCTCGCGTTTCCACATATCCTGTTCCTGCGGTTTGTTTCTCTGCAGCCTCTGTGTCTTGACTATGACATGTACTAAATTTTTTTTGCATGACAACTGGATTATTACATTACTACATGCATAGTAAAGGCTGAATAAATGCTGCAATCGTAGGAGGGAGGATCCATCCAGGCTCTACATACTGCAAAAGCTGTCTCAGAGCAAAAGCAGAGTTGTTATTTGGTCTGGTAATTTTCCATTGGCCCTCTGCAGTCAAGTGACTGCTGAAAGTGCCCAGAATGGCTCTTGCATCAGGAGCAGTTCATACTAAACACACGCACTTCAAAATATACACAACCGCTTAGGAAAGGGGGGGGGGGGGTTGGAGAAAAAGTACCAGGACAAAAAACTAGGTCAGAGCAGTAAGCAGTTTCTAGCCTGGCTTTCCATTCCTGAGCTCCCACAGCAGCCCCAGCGGCACCCCTCCCCCACGCCGCATTCCTCCAAACGCAGCCATTCCCAGGCTTGCTGTAAAGAGAGGGGGATTGCATAACAGGTCTTGGACATGGTGAGGCCCCGGTGACCAGCAGAACAATGGGAGGAGACAGAAGGGCTGGATTCATATGCAGATGTGAGACCATGTGAGAGAAGAATCACTTTCCCACATGGCAGGCAACCAGGCTCTTTTTTTAAACAAAGAATATCTGTCAATTTCTTACAAGCCACCTCCCTCCCCACAGCTGTTTCTAACAAACGGAGGTAAGGTTATGAATGGCAGGAATTTCAGAGAAACAGATCGAAAGGAAATGATACAAACCTCACCTGAAAACTGAGGATTAAAAAAAAGTAGCACCCTGGATTTTTGTGGTTTTAACAATAGTTCTTGCAAAGCCATAATTCCATAATTACAATGCCAGCCGTATGCCCTGCGGATACAGCACATCACGCACAGACAGTCCTGTGCTCAAAAAAGGGGGCCAGTTAAATCATTTGCTACTATAAGTTTCAGAGAGGCCATTCATTACACAGACTCGGTCTGGACAGAATTCTTTATTTGGCTAGGATTATAGATTAATCCAGTGATCATCACCCAGCAATAATCAAATTCAGCCTGAATCTCAATATGGAGACAGATAAAATATTCTAATAAACATCTAATGGAGTTCAGAGCTCAAAAACACTCAAAAATATTCAGGGTCTCTGTACAAGCAAATTCTCCTATGAACGTTTTTGGACCAGTTTTGGGAGAAACCACTTATCACTTTACTTGGCACAAGGGCTTCTAGGAAAGCTTAGAGGCAGCCAGTTAAGTATTTCTGCTAAATTAAGCAAGCAGATCATAGCAAACACAGAAACGGCTTGTGCAGAATGGGGTGAACTAACCAGGTTAAATACAACACCACCACTTCGTATCACAACCAGCTCACTTCACTAGGATCTTCTTGAGCAATCACTACCTTTTCTGCAGTAGCTGACAAACGGCTCCAAACGTGAGCGGAAAAGACCCGGAGGCAAGCAGCAGCAAAGCGTGGAATCACTAACCGAAACCGCCGTGTTTGTCACGCTAAACTACAAAACAAATGGCACACAACGGAGGAGACATGCGACAGGAACAAACCACATGTCACTCAAAAACGCCCCATTTTGGTATTTCATCACTGTCAAAATGAAACATTGCTGGCTATGCATAAAAATAATCTTTTGGTCCTTGTAGTTGTAGATTCCTACAAGGTAAGAAACAAGGCCAAACGCATCAGCTCCTGTCTAAGCGTGAACTGCTCCCAGTTCCTCGGATTGTATTTGAAATGGACTCCATGACTACAACTCATCACGAGGAGGGAAAAAAGCCAGTGATAAACAGGGCACATAACCACACAAGCGCACCACTATAAATCCTTTAATCTCCTTCTGGGAGGCAAGATCGAGCAAAACAAAATACAAAGTGAGCAAAATGCAGCTTGTCGTGGAGAATGTGTTGAACACTCTTCACTCTGGACCCAAGACTTCCTACTATGTCAAAATATTCAGAAGAGGGGTTGTGCATGTGTCAAAGACGATGACCAGGAGGCTAAGGGACAGAGGATTTGAAGGGCCCAGAGATGGAGTGGGGGGAGAGGAATACAGCAGAAAAGGGGAAAAATAAACTCACTGAGCAGAGGAAACAGCCAATGAGACCACAGAGGAAACAGCCAATGAGACCACAGAGGAAACAGCCAATGAGACTACAGAGGAAACAGCCAATGAGACTACAGAGGAAACAGCCAATGAGATTACCATTTACACACTACTGACAGGATGTCCTGTAACTAAATAGTCACCTCCTACCCACCAGTCACTATCAGCCATCAGCTTTCGGGAAAGACACTGGAACCAAAATTTTATATACAGTTGGAAACAAGTTCTACTCAGGAAACATGCTTTTAAATTAGACTTTCACAATAGGAAAATCTACTCATCTTCAACTATATGGTAATGCCACCGTTTAAAAGCAGCCGCTGGCCCATTTCAGCAGCCATTTCACAAAATGAGACCAGATTCCAGCAATTCAAATGGGATCTGACAGGCCTTGCTAATGGTTTTGTTCTACCCGTCATAACGATGTCTATACTTCTCAATCTTCAGCAGTGGTCAGAAGACTGAGGGGCAAGAAGAAAGTAGACTGAGGCCATTTGGGGGATCAAAGACTTTGGCCTTTAAAGAAGCCACCTTCCCAATCTCTGTCTAGTGTTCAGAGAAAAGTAAAAGCATTCCACATTTAATCAGCAGCCTTTGCTGCAGTATTTGGTTGCCTTTGATGACAGGCCTGGATCAGATTACCTAATGACCCCGCCATCATCCCAGCCCCTTCCTTTCCAAAACAATGGAGATTTCGTGCAAGGCGTGAAGCGCTCATTGAAGGGGGTAGTGGGACAAGGGCTGGGAGGGGGGTGATGTGTTTACAGAGGGGAGGCTTTGAAATGCACAGAAAGGCGTCACAAAGATCAGCTGAATCGCAGGCTGATAAAGCTGCGATCCCACCCACAACAGAGATGGGGGTCCTCAAGAAGCAAGCCTGAAGCTGAGCCCCCGTGCTGCAGATACCACGAGCGCTGGATGAGGCATTCAACACACAAGCGACAGCAAATCCTCTTTAACTCTGCCTCAGAAGAGCCACATATCAAAAGGCATCATTCCTGGTGCACATGCAGCCTCAGAGATGCAAACCATCTAAGACACAACTTACAGAAAGTATGCCAAAGAAAGTCCTGATGGGGCACAGACCTGTGACTGTCAAGTGCAACCAGGTTATCCGTTTGCGTGATGGGATTCTTGGCTTTCACGATTAAAAAGACTCCTTTAATACAATTCCACTGCCAAAGAGGGATGCTCTGAACGACTGGACACAGCCGCTTGCGTAACACTGCTGTTCACGCGGCGCTCCCCTGGATCAGATCCTCACTGCGGAGTCAGAAGAGCCAAGGAGAGCTATAGGCTCCATCGAGAAAAAGGCGCCCCACCGACGGCTGAAAGGAGGCCAGCTGTCTGCTACGGTGGGCTGTCGTGGAAGCCCCCCCCCCCCCACATCCACACATACATGTCTCTGTTGCACATAGCCGTCGCGACTCCCTCACCACACCACATTTGCTGGGCTGAGAACAGAAAAAGTCCATATAAGGGTGGAAACATTTTTGCTTTCACTAGACACTCCCACAGAGAGCTGAAGTCAGGGGGTCAATTCAGGTACCAGGTTCAGTGAGCAGTAATGTCCGAAATCCACTAAACCCTTACATTTCGGAGTGCAGAGACTCCTCTGAACTGAAATACTCATACAGCAAACAAGCTTAGAACAACACTATCCTGTTTGTTCCCCGCATTTCCTTATCCCATTGTTTAGCATTAATATACAGAGGGAATCCAAGGAGCACCACAGAGGACAGTGTGGAGAGTGAACGTATCTGCTTTCACCCAGAACATTCCACTGCTGCTTTACAGTCAACCGGCAAGCAGACATGTTGAGAAACACACTTCACTGAAACTTCTTGTATGACCCAGAGTTCCTGGGAAAGTCCCTTAGAAGGTTGGAAGAAAACAACAGCGTTGTTGATCTTTCTTTTTCCACAGAGTGGCCTTGTAAGTGACTGTCATGTGCTCTGTTCTAAATTCACCTATCGGTGAAATCCCCTCACTGAAACTCCGTCTTAGCACCAGCCCATTTCCTGGCCAGCCTCACGGAGCAAAGCAGATCAGGGAAAAGTGGCTGCAGTACCGTTTGCCTCACCCCAGTGCACAGCCTAAAGCATGCTGGGAAGAGAGCAGGCAGAGCTTTCGAGGAGCAGCTGCATGCGAGATGGAAACAATGGCAGGAAAGCAGTGGCACAGTGCAGTCAGGAGCAGGGGGGAGATGGGGGCGAGAGCGGCGGCCATTGAAAAGATGCTGTGAATTATTGACTGCCGGAGCCGAGGGCCAGATCGGCGCCTGTTTGCACTGCAGCGTCATCCCGCAGCTTGCCAGGCCCTCCACCTCCACACACTAGTGCTTTCAGCCTGCCTACCCCACAGAAGAATGCCTTTCCTCAGCAGCCTCACTAATCAAGGCCGGGGATCCCAGAGGCCTGCTGGTGCTACTCCGTCTCAAATGCAAAAAGCTGACTTGCAGAAAAATAACAGTGTAAAAGCACAATTCCACTTAGCTTTCGGGTCATACCCTGAATGGATCTGAGCACTTTTACAGGCTGGGTGGACAAATAGCTCCAGAAAAATGGGGGGGGGGGGGATTTACTACATTCCTGCCCTAGTGTGACTTCACACCTCACAGTCTTCAGGAGGGGCTACAGAGCAGTAAAGACACTCCTTCACGCACCGCTGATGAAAGGCTGGCTGGCAAGTTAAAAAGTGTCCCACCAGAAACCACCTGAACATGGAGGAGGCATTTGAAGAAGGTTTAGGNNNNCCCCCCATACCATAAGATAAAAACGGAGAGAAGAGTGGGACTGGTTAAAGGAGAGAGTGGGGTTACCACGGGGCCACGGCCAGCTTCACATCCTGAGCCAAGTGTAATATACGGCACCAGGAAATAAAAAGCACATCTCTTGTAGGCACACAAATAGCCACACCTGTATGGTATGGGTGTGGCGAGAGGAAGGCGTTCCCACAGCTCAGCGTTCAGATGGCGTTGAGCAATGCCACAGCAAAGCCGGGATTTGTTCCAGCATGTGTACCGAGCGGACCTCCCACCCGTCTCATACGCACCAAACCCAAACAGCTCGAGCACTTGGCCGCGAAAGGCACCAAGTTACACAACGTCTTGGCCCCTGTCTCTCTGCCCTGTCCCTCCCAGTGTGAACGAACAGAGCGCAGTGAGAACTGTACAACTGTTTGAAGCAGCTTTCTTGGAGAAAAGAACACCAAGGCAGGAAACAAATGGGAAAACTGGAACATTAAAAATGTCTTGGGGGGGGGGCACTGAAGCTCTAAGCTTTTGAGTAAAATCAGACAAGGGAGGCCATTCAGACAGATCACCAATGCGAGCATAGCATGTTTGTCAAATGATACTGAACCAACAGTACTGCAAAGCTCAATTCTCTACACCATACCTACCTTTTACAAGATCACACTGGGCCGACAAATCCATTAACCCCACAAGACGTTGGCCAACAATTGCCACAGTGGCATTAACTCTACACAGCAGCTGAGCTGATGAACCATATTCATGCATAACAGGTCCTGAGGACCAATGCTTAGCCACAAATTAGTTCAATGAGCCACATTTAGACCTGGTGTCTAAAAGCAATTCCTAGCAATTCCTGTCAATCCAGTGCCATCTTCTGTAAGTTCCAAGAACAATTAGCAAATATAAGCAGTTTCACAAGCAGCGCAGCAAGATTGATTTTATGGCAGGAGCTGCTCTCCTACCGGGGCACTTTGACCAGGGCACGTCCTCCTGGGGGTAATAAGGGTCCAAAAGGCTTCAAACCCCAGGCTGAAGGCCCAGAAACAACCCAAAAGGAAACGAGTATGTACCAGCAGAGGTAATAAAAACAATAAGGGTAATTCTTTTACCACTCCTACATTTATCACAGCAGTCTATCCCTTGGAGTAGGGCTGCACTTGGAACAAATCACCCAGCTAACTGGTGCCATTGACCAGGTAAAACATTAACCCTGGTTCACTCATTGACAATATCTAAAGGAAAATGTACCCAAGGACATCAATGACATTTTACAGTCAAATGGAATGACAGTGCACTCTGGATGCACATTACGCAGGCTACACTGGAATGAACATGGACAAACTGCTCACACACATGCCAAGTCTGGGCATGGTGCCATGCTCCCTGCACATCCCATAACCTGACCAGTTCCCTCGTTCAAGGCAGCCCACCACAAACAGGCAGCGCTGAGCTTTTCCTTTCCTTTTGCTTGGACTGACAGGTCAGGAACACAAGCAGACAAGCGGACAGCAGATGACCTGAAGCCATCAGAACCTTCAAAATAATACTCACTGTCAATGGTAGCTGAGTGGAGCAGAACACGTGACCCCCCCACATCTATTTCAGTATGTTTCAACCACCACTTTGCTCTCATTATGAACTCACTGACAATGTAATACTTCTGTGACAGGCCCAAATTCACGAGTCGCATTAACTATAACTCTATACCATAACAATTCATGAGAGAAGAGCGTATTGTGCTTGCAACCTTCCACTGCCTTCTGGGTAATCCCAGAGAGCCTCGTCTCTGTGGCAGCCACGCCCGTTGTTGTGTCTCCTCTTCAGGTATAGCTGCACCACACCCACCCTCCACCCCGTCTGCTGGCCTAAATAAAGCTGCCAGGGCAGCGTCTACCGGCACATGTGCATACAGCAGCAGGGCACAGTGCTACACCACAACACACAGAAATGGGAAAATGAGAAAGGGGCATGCTGGAGTGTGCACAGAAGGATGCACTTCAGCAGAATTTAATCACAAAAATGAGCCTACTGCATTTCTAATTAACCAAGAGTCAAACTAGGGAGCAGAAAAGTTGACATTTTAACCACAATGGGCTATGCTAATGTGCCTACCATCTGTCTTCCGGCGGTTTCGGCAAAACTTTCTCATCTTGAGTCATGTGCGCTTGAGAGCAGGTGTCCACTCCCTCCAAGCACCACGCTTTCTATTTTCAGCTCTTTTTTGACGCTTATAGGGTATCTTAGGTAACCATGGGCCTCAGAAGAGATAACCAAAAAGTTCCAAGGTACTGACTTTAAAACACGAATTTAAGAGGGATGAAGTTTCAAAAACACTCCTCAACTGTGTGAGGAACACGGATGGAGTGCTGGACCGCTGCTAACTCAGAAGTCAAGAGTGAGGCTCAGAGATTGCAGCTTCACCCATTTCTCATACACGGCACAGCTGTTTACCATCAAAGCAGCACTGGTATGAGCATTACCTGATCCTGAGTCAGTCCCCCAGTCCGCAGGACACCGGCTGATGACATCACAACACTAACGCCAAGTTATATTTAGCCCCACTGCCGGAGCCGGACTCGGCCATCAGAAAATGCCCTCGAAATCTGCCTAGCGAGCTTTTAACTTGACTTGCCTCTGAGGGAAAGCTGCATGGGGGTGAGGTCAGAGTGAGAATTATTTTTTATTTATTAGGGGGGGGACATCTACCCAGTGAAAAAATGGGGGCATTTTACAAAATTTAGCAGCACTTTAAAAACAGTCATTAATGCAAAGTTTGTTTTTAATATGAAATAAACCTAGATTAAAATATATACAGTAATCATCACCTTGTGCCAAAATAATTAAATCTAAAGCATGCAACTGCAGTTCCAAAGAGAAGCATGCAAAAATCTGCATGTGTATACAAAACCATCTGTATGTGAGTAAAAGCAGGAGACAGTTCTGTTAATTATATATAAATATATAAAACACATTAGTTTATAGTCTTTCAAATGAACTAGTTTACTTTTTAAAAAATTCCTCTTCAGAAACTATGCAATAAAATACGTATTGCAAATTATGATGCTCTTAACCATTTGCCAATGTTTTAAGACAAAATGAAACGAATACCAATTATTCTTCGCCTCCACCAACTACCCTATGAGACTCATGTCGAACAGTTCGATTTTAGCTGTGAATTCTGAGATTCCTTTTAGTGAAATCCCCCGAAATCCCAGACGCTCTCATGTTCTTTACAACCAAGCAGGAATACTATTGGTTTTAACACACAAAGGTATATCATTATAAATGGCATTGTGTCATCCTATGTCATTTTGAAAATGTATCAATATATCGTGAAAATCTGATATACTACCCAGTCCTAAGCAACTGTAAAAATTGTTAATGGGTGGGTGGCAAAATCGGCTTGTTTTTGGATGAATGCCTTTATTAAAGAAACATATTTCTTGGGGCATTTTTGCTCTTTGCCCCCATTAACTTCCTACTCAGGGTGGGGTATGGTCCAACCTCCTCCATCAAACAGCCCTTAGCTTAGCTTAGTTAACTCGACAATAAAAACCTTCCCATTTCTGGAATTCTCCTTTGTCAACAGAAAACCTGAATGCCTGCTTTTTTAAGTTTACGATTTTGTTTGAACTATTGACACAAAAGAAGACCAGGAGATCAAGTCTTTTTCAATGCATACATATTGCAGGGTGCTGGTCAGAAGCGAAACATGTTTAAGCACATTTAAAATATCTTGGATTTGAAAGTAGACTATACAACACATACAGTGATGAGGTTATTCACAGCAAATTGGTCACGCAACCTCAAATGCACAGATCCATCAGCACATTCAGGCCACGCCGGTAACAGTAAGATATCCGCGTCGCTCTGCGACCGACTGCCTATGCCACAGATGGCCATTTGTACAAGTGGTTTCATCCACAGAACCTCAGGTTCTTTAAACATCTGCTTACAGTTCCCCATTGCTGGGACTCCTGCATCTGTGCCTGTTTGTGGCCCGTACAGCATGTACTGTACGTCACACAGGGTTACTTCCTCCAGTCCAGATCGGCAGATTGGCAGAACGCTGCTCCCCACACAGTCTCCAGGGCGCCATTTTTGACCCACTGGCCAATATGGTGAGGCTATCGATGACACCGGCCAACAGGGTGAGACCATCTGCCATGGTGGCCATGCTCTGACTGGTGGGGTGGGAAAATTCCAAAAAGTACTGGAAATTCAAGCCCAACTGATGCCTTTCCTCACTACCCAAACCCCACAATGTCACACAGGGGGGGGGGAGAGAGAGAGACCCTTGTCCAGGCCCATACCAACTTATTCAAGTACATTTGCAACACTAACATTTTCTCATATCTCATATTTTCCTGATTGCATGTTTTAATATAACAACCAATTAAAAGAGGTGAATTGAAAATGGCGCACTCACTCACGGCCCAGAGACGGTTCAGACACACGTCTCGGTTCGTCTGCTCTGTGGTCGAGCACTTCCAGACCAAATATCGTGTTCCTGCAGTGCTGCATGTAGCCACACACTAACAGTTGGATCTGCACGAGATCTGGGCCTTAGGGGGATGATCTGCCTGAGCCCACAGAGTCCCCATCCCCTGCCTTCCCTGATCCAGCTCGTCGCATTCCTCCTCACGTTCGTCTCCTCACGTTCGTCCCCTCCCGCGCGGCCGAGGCTTCCACCCTGCCGTCGCCATGGCAACCCCCAGCACATTAACCAGCTGGGGAGACGTGTCGCCGGAGGCCCAGTGCTGCAGGCCTGTCCCCGCAGGCGGGACCTGACCAAATGTGGCCCTGCTCCTCTAAACGAAGCAGGGGGAGGATTGGAAGGGCATTAAAAGCCACTTATAAGGCACAGGCTTGCGATCACAGGCTGCCACGATGACGAGAAAAGGGATGCTGAATGGGGCTGCAGAACGGGTCCCATGGGGCCAGAAGCCAGTCAGGCCCACAGAGCGCTGCACCCATGCTAGATTTCCACAGGCCCCCATTCCACTGGGTGTCCTCATCGTCCCCCGGTGACAAAGAGCAAAGGCGGCCTTAAAAAAACATCTGCTGTCCATGCTTGTGATAAGGATCGAGGAAACCCCTACCAGCACTAGGGGCCTCTGTGAGGCCAGCAGCTGAACTCCATGATCTGCTTCAGACGAAAGCAGATTAGGCCCATGTCCTGCTCCTTCTCTAGGCTGTCCCACCCCCAGCCCAGTTTCCCTGCCAGGCCTTCTTCCTGGCCCTGCCCTTCTCTGGCCCCCTTCCCCTGCACTGGCCGCCTGAGGGCTGCGGGAGCTGAACGTTGCAATGGCATCATAAACACCAGCCGCTGACGGAGAAGACTATGCAAATGCTGCACGGCAGGCAACGGCTTTACTGTCACAACACAACTTTCCAAAACAGGTGTGCTCACAACATCCAACCGGGTCGTTCATTAAAAAGAAACAACCTAGCCAATACCTCTAAGAAGCTCTTTAAAACCCATGTTTAAAAATTGTCCAGCCAGTATGGTAGCCACCTGACCACGGAATCTAACAAAAATACAGCCAGTGATTAAAAACAGATTCAACTGAGGGCAAAGACATGGAAGAAAGGACAGCATCTCCGTACGGATCCATTTGTGAGATCAGTAGGCTTCTTATTTTGGGAGACTTGGTGTCAGCAGAGAATGCGGCAGCCATGTGGGAAGGTGGAAAAATATGACAGGCTCTCCCCAATGGCTAGTAATTAAACAAAGTGCCAGGTCCTGACCAGAGGACTTTAAAAAAGCAACGTGAATCACGTTCACGTTCGGCTGCATTCTTAATCCGCAAAGGGCCGGTGTGTATGCAGGTTTTTGGGATACCCTGTAGGTCAGCTGTTCAAACCCAGGTGTGAGGACTCTTCAGCCAATCGGTCCTCTAATTAGTAATCTAATCAGGGAGCTGCAGCGAAAACCCGCACACACACCGGCCCTTTGCGGATAAGATTGGGCACCCCAGATCTAGACATTTCATCGCAGCCTCTGAGTTTCTCCACCCGTGTCCTGATAGCACGCACCACCCCGCTGTGACACTGCCAGACAAGGAGCATCACCAAGCCACTAGAGTCCTCGTATCGTCATGCTAATGGCTTGCCCTTCCACACAAAAATGTTTGCAGATGCTGAACGAATGTGCGGCTGTGTTTTCCCACTCTTGGCCACACACTTGTCTTCCAGCCAGCACGCAGTACCGGAACCCACATCTCTGAGTGAACTACGCCATACATCTGGCTGATGCAAACGAACAGCACTCATATACCCTGTAAATAGTGGGGTTATTAAGATAAACCCACCAACCGATTTGGAGTTTCAAAGTCTGGAAAGAGATTCAAGAGACTGGCATGGTGGTGGGAGGGACGATTGGTCAATTCAGAAGACTAGTGCGTGACTTAATGGCAGTTTTTCATCTCGCCAGAGGACAATGCTGTCATTATGGGAAACTGAAATACAGGATTTGCACAACCCTACTCAAAGAGTCAGTCAAAAGGGCCCCCAAATACAGATATAAAGGCCCCCTAGCAGAGCAACAAGGTCAGATTTTTCCAATTTAAGGAAGCACAAATTTTTTAATTATTATTATTTAGCTGTACTGTAGCATGTAACAGGGAAGCCTACAGCGTGTACATGTTTGGTTAAACCTGGGCCAAATGGTACCAAAAAGACAACACAGGCAAGCAGGCAAAAAAAATGTGAAACAAAAGATGGATCAAAACTGGCATCAGAGAGGTGCTCAAGCACGGGACTTCACGCACAGAGCAAGGCGCGCTCTGGTCGGTGAATATCCTGCCTTCACAGCATGACGGAGTGAAGAGAAAGAGACAGGAAAACATAGTGGCACTGAAACTTTCATGGTTTTTGCAGTATGAACCTAAAGAAGGCGAGTGCATTGTGAGAAACGCATGAAGTCAGTCAACTGACACAGATGATCTCACGTGTGCAGACAAGGCACCTAAACAAGTTTCTTTTTTTCTTTTTTATAAAACACTGCAGCAGTACTGGGTGGCTGCCTGAATCGAGGCTGATTATATCTCTGAAATGCAATTACACGCGAAACATGGGGAACCAGCGCTTGCCTAGAGTGAGAGGGAGTGAGAAATATAATAATTACCTTGCTATTTTGGTTGAGAAAATATAACCTATTCCGGCATGATGAGTCACTCTGTGGGTACTTCCATGTAAACAAGCAGGACCTGAAGTGCTTCGAAGCTCTGTGAACTCAGTGAACTGAGGAGGACTACATTCCTCTCAAAACACAGGCGCTTGGCCGGGGGCCCCCCCTCCACGCTTGCAAATCGCAGCCAGCCTGATCCACACGGCACTACTTTTGTGCTGATCTGGGGCCTGCAATGAAATACCTGGGGCTAGAAAACACATGCAGCTCACCGAAGCCTGTGCTCGCCAACAATCCCAAACCATTTTCTGAACCACTGTAACACTCTAGAGATAAATTATTCTTTTACCATTCAGACGTCCATTAGACTGTTGAACTAAAACTGACCAAATGTGACCGGGTTAGGAAGTTTATCATTTAACATGACGATGAGGCTCTTCAGTGAACCCCCTGACTCCACCCAATCGCATGTGGTGTCCCTGGTGATGAGCAAGCTCGCAAACAGCCATGCACAAACCTCGTGCCTTGCCTCAGAGGACATCTAAGTCAGATTTTTAAATCTCGGGAACACTGACTATTACTTTAATCTGCTGGTATTTTTATACTGCTTAGAAGATGGTTTCAGTCACACAGCCAATGCTTTTACCCAGAATGCCGTGTAACTACTTAAGTCTGTGATGCGGTTGTATGTGAGACACTGACACGTCACATTGAAGGCGGCCCTCAAAGTTTTAATGCTCCTGCATTAGAGCCTTGATCTCCATGTCAGCAGTCAGCGCGGGACCAGCTACATACACATTAGCTAGCTGTCAGACACAAAAAATGCAGGGCTCACTGAGAGCGCCTCGCTGCACAGCTGTCACTGCCCATGATACTGATCTGTTGTTCTGCACAACGGGTAGCAGGCTGCATGGCGCTTTCAAACAAAAGGGCCGGATCTGCAGTGCCGGTTAATCTGAATCTCTTTACCTAATCTATTAAAATGCCTTTATAAAATGGACAAAAACAAAGGGTTTTTAGATGCTTATGTACTCGATACACAAAAATTTACAAAGAATAGAATCACCACCACATACTACAATCTACATGCTGTCTATCTAGTTTGGCTTACACTCAGTCAGACAATCCCTGCCAAACAGGAGAGAACCTACACTGTACTGTGACATGGATACGCATTTTATTCAGCAGATAATTCTGATTAAATATGAGGCAGTTTTAACCATCACTTTACCATCTTATACTGACATGTATCAACATCCAGTTCTTCTTTTGCAAAAAATAAATAAATAAAAACAGCAGCCCCAAGCCTCTCCTGGTAGGAAGGCGATGGCCCAACGCTCGGAGAACCAAGTGCTCATCCACACACCCCCAGCATCCCAGATATAAAGGGCCTCGGGTCTCTAACAGTCACTCATCTTAGTGAGAGGACTGCCAGGAATAGTGCCATGGCACGCAGGTGCCCGGGTATCATGCTTTAGTGCCCAAAGAGGAGGCAGTCAGCTCACCATTTGCTCAAAGTCCCTCGGGCAGAGACACCCCTCGAGACAACCTCGGAGGTCGGAACTCGGAACTGGGGATGACGTCACACATGAGTTAACGGTGTTCCAGTACAGAAAGTCGGAAAGCCATTTAACAGTGCCAGGGACCAGATTCAAAAAGCAAGATTTTTTGCTTACCTAGATAACTTGTCAGATTTAATTTAACCCAGTTTAAGTGGGCTTTATCTCTGTTCACTTACATTTAGCCCAGACTACTTTAAATCAGACAAGTTGTCCAAAAAATCCTGCTTAATGAAACGGGTCCGGTTAATTGTTAGCCATTATTAGCAATATCAGTGGATAACACATTACGCGGTATTTTGCGTAGCAATACGTCCACAGATAGCGGATGAACAGCACTGTGTGTACAACCGATATAAAAAGCCACAAATAACATGCCAGTGCTAATACACAATATAAAACTATAGCTTTAACTTCGACTGATAAAGGGTGCAGCCGTCTTGATTTCTGAGCTCGGGTTGTGTCGATTCCAACTTCAGGAGGTGTTCCAGTTCCAGGCTAAGAGTTCAAATGGAACAAAGTTTAACACCACCTCACCCCACATGCTGTATCTACATTGCGGGGAGGACTTGGAAACTGGGAAAAGCACTTCTGATGTCAATATTGACCATGGAGTCAATGAGGGAGATGAAATGGCTTCAACAGTGAAAGAACAATGGAACTGTTGAAAGCTGGACTACAGACAACCCAAAGAAGGGAACACACATCTACATGTGAGGCGGAATTACGAAGTAACTCTGAACCAATGCTGAAGCAGTCGTTGCTGACCACTGTAAAGAGGAAACTAACTTGAGGAACCATAGACCCTACCTTTAAATTTGTAAGTACCCCCCCTCCTCCCCAGTGTCACTGAGACACTGGTGGACCAGCCTCTTTCATCAATTACCTTGAGCAAGCATTGATTTTCTCCCCAGGCTGCCTATTTTAAGCGCAATGAACACAGAGCGCTTCCCAAAAAGTAAACTCAGCAGGAATTGATTAGTGGTTAACAAAGGAAACATTAAATGCTTTCTGAGGAAAGCCTAAATTTTTGGGGAATGTAATTGTTTGCCTACTATCTGCATGCTCAGCATGACACAACAACACCAGCGTCATACACCAGGGCTGAACATGAATGAAGATGAACCAAGACAGCGTTTCTTCCCATTCCCTACATCTGTGATACCAACTTCCAACGTCGGCCATCATGATGGCTGCCACACAAAGCGAAGGTGTGCTGGCGGGGGCGGGGAGCTAGCAGGGTGTGTCAAAATAGGCGCAAAAAAAGACAAGGCAGCTGAGGGTTTGTGGATCTTTAAGGCAGCGGGATGTTGTTCCTACAGACAACAAAGCAGCTGTCAGCCATTCTTCCACTATGCAGTCTTCACAGCTAAGGTCGCATCATCTTTAGATGCGTGCAAAGCCGAGCATGGTGCGGTAGAGGTTAACTTGGCAGGGATTCCCTTGTTGCGTCAGCCGTCCTTGGCGTCCCTGACCCATCGGAAAAACCATCACGTTCTTCAGACATTTACGCCGCTGGCCTTGAACCAGGGCAGGGAAACAGAGTAATCTTTGGAAAACAGAGGCACTTCAGTGTTAAAGCTCCCGCCGTAACGATCTCCATGTAAAGGACAATAATCGCATGGAAGACATGGGGGCTGACTGGACATGAACGTATATAATCCTCCTGTCCAAGACCTGCCTACGCCCTGACAGTCATCACACCTCACCTCCACCTACAGGGTTCGCCACTGAACAATATCAAAAGCTAAAAGGCATCTTAAGTAAAAGGCTTAGCGCTCAATGTATCTGGTCACAGAAAGGCAAAATAAGCTAAATCAAATTTATAATAAAAATGTCCAGCTGTCATCTTCCACACATAATTTGCTATGGGATCATCAGAAATAGATGTTATTTTAAACAGGGGTAGAGAATAAGAAATTAGCGAACAGCATCGGAGAGGTAACAGACAACTTCCTGCAAGTAATGAGTGCACAGAATAGCAACCGTCCGCATGTCGCTTGTATCCAGTAAGAGTTGGTTAAGTCGGCTCCTACGCAATGCTTAGAGGCCATAATATTTAGTCAAATTCAGATTTTTGCTTTGTAAAATACACATTCTTAAAACATCTTAAAATCTCATCTCATCTATACATATGGGAACTTCAAATGGAAAACAAAAAAGCCTCAAATAGTGGAGTAATTGCAATTCCAAGCATGAATTCTTCCCGGTACACAAGCTGAGGCAGATCCTGAGATTACTGCAGCAGGCCAGCTGCAGTGCCTGCACGCCAGGAGGCGGGGGAACAGAGAGCGACCACATCCAGAGGCTGCCGGGGCCACAGAGGACCACCTGGATCCGGAGCAAGTTTAACCCATTCAGGTACTGCCTGGCAACGCCACGTCGGAGCCAACACCAGCATGCTGCCTTTCTGCAGGAAATGTACCAGCATTAATTTATAGCAGTAAATGCTTAGAAGCTAATCGCAAGGGGGTGCTGGGCATTCACACGACCACAGAGAAAAACAGGAGGTTAAAGACATGTGCAAGTTATCAGCTGCCCCGGTGGAAACTGAAATCATCAAAGCGAACAGAGCACTGGTAGATACGAGTAATCTGAAACGCCAATGGGAAAAAGGCAACACTCTGTAGGAACAGCAGCAGATAAAGGCCTAACACTAAGCGAGCCTATGTCTGAAGAACTCCAAAGCTGGTTTAAACCCAGAGGGAGGGCAGCTTTGGGAGGCAGAGTCCATCGCTGGGGATGTTTTTGAGGCAGCCTACCTAGTGACAATACGCACACTCAGCACAGCGTAAAATCAAAGACAAAGCTATTAGTGCTGGCACAGCGCACACGCAAAAGCTAACCACCCAAAAGGCTGGAGCTCACAGCTCCATGCCGAGTCTAAGCAGAATTCTTCAGCTGCAGATACCATAACAACACAGTTTTATCAGGATTCGGGGGATCAGCTTTCAAATAAACAGTGGGGGCGGGGGGGAGGGGAAGATGTGGAAGAGGAGATGAGGAAGACCTTCTCATTGGTCTGTCTCTAGTAGTCTTCCTGCCGATAACACATAGAAGCCTGGATACCAGGAATCAGAAGAGACTAAATAAGGCTTGGAACAGGATTAACAAAAGGCTGGCCTCTGAATTTATGCTTGACACTGGTGTTGGATTTTTGGACAGAACAGCCGTCTGTCACCTGTCAATGACAGCCAGACAAAGTCGGAGAACATTTTGTCTAACAGGTGAAGAGAAGCACCAGCGGAGCAGTATGGCAAGAACTCTAGGTACAGCATAGGGCAGGGTTCTTCAAATCTGGACCTCGATTCCAAATCCAGGCCTTGTTTTCAGTTCTCCCAGTTAGTTAAATAATTACTGATTCTGATTGGTCAGAGGCTTCACACCTGACTGACAGGTAAAGGAAAGCTAGAAAACCAGCAGTGCTCAGACCTCAAAGACCACCCTGGCACAGGGGAAGGGGGCTGAAGGTCAGAGGCCCTGGTTGAGGCCTCCAGAATGCAACACAGAGCTCTGCAAATTAATAAGGACAGAACATTAACAAAGCTTTCAGCTTTGAAAGCAGCCCCAGCTATGCATGGAACTTACAGATATTCCCTGTTTTCATTCCCAGGGTTCCCCTACACCTAGGAATGTTGTTCAGGTGAAGACTAAATTGTCTGTAGCATTGCACTCTCAGGGGTGTAACCTGAGCTCACCGCGACCCTAACAAGTCATAAAAGCAAAAAATATAAGAAAGGGAAAAATGAACTGTGAGGAAAAACTGCTGCATCCTGAGCAACTCTGGGGATTTCAGCTTTAAGCCGCACATCCATGAAAATAAAAAGACCCAGCAAGTGTAATATTCCAAGAAGGCGGCTAGTGGAAATAATCCCACCTGATACGCATGAGCATAGATCAAACCAGATCCAAGCCCCTAGAGCTCAGAGGAGGCCAAGGATGAGCAGCACGATGCTTACAGTCCACCAGAGGCAAGGAGCCCCAGACATAAAGGGGTGAGGGCTAGGACAGGCTACCGCAGAAAAACAACACATGGTAAGCAGAACTTAGCCCACGCAAGTGTCAGGGGGCCAGCAGGGGAAACTGACAAAAGGAGGAAGGGGGACAAAGCAGAGGGCTGATTTCTCTCTGCTCAGACCTTCTTGTAATAAATAAAACGGCAAGAACTCTTTGGGTCACAAACACACTTCTGTACTTGAACATAAGAATATAACCTATACCTAGTGCTTGTTCAGGCAGCTAGATAAGCAGGCATGTGTGCACACACACGTGTGTAAGAGACAGAGAGAGAAACACTGCAAACTTTCTCTTCTCCCCAGGGCTGTGCACAGGCGATCATGGTGGAAGGGCTGACTCCATCAGCTCACACACAAACAGAACACTCGCTCGGTCTGCTCAGCTTTGCAGTTTGTAAGCTGCATCAGCACCGGTGACCATCTTTTGATCCTTCTCTCCAGGGAGATGGGACTGCCGAGGGGTGGGAGGGGGCCTTGGTTGGGCCCTGTCTTCTCCCAGTGACTCTAAAGATTAATTCTACATTTCCACTGGAGTGCTGAGCCAGAACAAAGTTGAACTGGATAATTCAGATGTACATGAAAGGTTAAAACTTATTTAACTCCTGCTCAATCCAGAGAAAAATGTTCAGATCTGGACCCAACAAGACATTCTAGTGTTTTATATATCTATTCATATATCCAAAAGACTAACATACCGATAAAAACCATTTATTAAAAAAAGAGAAAAAAAACACCAACCATTGTTTGATGACACCTAAGGCGACGATGTTGACACATTCAAAGCTACCTGCATGACTAACAGACCACAATGGCGTTCTTTACTGAAACTGCCCCAGGAAGGAGAAAAACAGCAGCAACAAGAATAGGGTTCCTTAAGACAAGAGACCCAGCCGCACTGAAGATCAGACCGGATTAGAATCGAAGCATGTCCGTGTTGGGAGGGGCCCCAGTCAGTAACCATGTGCACAACCTGAACAACAAGTTCCCTCCCTAGAACCACCACAGGTCACCTGTAGTGAACAAGGACTCCAGTACATGCCCCGCACAGGAATGCACAGCATCACAAGATAGACTGCACAACTAGGTCTGTCCTGCAGCATCCCAAACCCTCCCTCCCCCCACAGACACCGAGCAGCCTGTAACACTGGTGAGTGGTCTACTAGGGCCTCTTCACGTGGGGGCCAGGTGAGGGGGGGGGGGGTCAGTCCAGGGATGAAGCCCCTTGCAATTAATCAGTGTGACCAACTTAGCCGGGTCCTGGGAGGTGGAGCTTTTGCTGCATGTCGTGTCAAAGAGCAGACAGGCGGGGCTCCCCCACAAAAACAGAGCCTGAGACCTTGGGCTCCGGCATGAAAACTGGCCCTGTTCTCCTCTCAAGGAAGTGCGCCAAAGGAAGCACAACATCTCTATTAGTGAAGGAAATCAGGCAGGCTGTCTGCTGCGAGAAAAGCCAGCGCCTCTCCTCCTGCACAGGATTATGGATGCATGGAGGAATCTGCAAACTTCCTCGTCTCCACCTTGCACTCTCAGTTTCCTGCTGACCTGAGGCACAGATTCACTGCTCACAAACGGCACTATTCAGATGCCCTTCTCATCGTTTATCCTTTTCAATCTCACACCTATACACACACTCCCAAAAGCTGGGCAAAACGATCTGGTCATATCCACGGCAACAATGCACAGAGAGCCCAGACCCCTAAGCGACT
>JAODUD010000008.1:16745393-16762415 GCA_026784285.1 Stomatorhinus walkeri
GCAAACCGATCTTGTCATTTCCACGGCAACCATGCACAGAGAGCCCTGACCCCTAAGCGACTGCTTTCAAAAAAACAAGGGGGGGGTGGGGGGGCGGGGCAGAGGGGGAGGTGGCAGCAGCTGTCTCCGTAGCACCCGGCTGTGCCACAATCTGCCGCTCAGAACAGGCCTCCCACCGAAATACCTGCCTGCCACCCCTTCCACCCTCCTCCTTTCTGGAACAAAGCAGTTCAGGATCCCAATGGATTTAACTAACCCAGCAACCCCCCCACCTCACCACCACCACCACCACCCCAGCACCGTGGTGTCAGTGTCACGTCTGGTTAAACCTGACCACTTCCATGGCCGGGTGTCAGACGGCAAACAAGCTCACGCCCATGGCCACCTACATCAAGCAGACCATAATCAGGGCCACACCCCCCCCCCCCCCCCCAACTCGAGTGTCAGGAAGACACAGGCCCAAGACGTCAGTATGGGCAAAGGCATCACTGGGAGGCAGCCAAACAAGCCCAAGGGAAGCAACCTCGAGATGAGTCACAGGAGCAGCTCAAATCAAAAACACCGTAAGCACAGAAGACCTGATACGCTGCCATTCAATACTGACCAAAGGATCTATTTAAGCTTAAAAGAATGAATGGGCCCCAAAAATTCTCCTTTAGTTAAACATGTAATATACCAAACAACAGTAACACTAATTTGGTACATGCAACCCAAACGAGCAAGTCAGGATAAACAGGAAAGAAGATGAAATGGATGACTGTGCTCAGTAAATATAAATCTCATGTGTTAGGAATCTCATGTGTCTAACAGTATACGGCGATAATAAAAATAAGTTTTATAAAACTTATATAAAAAAAAGAGGGTTAACTTTCTGTGCACTCATTTAGTAAGATGGATTCTTCTACTGCACCCAAGTCATTAAAACTGCTGATCATTTTCCCCCTCCTTCAGCAAAAAGATACTTCTTTCCAGTAAAACTTCCCTACCCGTGGACTAAGGAAGGCCTTTATAAAAGGCATCATTTTCCACCTTTGCAGAACCATTTCACCAGGCAGGATGACTTATAGTAGCTGCCTGGCATTTACCAAAGGTTTAATAGGTCACGCATGCACACAGAAATCTGCTTCTTGCCCACTCAGGACGACATGAAAGGAGTATTCATAGAGAAACTGCCCCAATATGCTCCCTCTCCTCCATGTCAAAGGCCACAGCAAACTGCCCTCCAACACAAACCATGAGAGTGTTACACACACACACACAGTCTTCTGTTCTAACTCCATCAGCAAAGTTTCTGTTCAGATTCTAGCTTTCAAAATGCATATCATAAAAGCAAAAATTAATACTCGTTTCTTCATGCTATCAAAGCAGAAACATTCCGCAGGACACGACCAAAAAAAGGTGGAAATCAGCCTCAAACCTGAGGTCTGATGAAGTAACATGGCTGCTCCAGCAAACGGCTTGTTTGAGGCTAACAAAGGAAACGTCAGGTCAACGGCAGTTCATTCTGCACAGGACAGAAAAGCATTACCCACCCCTCCCCCCCCCAGGGGCCTGACTGGTTCCTCTACTGAGCGAGTGGGATCCACGGCCAATCAGACAACATGGTGATGACTTCATCCCTATGCATCACGCTTTTAATGCCAATCCAGCTCACGTGCTTCAGTGAAATGGCTTTAGTGACAAAGAGCCCTGCAAAGAGGGATCATTTGTTCCCACCTGCTGCCCCAGGCTTTCCGGCTAAAGGCTCAGCCACTTCATGTTAATCGTGACACTGGATAGGAGAGACACAGTATAGGTTCTGGCCTTCAGTGTCCATAATTTTTAAGCACAATATTACTATTGATTGATTAATTTTACAATTAATTCACTTTGTTATATTATCCAAGCTGGCAGCAACTAATAATTATACACTTACACCCACTGATCACCTGATTGTTTACACAAACTAAAGATTTCATTGAAAAGTACAACCGGCTTGAGGGTCAAATGCTTTTAGTTCACAAGTCTTGGTTTCGCGCAAATGAAGCTTATCGCGTCCAAGGCGAACAAAAAGCAGATCCACTTAGCTGAGAAGCCGTTTAGGCCCTGGGGCCTACTTAAGTCAGCACTGTCCAGCAAAGCGCCACACCCAACACTGTGCACCACAGACGGGATTCTACGACCCGTAATTGCAGATGTTACATTAAAGGCAGAGCTTGACACTGGAGCCAGCAGGGAGGGGCCACACAGGCAGAGTTCAAGACCAAAGCTCAAACACTAGAATGGTAAGCTTGCCATACAAAATTCCTAAATTACTTACATATGCCACTACTTTTAATACCACATGGTTGGAAAAGTGCACTGTTAATAAAAGCATGCGTGTACACCATGCATGTTACTGCTTTGTACTCTGAAAAAAGAGCCGGCAAAAGGACAACGGGCAAACAGACAGAAGGCCCCACAGGGGGCTCACGATGCCATGCCGCAGCTCCTTCTGCGGCCATCAGGACGGCGTTCCCCTGCTCAGCTATGACAGAAATGCTACTCTTGCAGGGTAAAGCCCAAAGTTGCCCTCTCCCCATACAGAGCACTGCTTGTCTGAAGCACACAGAGGCCTTTAACGGAGCATTAGCATGGGGCCTGCGAGGAGAGGGCCGTGCAGCCCAGAGGAACAAAGACCCCACAGTCGTCTCAGGCTATGCCGCTTATGCAATGACTGGCAGCGACAACTTCCCCGTTAGGAGCGCCGCAGACTAATCCCAGCGAGGGATGGAGCTCGGCTCGGGAAAATGTTTAAATGAGCAGACCGGAGACAGAGTGGGGGTGGGGGGCTGGGCGGTGGAAAAACAGCTAAGATCCCCCCTCATGAGGAGAGGCAATCCACCCCAATGCTGCAAGCACGCACAGTGGTGCAGGCTCAGTCGCTACTGCGGTGAACTACAATCTGGGGGAAGGGAGGGAGAGAGAGGAGACACTTCAGCTGAAGGCTTTTTTAGCTGGCCTCCACCCAACCACATCTGCACATTTGAGGATTGAGGGAGGCTGAGCGTAAAGCCCAATTCTGATTTACAGTGCTGGTATTGGATGTCTGGAAACCATGTGACCAGCATCACATGGGTGGAAGGGGTGGGGTGGGGGATCTGAGCACGTAATGAGCTCTGTAATCCGCCTCCCCGGTTCCCAGCGACACTAAGCAGAGACTGTAAACACTGCAGGTTCGCTGCAGTCAAAGGCGAAACAGCACGCAGGCAAGAGAGTGGAGGCTGCCCCTCTCTCCCTCTCTCTCCCTCCCTTCGCAGGGTTTTGCTCACTCAGACTGAGGAGGGGGTCATGTCATGTGACCCAAAGGCTGGGGCGGCGGCTGCTGCTCAATGGCCGTATTAGCTGGAAGGGGAGCTGGAGCTGTGACCCACTTTCCTGGCCGTCTCAGGAGAAGACGACAGCTCGCGCGCATGCAGACGCATGCCTCAGAGCCTCCGCACACACACCCACTGGCTGTGGCGGACACAGCCCTGGCAGGCTGTTGGGTCTCCTTCACTGCCGAGCCACACCTCAACTTCTGCTGTCCTGTGACTGGCCGGAGGCCTCATCTGCGGCGTACACCTAGGCCTGCCTCCCTGCTCCCACCTAGCACCAGCTTGGCCACTAAGGACAGATGCACGCACTCTTTCACAGTCCCTGCTCCCCTCTCTGACAGCAGGACGCGCCAGCCAGCAAGACGCGGTCCTCCCCTGAACGCAGCACCTGCACCACTGAGTGTCGGGACAAGGGCGGGGGCGAGTGGCGACCATTCTGAAAGCCCACTTCCTTCCGCGGCTGATTGGGCCCCGGAGGGCGGCAGGGACCCGCTCGGCGTCGGTGATTAGAGAGCACTGAAACACTGCACCCTTTCCCTGCCCCGCTGACACCAGTCAGAGATCCCGCTGATAAGCCCCATTGTAGAGGCTGCTCGGGTGACACACGACGCCTCACAATCAGCTGCCATCTGCCACAAGATGGGCCAGCCGAAGCCTGCTGCTTGGCGCTAAAGCCAGCAGGGCAAGCCCACGCCCCCAAAAGGCCCCGGGCCACAGCCTGCTCTGTGGTGCATCCATAGGCGGCAGAAATGAGTGAGGGAGAACAACAGAACAAGGGAGGAATTTTAGCAGTCCAGTCCCTCAGATGATGGACAGGTATCTGGCACACAAGCAGGGGTAAAAACAACACTCCCCTCCGACAACGAGCCCGGTCTTACCGCAGAGTTCTTCATGGCGCGTTACTATACATCAGGCGATCTCAACACGACGCGGATCACAGGCTCATGAGAAGCAGAAAGTCAGATATTTACCGATTCCATGGTCGTCTTCACTGGGGCGAGGTTTAAATCCAAAAGACTGCAGAGATCAAGTCCTTAAAAATACTAAAAAATAAATGGATACAAAAAAAACAAACAAAAAAAAAGAAGACACGATTAGTTCACAGAATGCTCCATTTTCACAATCTTCGTCAGCAAAGGTTGAGAAATCAGCTTCCCGACTCCATTTTCATAAAGTTGAAACAGAGACACCAACAAATGTCTGAATTAACACGCCATTCAGTTTGACGCACTATTCCTTTCACTGGTTAAAACTCAATCGAAATGGCGCCCTCCCGCTAACCCTGCACGGAGCCCCACCTGCCCCTTGCATTTAGACATGGTTTATTTGAATTCAGAGGGGGACTTCAGAAGCTCTTCAAATACTTTGAGACACACACTGGCTACAACCCCACCCTTCAGTGGGGTTTCATTAAAATGCACGCTGGGCGCCCAGGGAGGCAAAAACGTATCCCGCGGCACCATCTCGTTTCTCCAGCAGCACGGGTCGCCACGTTCCATCAGCCGCACAGAAGCTTCCCCGTAACCCAAGATCATTTCGAAAAGTCAGGCTCCAAGGACGAAACTGCAGTACGATGACATTTAGTTAAAAGTGCTTCCTGACGTGCGCGCACACACACTCGCTGGACTGCCATCAGAGCTGGCAAATGGGCAGTGGGAAGAGCACAGGAGCAAAAAATAAAGAATCCATTACAGAGAACCTCGGATACAGTTCGGCAGGTGGTTGCCTAGCTGGGGTCCACGGCAGCCACCTCATCCAAAGACCTACCTTCTGAATGTCACGCGTGCTACCAGACTCCCCATCTCCTGCCTTGAGTCTCCTCAGCACAAGCCCTCCCTCCCTATGGCACGAAAAAAGGGCTACCATCCTGAATGATTCTCCGAAGGGGCCTAAATCAGATCAGCTACAGTCCCAGACACCCGTGAAGGGCCATACACAATGAAATGTTTAAGGCCTTAAAACTTCAGCAAGAGGCAGGAAAAAGATAAAAATTCACATATAGCCTTCATGAAGGGAAGCTATTGAAGTGTGACTGAAAGAGGATGAACATACTGCCTTATTGTTCTCCATCCGGGGCAGACAAGGCAACCATAAAAGGATAGACAGGCTGTGGCATGTGGTATGCCAACTCCTCAGCTCTTTGACATGCAGTTTGCTTCTCCAGAGACGAAAAACCTGCTTTCATAAATGCACTTAGCAGCATTTGCTGGCACTTCAGGAAAGGTTCCTGGGCCCAGTATAGAAGAGGTATTTAACCCTGAACTAGGTACCTCTAGACCATCAGTGTTGGATCATTCAGAAGGGGACCTTATTGAAAGCATCACCTCACCTACTGAACTAGACCCAGAATCACCAACCAACAAGAACACACGAATAAGTACTCATCAGTTAACTGGACTCAAATAACCCTTAAACAGTCACTGGATAAATTATATCCTAAACAGCAGTGTGATATCACTGCATCCCTGTGTCCCTAGCCAAAACAGATGGATTAAGTATGTGAAACAAGGGGTGGTCAATCTTTCCATAAAATCATACTGCGATCTTTAATGCACAATCACGTTCCACAATCTGAATTACAATCTTTCTACCCAGTTTGAGATGTGGAATACCCCGACTTCAACAAGCACCCTTTAAAACACGGTATTTTTTGTATTTTATATATTGAATAAAAGACACTTAGACACAAAATGGTAATTAAATCCTGGGTTGTTATTTTTTTTATATTAAAGTTATGTTGGATGCTTCCTCTTATGGTGGCTGAATAGATTAGTTGCATTACCCCCGGAAGTGCTAGCCGTGACCCGACAAAGTTTACAGATAACTAATCTATGAAATATGTGATTGTTGCATACGTCTGCAACATTACTTTTTCTAGCATTTATAACGTTGCACAATTTGCATCACTTTGTTTCATGACATTTTCACGACCCATCCTGATCCCATTAAAATTTCTTCACTACATCAGGTGCATTGTGTGGGCTGTTTGTAAGTGATCTCCACTAGCGCAGAATGTGATTTTCAGCCAGATATTCTGATTTTGGATTCCTTGTGTTCTTCGACCTATACTCGGTGTATGTGGGTCATACCTAAATGGCAGAATGAATGGATTTGGCAGTGCCAGGAAATATGTGGTGCGGATGTGTAAGATGCAAATCAGGCAAGCGGTACAGACCAGGTAGTTACTTTCATGCTATGTTCACAAACCAACAGAATGACTTCCTACTAGATGACCGTGCTGATTGTCCAAGTTGTATTACATCTGTATTATAGGGTCCCTTTCATGCATGATATATTTGAAAAACAATTCAATGGCAGGTGAGGAAGTGTGTTATGGGTCAGGTAGTGACACACATTATAACTGGCTATTGACGTTTTATGTGAGGTTTAGAAGGACATAAAAACTCAAGATATCTGATTTGCATGAAAAGTAGATCGTAGATGTCTTCAAGATTGATCATGGTATAAAATCAGATCGCCCATCCCTATGTGGAACAAAGGGGGAAAATTGCAAAACTGCATGAGGTGCTTCGGAAAGAATTGCACATCACTGAATGAAAGGAACGCAATGCAGCGGACTGCTGTGTAACAGCAGCTCTGTGAGGCAGCTGAATCTTGCCACAGACTGCTATGAGCCCAGACAGATTTCAAACCCAGACTCCCTGTTAGAATTTAATAATCCTGTGATACAGTCCTTTGCAACAGGGTCGTGTCCCCAGCCAGAGGACAGCATGATGCCCTGGGGCCCCACACTAAAGGCACCGTGCTCTGGCCTTCCGGCTGCCCAATGGCACAAACACCCCCCGCACCCACCCTCACACAGAAGGGCCGCCTGCACTCCCATGGCACAGAACAAAAAAAAAAAATTAAGAACCAACATTTTCGCCCCCACCTCAACCCAAGCAGACGGGCCTGGCGAGTCCGACGGGTCTTAAAGGCAACCTGCAAGGAGCGATACTTCCGCGTCTCTAATCCAGAGGATGAGGTATGTGAAATGGCACCATTCCCCGATTCGGGCTAACTGCGTGCGCCCAAGCAGAGCGGCAGGGCACCGGGAAAGTACCGGCTCTAATGCCTTTTTGGCGCTATGACAGTTTATCATCTCCTGTGCGTGTGTCGCTGACGAAACAGTGACCCTGAACAGGCCAGAAAGTCAACACAGACTAACGGTGCCAATCCGGGCGTCCACCCCCCACAGACCCCTCATCTCCACCTCATGAAAAGGTTGCCCGCCAGAGCTACCACCTCCCAAGGACCATTTGACGTACTTGTGAGACAGGAACTACAGAGTGTAGCTGTTGTAAACTGGTTGAATTACACAAGTGCACCGCGAGGACAGTCGTTGCTTTCTATTTTATGGGATGTCTACCAATTCACAGACAGTTGTTTATGCATTTGAATGTGTGAAGAACTACAAACTTGCCACCCCCCCCCCCACCCCACTACCAGGAGGTCAGTGGCTTTGGACAGCTAGCTTTAGAAAATATAGTGCTACAGATATGATGTGTTATGACTTCCATAATTACACTCACACAAGTACAGGCACAGGTAAAATGGCAATATTCACATGAATAAGGTATATATGACTGCATTTAAATTGCCCTGCACTTAAACATGCTATTTTAATGCCCTTTTGGGGGGGAATATTCAGATGTAAACATCAGACATAATTACCAACTAATTGGCTCAGTTGATACAAGATCGGCTTTGAGCAACATTCAGGGTGCGTGGGTCATACCTAACCTGGTTGTGACATCACAATGGTGTTCCAAACAATTTCACACATACCAAAATGCTTCTCCAGTTGGGCTGCATGATTTCAATTTGCGATACAATCGCGATTATAGGGAAATAACTACCAGGGCTTTAGATGGACATAAACATTTGTCTGGACATCAGCTTTTCAATACAACACAGACGTAATCAGATTAGCAGTACGCCTAAAATATTAATGAGGGGTTCATTGTGACTCCCAAAAGTTAGTAATCTGTATAAATTCGACATAACCTTCTGTTTATTAAATTTGGTTAGTGAAGCATGCCACACGCTACTGTTCTGGTATATCAGGGATAAGCGCTGAAGTAGCACAGAAGTAAGGGACAGCTCTACAGCCACAACATCTTTTGACAGAGGAGATATTGTGGATCGACAAGGTAAAAAAATAAGTTGGCGGTATGGTGGTATTTTTTTGCAGTTTAAGGATACGCCGAATTTACACAGATTACTAACTTTTGGGCATCCCAATACGCCTGTAATTAATATTTTAAGCATACTATTAATCTGCTTACCAAATTGTGGGTGCAAGTAAACGTCCGTATAGTACAAAAAAGCTGGCTTCTGGACAAAATGTTTACACCCGTAATCTAAAGCCCATATAAGCACAATGTGATATCTTGCAGCCCTACTCTCTAGCCAACGCTGGAAACTGGTGTCAAGGAAGGTCTTTTCAGGGTTAAAGATGGAGTGTGAAAACCAGACAGTTCTAAAAAAAGAGTGACACACACAGCGGCCAAGACACCGGGTCCCTCCACCCCCACCAGAGCTCTGCTGACAGATCTATGGCCCTGAGCAGCCTCAGTTCATGTGGAGTTCTCCAGCTCTGCCTATTCACACCACTGGAGGAGAGTAAATTAGCTTGATTAGGGTGGATGAGAGAAGACCACACGCCTAGACCCTTATGGACAGGTGCTAGGAGCCTGCAGCTTTACTGGGAAACACAAGCCACGAATAATGAAAACTGCAACAGAAGGTAACAGATTGGCTATGACCACATCTCTGGATGTGAAAGCAAAGCATTCTGGGACTGCTGGAGAACATGGGTGCTGTTATGCTCTCCACAGCGCAGCCATTCCTGCCTGGCCTGATGGCTCACTGTCACTTCTCCCCTCCTCCTGCTCTCTGAAGCATTGTTTTACAGGAACTGCCACGCTTCCCACAACCTGGTCTGTCTCACTTATCTGTGAAATCAGGACAACAACCCCCACCTACGGCTCAGCATCTTCTCCGCCTGTGTCGAGCACACCTGCAAACCAGCCATCTTCTCTCCTGATCATAAATACGGTGCTTCGGCCTAACACGACAGGCACTAGAGCAACAGGACAGACAGCTCCGCAGCTACGAATCACAGTCATATCCACTTAATACTACATAACTTGGTCAATTGTTTAATGATCAGCAGAACCTTTAAGTGTCAGAGCATCGGGTTTAATATCTGTCTGGGCTCATAGCAGTCTGTAGCAAGTACATTCAATTTAACCATTTAAACAACTGTTAGCCTGAGACAAGCACCATTTGGTGAAAATACAATATTAAGCTGTTAGTACTGCAATGCACATCAGATCTACAAATACGAGTATGATTTTTTGGTCATATTGTTCCTAACACAGAGCAGTCAGTCCAAATGAACAACAGGGCCAAGCTGTGAGGCCCATTTTATATTTCAAGCATCGCGTATTAGCAGGAAGGGACCCATTGTTATAAGCAGCGCCGGCCAGCTTAAAATCTGACCCTCCATGAAGGGGAGCAACTTGACCCAGCTACTGGAGAGACTGGTGGAAGGGAAGAGACAGGGTGGGAAAGGGAGACTGAGAAGCAGAGTGCAGGGCTCATCTTCAGCACAGCTCCCGTATTGATCGGCCAGTTTTCCATGGGGAAGACGCCATGCTCCTTCGCCTCCTAGATGACCGGGCAAGCAAAACTGGTCGTGAAGGGCGCTGAGAGTGAGATGCCGGGCGGACAGTCATCACAAGACCCCCCCTCAGCTCCCCACGGCTGAGATGAGGCAAACGAAATAAAATACTCACTAATCGAGGCGCAGTGACGACATCCAGGACATTTCTGGAGCATTCTTATCTACAAATACTCAGGAGGACAGACCAAGCTGCAGTCCGGGACCCCAACATATGGGCCTCATTGATTTCAACACTGATACCCAGCAAAATCAAATTCTGAGCACCAGCACTGGTACGTGCATTAAAACATCAATACACATCAGATGGCCTGTCTGGGGGGTTTAGTGCATTAAGCATGGCCCGAAAAGAGCCAGGCTGGAGAGTACTGTGGAGAGGGCTGCTAACAGTGGTGCATCGAGAGCGAGGGAAGGTGAGGATCTGCTGGGTCTCAGAGCGGTGCTGAATACTAGGCCGCGTCGCTCGACAACCATGAACGAGTTACTGAACTACCTGGCCTCACTCTGACTCCTCGCTACAAAGCAGCCATGCTGACCCATCACACACCTGAGAGAAGCCAGGGCGGAATGTCAAACTCAATCAATCATCCAATGAGCATGCAGCTCTCCCGCACAGCAACAGACCACGCAAAAAAAGAGGCACGAAGCTTGTATTGTCTGCTTCCCGATAGCCACAGACAAGTGAGTCAGAGTGGAGTCACTGCAGACAGGCGAGTCAGATACGAAAAGGATACGACAGATCTACAGACACTGGAGAGAGAACGGGGAAAATGCATCGTGACCAGTTAGCTTCTGGTTCAATTCACAGCAGGGACTGTTGAGACGTTATTTAAGTTAAACCACTGGCGTAATTACCGAGCGTTATATCTGGGTACATCCAACCTACGTGCTGACGAGAGTCCGCTAAGAAAATAATTAATGCAAGCTACTTCGAAGAAAAGCGAAAGCTGCACAGATAAAATGCTACTACCAGCACACCCACACAAACACACACGGCGAACCTGGAACAGGCATCACTCCCGTCGCACTAGCCACTTTGTTTATACAGCGCGGCCGCGCTCAGCTCATGCGCCTCACAAACACCCCACGTTCGCCCCGTTGCCATGGCAACCGTTCCTCTGTACCGCCGGCCCCGCATTTTGAGACATTCAAACACCGGCCTTAATTCAAGACACGTGTTCTGTCACGAAGACCATACATCTTTCAGACTCCCCTCCACACAGTGACATGCAATTATTTTTCGCACGGCAGAGGATCGCGATTTTTCTTTCAATTAAGCGGCTGCGGTGTGGCTTTGACGGGCAAATGGAACGGCAAGCGGCAAGAACACCTGCAGCGCCCGCGTGTACCTGAGAGCTCTGTCCGCCTGATCGATACAGCCGGCCGATTTATCCCTCTCACGGTAATGAATAGCCCCGGCATCATACCAGATTGATCCGCAAGGTCAACCGACACGAGCAAAGGACTCGTACGGCACAACTCCACTCCTGCTTCCTGCTGCCAGCCAAAGGCAGACTGTCAGCCCCCCAAGTGGAAAATTTACACACGACTATATCAAAGCGGGGGGTGGGTTTACGGACAGGACAGAGTCTGTTTTTAGGAAGCGAGCTACATAGGGAACATAATTCACAAGATGTAAAGGTGCTAATGCAGCTACTATGATGCATTCTGGCTGAGCGCATGTTAAGGTACATTCCAGATAAAAATACTGCAGCTGATAGGAAAGGCCTGCATGCCTTGCAGTGGCTGGGAAAAGACGGGGCGTGCACAAATGGTGGGGGTGGGGAGCCTAAATGTCAGGGCGACGTGGCTGCGCTCTGCCCCCTCCCTCACACTGCGACGGGACGCTGCCCAGGCCCATCCCCCAACCCTTACATGCCCCCACCATTTTCAGCAGAGGTGGATTACGTGTCACAGAATGCATCCCCTCCCCCACCCCAATCATCTCATTTCACATCAGATGGAAGGAGCACTCTGCCTTTCATTTGACAGTGAGCAGCCTGGCAAACCCAGCAATGGGGTATTATATTGCTCTCATTATAATACCCAATTAAAAGAACGAAAGACGAGGGGGGGGGGGGGGATGAAGTGTACGATGAACCCCACAAGCACATTTTCCACCCACATGCATGCGCGTCCGTACACTGCCCGGCCCATCACCATGGGAATATTTACCGTCAATTCGCCAAGGGTATTTGGACACTGAAACACCAGGCTGTCATAATGCCTTTGCAGGTTCAGTCATGAGGTTAACATATACCAGTATTCACTGCATTCAGCTCGCTGAACAGAAAAATATTGAATGTTTCTTTCAGCCATTTTCAATGCGAAACCCTGAACTGCATTCATTCGAGCCAAGGTTAGCAATAAAGGAACAGATAATGCCTCGGCAAAGCCTTTAAGAAGCGCTGCAGCCAGGGAACGAATAAAATCAACAGAGATCACCTGGAAACCAAGAAGCGGCACCCAGCCTATGTAAGAGACCAGGAAACTGGTGAATAATCAAGGTTCCATGAACATTCATCCACTGAGTAACCAGGCTGGGTTGGTTTAGCCAGTCCGGCTTGAGGCGGTTTAAGGCACTGGGTGCAACCAGCCAGTCGCACAACATCTCTATCAAGATCTAACCTCGGATATGTATAGCAGCAGCTGCAGGAGTGCTAAGGAACCCAGCTGTATGCTTGAGCAAGGTACTTAATCCAAATTGTGCAAGCAAACACCCAGCTGTGTAAATCGGTGTAAAATAAGCACTCTGCACAGGCGTTCGTGCTAAGCTAATAAGTAAACAAGATGATAAAAGCAGAGATTATGTGGCAGTAACACAAAGACACCCAATATAAGACACGGAAAGCAGAGTAAGTTGGCAGATGAGTCCTCAAACTGCGAGGGGGCCCTGGTCTGGGGGAGGTCATGAGGGAGGTCACGGGGGCCTTGGAGCTTTTCACAGATGTGCGGGGCAAAAAGCCCATTGTTCTCCTTCAGCTTCTCTTCACCCCCATGAGGCGACACCGGGGCGCTTGTTCAAGCCACGTCTGAAAAGCATCCATCTGCCATGGCTTCCTCACCCCGGGGGGGGGGAGGGGGGGTCAACACCGCAACGTGAAATGCGCCATGCAGCTCCGGGACAATCCCCGTATCTCCATAGTTTCGCCAAGCGGTCAAAGAAGCACACCTGGAGGCTCGGAGGCATTCAGCTTGCTGTCTCCGACCATCGCCATGGCAGCAAGCACTGGAGGGTTTGTGCAGTATTGACAGAGCAAGGCAATCTACCACCTACTGTCCCCACCAGCCCTAAGACATGCTAACACCTTTGATTAAAAGCAGTAAGACACACCTGAGTCTTCAGAGCACAGCAGAAATCAAACCAATGTGGGGAGACATGTCTGATAGACCCCTCACCCTCCCTAATGAGATCTGTCTCACCCATTGGGACCAGTTCAGGCCGACAGTAATGACATCTGTTCAGCTGCTCACCGAAAGCGACCGCAGACAGTCCACACTCTCTGAAAGCCATGTAGTCCCGAGTTCATTTCCCCCCGGTCTTCCTTCCACGTTGCCGTTTACACAGAGCAGAGTGCAGGGTGCATGAGGTGGCGCCGGGAGCACATTTCAGACACCACATCGCATCATCCCAGGCGACTCCGCTGCCCCACCCCCCGATTCTCATTTACGACTCATCAGAAAGCCTGGAGTGGGAAATGCATGAATTACAGATAGGAGAAAATCGCCACCAGGGTTTGGGGGGCGGGGGGGGGGGGGAGTAAACGGATGCAGAGCAGAGGATGACTGGGCGTGCTCTCCTGTTTGAGCCCTGCATGAGAGCACACATTATTTATTTAAAGGCTGCAGCTCGCCTCCCCTTCCATGTTCAAAGAGCTAGCTACAGTTAAAACTCCAGCTTCCTCCCCCTCCCTCGGTTAGTGTCCTGAGAGACTGACACATGCACAGGGGTGCACCACGGCTAAATAAATCCCCACGCGCACTTCAGAAACATAGAACTAAAGAACAGACATAGGACAGTCACATTTCATCCATCTGCTGCGGGGAGGCAATTTCACTAACTCGGACTCACAGAAAGCTCCACTGCACAGCGCCCCCGTGATGAGGCCGAGGTCACATGTTAACAAGCCTTTATTTCACCACTCCTCTTTTCTCAACAGAGTGCCGCGCCTGGGTCCCCCACGCTAACCAGCAACGTCTCCCAACTGCTCGCCTGTACCAAGCTGGCCTGACAAAGCGAAATAAGAACACTCCCCTCTGGGCCTGTGCTTCCAAGCACACCCCCCTGCCAGGCTGTTCTCGGGCAAAACGGCGCCGAGCAACACCCCGGGCGACCTGGTATCCAAGAGGCGGGCTGCCGGGAAGCAAATGGAGTTGGATTTCTGAGGCTCAGTGCCAAAAGTAACCGTAACCGTCAGAGCGCAAATTTCACACGTGTCGGATCATCTAAGGGACTGCATCAGAAATTAATCAAAAACCGAAAGAATGGCTATAAACATTTTCATGCCTTCAGAATTATATTTAAAGCAACACAAATTTAATATAAAGTTTGACGAGGATAGGATTTTACAGCCAATGGCAGACGTGCTGAATTTTGCCCTGCGGTGCAACAGACAATTTCAGGGAAATGCGGCCCGGCACACATGCAATCATCCCCTGACCTGCATCTCATTCTCCCCTCACCGGCTCTGCAAACCAGAATTCAAATTAATACCACTGAAATGAAAGGAAATCTGCCAATCATTTATAGACTTCTGAGATTCCTGTTATGGAGAAATGCGGATGAGAAGGCGCCCCATGACTGCGATCAGTCAGATGGAAAGTGTTCCCAAAAACGCGACAAGGCTTTCGGATTATGTCTGGAACTAACACATGGTTAAATAAAAGAACAGAACCAGGGCTACACCTGCAGCTTCTATTACCATACACATTCAGTGAAAGCAATGAGAGGACCAATGATTCACATCGAAGCCATTTAAGCTTGTCTGCACCTCTGCAATCTGTCTGTTGTGCAGATTAAGGGCATGAGACAAATAATGGTTCGGTTAGATAACTGCACCCATTTTCTGGCAAGCAATCACAACCAGGGTTTTGAGAGTGAGTACGCTGGACATGGGTTCATTAGCAAAACACTCAAATGACCAATTTTCATTTCCACCGTAAATTTCTTTTTGTATACTGAATAAATTAAGTGTATGATGTAGATTTGGTACCTAAATAAAGCTTCCTACCTAGAGTATGGAGCCGACGTGCTGGCAGACAAAAAGAAAGCCAGGAGAGTGATCACATATTTCATAGGGAAGCAATAAAGGTCCACTGATTAACATTAAATCCATTCACCAACAAGGCTCTGAAACTGACCATTACCGTATTAAAATATCCAAGAGGGTGACAGTCGGGCACTATAGTCAGTGGTGAGATTATCTGGTAAATTTCCATCCCAGCAGCTCTCAGCTGCTAAAAAAAATGTTAAACACAATGGAAAGATGAGGTGATTCACAAAATTTAAAAAAAAAAATAAAAAAAAAAAAAAAAAAAACAGGCCATGTGCAAAAGCAATGGACAAAAATGCACTGCATAAACACGAACATAAAAAGAGATAAGGGCCCTGTGTAAGGCTGAGCATGACAGTGTGGGATTGGCAGAGCTGCAGTGGCCCATTCCTCACCGGGACAGCAGTACCCACGAAAGCCACATACACATACCACACTGGCAGAAAAACACAAAAATAACCAGATATCTAGCCAAAAAAAAAAATGACGTAGCCCTTCCAACATATTTAAAATTTGTTAGATTCAAAAGAACGTCCTTGTGAGTTTGAAGTCACTGATATAAAAGGCTTTTTTGGTACATCACCTTAAATGTTGCAATTTAACAACAACATTTTGGTGTATGATTGGGAACCATGCAGTCTAGTAACATAAAAGGCAGCACAGTCAACTGCTGAATGGCCGGCCTGGTTAGGTATGCCTGTCAGTGATGTCCTCCCTCCTTCCTGCAGCTGGATTTCAATGCAAATGGTTGAGTCAATGGATCCAGCTGGTCCATCAATAGGGTGCTGCCGTTAAAGGCCTGAGTGATTGTGATTCAAGCTCACCGCCCCACCCCACATCACACCGGGGGGAGGGTAGGAAGAGTGCTACCAGTTCTGAAGCCACAAAGAAAAAAGGAAATAGGGAGAAGAATTAACACCTAGGGCTTCTCATGTTATCTCCTGGGCCCTACCCTACCCCCAAGCGTGGCTTAGTGTACTTCACACTAAACCAATCCACCAGCAGAACCGACTGAGCTACGTCTCAGGTCCATTAACACCAAGAGCACCATCTGTGTTCTCCTATTCAAAAGCCCCTTCAGATGGAGTTAGATGTGAGAGCCACATTCTATGGCCTCTATTCTTTGTCTGTAGGTGCAGGCCCACTGAAACATTGTCATTCCCAATTTATTGTTTGGCCATTCAAGATCTTCTACACCTCTTCTGTGAAAATGGAGGGCTTCAGATGGACAATGGATCATGGATCTACCAGATAAAGGCATCAATTTTCAGCCTAGCAACCATAACAGGATTCTTTAACAAATTTCTATAACCATATAAAATAACCAGGTTAGATTCCCATTACATATTTTTAATACACTGAAGTCACTTTTCACTCATCTTTGAAGACCACCAGAACCCTGGACACCTGTGTACTAATCAATGAAATAAAGAAAAACAATCCTCTTATCCCATCTCCTAATTCTACTTAACACATCTCTAGAATTCCCTGAAAGAGGGATCCCCCAGCATTTCAAACAAATATGCAGGGTTCTGGTACATACAACACACCTTCTACCATTCTGTGACAATCAAACCAGAGATTAGCATCAGAAAGGATTATCAGATATGGAAAATGAGTCTGTAAGACACTAGCCACCTAGGGGCACACTCAAAGAAAATTTGAGAAAAAAAAATCTCCCCAACCAAAACATCAACATCTGTTCCTGACTTCACCCCCATCCCAA
>JAODUD010000008.1:16762427-16780511 GCA_026784285.1 Stomatorhinus walkeri
CACACTGTCCATGTTATAAAGTTCCCAGAGCTGTTGCCACCCTCTCCATCTCACAATCACACAACTGGTCAGTGCTTTAAAGGTATGTAATCAAACACGTCATACAACATTACTGAAATATTTCATCTAAGTTCCTATCACTCATGGTTCAGCGATGATGAGATTCCATCTCACAGATCTCAAATTTTATTTGACCCTTAAGATCATGATTAAGTTATGCTACAAATCAAAATATGTCAAATTTAAAGGCTGACCCAGCACCAAACCTTTCCCTCGATGTATGCAAAGTCAAAGAACTAGGGAGACAAACAGAGGAGCCCATTCATAGAGCACCATACCAAAAGCAGAAATACGAAAGAGCACAGCATGGGTGCGTACTCGATATGGTTCAAACGGAACACCACAAATATCACATAAGACGACAGCTGAAACAAGGAAAGAGAAAAATAAAAGCAGGAAGTGCAATCTCCCACCATACAATGTGGAGAATGTCAGGAAATGAAACCAGCACAACGAAGTGCGTGGTCAGGAAACCCCACGACATGGACTGTCCATGGTCGCAGAGTAAGACACGGTATTTTCCTGTTTTTCACACATGTAGCCTGTGTAATCGTTATGGTCCACTGCTACTGTGCGGTGCGCCATCCATTAATAAACCGCACAACTATAAACGTCACCATATCTGCTGGCACCAGGAAGGGATTATGCACCTAAAAACAATTTGGCCTTACGCACTGGGGGAAGGGAGCAACAGAGCCAGGGTTCCTCTCATTTGTTCCAAGAAAACAGGAAAGAAAAAAACATTTCATTCAACCCATGTGGTCTGAAGTCAAGAGCAAACATACAAACAAGTCTGGTCCCCCAGCGTGGAGAAAGTGCGCAATATGCCAGTGTGCTAAGCACAACCATTTCACTCCAGCTTTTGCAACACAGGGGAGGATTTGACTGAACCATGTCAACAAGCTTAATATGCATATAAAGATACTGAGTAGTTTAATTCAGTGAAATGTCAAGAGCAACTAAGTGACAGAAGTAGCAGCTGGGAGCCACTCCTGGACAGGCCACCCCCCCCCCAGTAAATGCTGCATAGCCAACAGGGACGGTATGATGCAGGCAAGCTAACTGCATGGCTGTCGTCAGCCGCATGAAGGCCTTTTATTGTTTCCCCCAGCAGCGGCTCACATTTCTGACCGCCGCGTTCAGGGCATCCCATTACATTGCGTGCTGGGGGCGCAGGGAAAATGGGGGGCACATCTGAAAATGACTTTGCCTGGACCTTTACTGGGGCCTCAGATAGGGAGGGCCTTTGGTCAGGGACAAAAGTCTTAGTATGCAACTCCCACCCACCCCCACAAGCCATCTAAAGCTAAAGCACATGGAAAGGCTTGAAACAAGGCCTAGGACAAGGGGGGGGGGGGGAACCCCTCCAGAAACCAAGATCAAATAACTGGGCTCTCTACTACACAGACTCCACAGAACATCATTTCCTGTCTACATCGCATGCCTCCTTCAGCATATCACCTCAACGAATATAACAAAGCAACACAACCGTGTAAAAATAAGCTGCAGAGACACTACACTTAAGACGGAAACATACTATGTTTATCACAAAACCAAGACCGATGCCGGTTCACTTTTTTCATCTTCTTTAATTGGGCCCCAGAAACCAAATGCCAAGCAAAGAAACTGAGAACTCTTGGTTGGTAGATGACTTATTTATTTATAATATTAATTAATACAAGATATTATATTCATTTAGATGACACGCCCTTGTAAAATCAGGATTAATGGTAAAGTAAAATGGCACAGCACTAAAAGGTATCTTAATATTCGAAGGTAATATCCAACAATTATGTAAAACAGAATGAAACATTCCTGCAAACATACAGACACCAACCACCAGATTTCCAAATCATTTCCCAAAACCGATTTGGGTTTGCATTTTCAAAAAATATACAGTACCATGAAATTCAAAACCAGGAAGGAAGAACATTG
The DNA here is from genome assembly GCA_026784285.1 of Stomatorhinus walkeri. Classification (NCBI taxonomy): domain Eukaryota; kingdom Metazoa; phylum Chordata; class Actinopteri; order Osteoglossiformes; family Mormyridae; genus Stomatorhinus; species Stomatorhinus walkeri. The sequence goes on from JAODUD010000008.1 coordinate 16,764,423, forward strand.
CAGAATAACTGCAAAAATTTAGGTAAATGCAGACACCACAAACCGATGTCCTATGCTTGGCTCCAATCAGAGTGAATATAAAGTGAAATTCAAGCAAACACGAAATTTTAAAGATGAAAACAGCCCTCAGTCATACTGCAGTGTTTCCCCTCAATCACTGATGCCGCAGCAATACTAGATCAAATATTTCCCTTCCTAAAAGGCTTATCTTGCGCAATTTGTAAGCTTTGGACAGATAAACAAACCTAAACATATAATGCAACCATAGGTGCTAAATATTACTGCAAAAACAAGAAAGATGCATTTGAATATTTCAAGACGAAAACACACTTTGCTGCAAAAGCAATCAATGCGACCCATCTCAGTAAATAAAGCACACTATCTGCTGCTGTGCAAAACACTAAACCTCATGCAAGTCCAGAAGAAAAAATCTTTAACGTTTCAAGCGTGATTTCACACACGCAATCTAATGGGAGGCAGCCCTGTCCACCAGCATCCAGAACCAGAGCTCCCTACTGCGACCCACAACCAAAACAAAATGTGAAGGCGACGAGCAGGGCCATGCCAGCGGGCAGCCCCGTGCAGGTGACTGGGCACCGATGCATCACCGCAGTAACTCTCTATCATCAACATTACGCCCACGGCTGACATTACAGACGAAAGCCACATGGTGTCTAAAATCAGCTGTGTTTTCTTATTAGATGCCTCATGGATAGTAGTTATGCAACAAGCAACATCATTTTATATAAAAGATGTGAACGAGCATAGAAGAAATATTAATCAGGAAGTCACAAGGTGTCATAATAATGCTTCGCTCCCTAGGAATGTATTCATCATAAGAAAATAACGAGGGCTATTTCGGCAGTTCGAAATAACCACCACCATCACCAGCTCCCCCCCATAACACGCCATTCAAACAGCAAAAAAACACGAACCCCGCGTCTCACAAAAGCGGGCCGCTGCCTTAACAACAACAAGGTATCCACTAACACGCCACGTATAGGTTTACAGATAATCCTGTACGTGGGCGGCGTGACGGTGTTTTCGCCGCATAACGCCGCTCGGGTCGCTTAAAACCCAAATAACCTAAATACGTAGTCAGCCTAAAAAAAAAAAAAAAAAAAAAAACTTTCGACAATTAAGCTGATAAAGCGTCATCTTTCGAGGCGAATCTCCGGAGGTAAACAACCAAAACGCGGACACAAGGTGAGCTAACGGCGGCTAATAGAGGCAACCGGGTTAAAGGTAGGACTCCAGCACGCTAACTTGTCGATCCACTTCGGGCTGCTGGATTAGCGCACTAGCTACCCCCACGAGGACGAGGCGGGCCGTTTATTCGGCGCAGTTCATACGGCATTAATGCTCGCTAATGTCAAATTTGTCAAGCGAGACTCACCCTCGGCCAAATCTGAAGCGCGTCCTCTCGCTTATTTTCGGTAGTCCTGTCCCAGGTTTGTTTTTCCCATTTGAGGCCTCGCGGTTCAGCAGACAGCCCTCCGGAAACATCCGACAAAAGCAGCACACATCTCAGGCGGACGGACAGTCTGATTCCCGAATATCCCACATCGAAAGGAAGGCTTCTCACACTCCACGAATCACCGTCGCGAGAAACGAGCCTGTTCCCCGTTATTATATGAACTTCATCGTCGTGCGCGTATAGATTCTGCACATTAAAAGGCTCGATTTATTTTGATGTCGCGGTTCGACTTTTTTCGGCAGGCTCCCCGCTGCAGCTCCGCTAACCGTTTCAGGCCAGCCTTTGACGTCGACCGTGCTGCTGACGAAATCGGGGCCGGAGCGCGCTACGTGATAGGCTGCTGGAAGTGGGCCGTTCCAAACGCCCGTGGTCGCGAAACTGTCGCCATTGTGGATCGCCGGAACGCGTCGCCATTCGGTATTCAGAAAGGCATTTCGGAGCCAAGATGGAGTCGCACGTATCGCGGTTTCTCAGAGAGGATCAATTCTCAGAGAGGATCAATTCTCCATTAGGCAGTCCGAGCAGCACGCAAGGAAATGGAGAACGTTGTAGGATTTTGAATGTGTCAGATGGAAGGACAGAATTGTCTGTACTGCAAGGACGAAATCAACTGGCTATTTTCCTTTACTGTGTATTAATAATGAAATGTTTTATGTAATAATATCTTTCCTCATGGCCAAAAGGAATCATACTTTTCTGACTATATACTGCTTCACAGTTATTTTCTCTTCGTCCTCTCTCTAAAACGGTTTTGAAACATGTAGGTGTTGTATTGTACTGCAATGACATATGTGTGACAACGTGACCGTGACTAATTATTCTGAATAACAGAGGGGACTGTAAACAAGAGTTTAAAGAATGCCTATATTTGTTATTCTTAAAAACAAAGATTTGGATTTGTCATAATTGCGCATTTCATGAAAAAAAATCAATTCGTGTGTTTTAAATGTATAATGCAACAGATTCACAGAAACAGGCATATATTTTTCAGGATATGTTTGTGTTTATATTGTATTTGAAACCATTTATTTTTGGATTGAAATAGTGTACAGTACTAAGTAAATATAATTAACTGCATAGGTGAGGTTACGTTTATTTTCGTCCTTTCGTTAGCACTTTTATTTTTACAGAAAGGTGCCAGTTCGAATGATCTAAAACGGTAAACTTCGTTGCACGTGTGAAAATTGAAAAAAGAAGAAAGAAATACCTCCCCCTGGTGGTATCACTGAAATGTTACATAACAAAAACTATTTAAAAGTATGAAAACAGCATGGGAAAGAGTCTTGATTAAGAAAAGACTCTTGTATACAAATTCTAAATCTTAAATGTTTAACAGTAAATGTTTAATTTCTCAAACCTGGTTTTGGAAAAAAAATTATAATTATTTTTTCTTATTATTATCATCATCAGTTTCACTACGACTTCTACAGATAGGACTATGGCGCCATTTGTAGTTTTTGAACGAGGAAGTGGCGGAATCAGCTCCTAGTGATGACGTCACTAGAAGAATGAGTCAGTTTAATAACATCTTAAATAACAGAACGGCGGCTGTTGAAACGTTTTAAATAAAAGACTTTTAGATATGTAAATGCTAAATATATAATGAGGAGTCAAATAAGCCGAATTACGTAGCCATTTATTTTGATTTGACGACACGAAGGTGAAAGTTCAAGGCAGAGGGGCGGGGTAGACGGCTAGGTGGATAACGTCAGATGCGTAGCTAAAGAACATAACCGATATAAAGTATTAGTGGAATGATTTAGTAATGTCTGTATAACGACCTACCTCAGTTTGTTAATATGCTTCTTTATTAATGTAATTACCACTGATAATGCGCTAATATTTTCCTTTAATATGGCCGCATTACTCATGCTCCTGAATAGCAGATTCTGCCGAAATATGAAGAGCAGGTCCTTTTGGGTATTTTCCTCCGTGAAGAAAGGCTCGCTTTCGGGAAACTTTAATATCCTAAAGAGCCACACCAGACTGCCCCCTTTATCGAAGGATGTTCTGTGCATAACCCGCGACGTCTCCACCAGCTCCCTTCTCCAGAGGTCATTTGTGAAACAACAGAGCCATGGCTGCAGCGCCGGACTTTTGCAGGTAGATAACTAGTTTACTGTTCATTCAAAGCGAGTGCTGTCGTTAATGTGGATTCCCGAGGGACTGCACAGCTGTCAGGGTTGGAGGATTAACATATCAGTGATGTTGCTCCACCAGTGAATTCTGCTGTCCGACCTGTAGTTTCAAATCTGCAGCGAGAGAATCCTATTGGCGGTCTTTTGATTTATTATAAAAATATCATTTTCAATATGTTATACGAATTTTTGGTTATGCATTGCAGCAAATACTGTACAGACCGCTGAGTCCTGGATTACTTGGAATTAGCAATAACCTCATTAAACAACAGCTAACCAAAAACCCAGTTGGATTATGGAACATTTTAGGTAAGTATACAAGCCCATTTGAAACGGTTCAGTGATGATTTTAGCATTTTTGATTATAGGGTTCTCAGGCTAACATTTCTTCATCTATTTATTTTAAGGTGCCATCAATTATTTTAGATCTTCCCAGTATAGAAGAGACAAAAAGAAAAGCGATGGGGCGCAAGGAAAACCTAACGAAGAGGATGAAGGTGGGTATGATGAAGAACATATAAGATCAAACTTATGGAAAAAGTCTCTCCAGCGTCATCAACCAGTTAGCAAATTTGACTTCCTGCACTTTTCTTCAGAGGATAAGAAACGTCGTGAGCGGGAGGACCAGATGTATCGAGAACGTCTTCGTATGCTCTTCATCATCGCCCTCATCATGAGCGTGCTGAACACTATCAATAGCAGCGGCGGCAACATCTCCTGGAACGACTTTGTCAATGAGATGCTGGCCAAGGGGGAAGTTTCTCGTGTGCAGGTGGTTCCGGAGAGCGACATTGTGGAGATCTACCTGCATCCTGGAGCTGTCATCTTCGGCAGACCGGTCAGCCTCTCCACAGTCGACATCATTTTGTTAATGTGTTGCTTTTATTAATATGCCAGGCATCAAGGGTACTATGTATAATAGCCCACACAGTGGAACTCCATGCAGGATTTGAGGATTGTACATCTGTCATGGCGCTTGTGAACCCTGCAAAGCGAACGGAAGGTTCTCATTCTCACAGAGACTGGCGCTGATGTACCGCATGCAAGTGGCCAACATCGACAAGTTTGAGGAGAAGCTGCGGGCTGCAGAGGAAGACCTGAACATTGATGCAAAAGACAGGATTCCCGTCTCATATAAGCGGACTGGGTTTTTTGGGAAGTGAGTTTCCTGGTTCTCGAAGGATATATTCTACCGATTGGTGTGGGTGGTTTTTATGCAGCATTCCAGAAGAGTTCCATGACTATTTGATTGTGATTCAGTGCTCCATCTGTATATGTTGCTAATAGCTGCACTGTCGCTTAAGACAAGTTGAAACGGGTTGTTTTCAGAGGTTTGCAAACACTTTGCTTCCCATCCTGTTCCGGCACAGCGCTCTCTATGCGCTGGGCATGGCGGCCATCGGTATGGCCATCTTGTGGTACATCTTTCGGTTGGCGGGCCTTGCCGGCAGGGAGGGCGGATTCGGTGCATTTGTAAGTACGACTACGGGACACGCTTCAGCCAGTCCAATGTTGAGGGAAGGAATTTCTGTCTCATGCTTGTCCATCTTGTAATAGAACCAACTGAAAATGGCCAGATTTACTATCGTGGATGGCAAGTCTGGGAAAGGAGTAAGTTTCAAAGACGTTGCCGGCATGCATGAAGCAAAGATGGAGGTGAAGGAGTTTGTAGATTACCTGAAGGTAAGGGAAGGATGTTTTTAAGCTAGAAGAGTCTTCCATTTTTAAGCTAGAAGAATCTGCCATTTTAAACATCCAGTGCTTGTTTTCTCCTGATGGCAGAACCCAGACAGATACCTCCAGCTGGGGGCAAAAGTCCCCAAGGGTTCGCTTCTGCTGGGACCCCCAGGCTGTGGCAAGACTCTGCTGGCTAAGGCTGTTGCCACGGAAGCTCAAGTGCCATTCCTGGCCATGGCAGGGTCCGAGTTTGTGGAGGTCATCGGAGGTGAGTCTTGGACCAATCTTAGCGACTCATTTGTCTAAGTTACAGAAGAACTTAGAAAGGAGAAAACGTACATTTTCCTGTAGCTTGTGTTTTCTCAAGTTGTGTTTCTGTCTTGCCTTGACGTGATGGCACAGCAGTGCACTTTTGAACAGAGCATTTCTCTTAGCAAGTGGGTGCACCAATGCCTTCTGCCTTGCGTGGCCCGTGGTAGCATGGTGATCGCCGTGTGCTACTGTGCTCAGGACTGGGCGCTGCCAGGGTCCGCAGTCTGTTCAAGGAGGCCCGTGCCCGTGCCCCGTGCATCGTCTACATCGACGAGATCGACGCGGTGGGGAAAAAACGCTCCACAAACATGTCGGGCTTCTCCAACACGGAGGAGGAGCAGACCCTTAATCAGCTGTTGGTTGAGATGGACGGTAAGAGGGGACAAGTCCCGCAAAAGGTGTCTGGGTGGTAAGATCGTGATATAAAGTTTGCTCAGTTAATTCCCACAGAAATGCATCTTGCATGATTTGTTTCTGAAAAGCTAATAAGTCAAGTCTTATAAGGTTTTAACGAATATCTCAGTCCTGTGTATTTCAGGTAGTTTATGAAGGTAATGTTGTCTGGGAGAAGATCAAGTAACATTAAATATTGTAAACATCTAGAATGGTAGGAACATATGCCTCAACAATCCCCAGGAATGGGAACGACAGACCATGTGATCGTGCTGGCCTCCACCAACCGGGCAGACATCTTGGACAACGCTCTGATGCGACCCGGGAGGCTGGACAGGCATATATTCATTGATCTTCCCACTCTGCAGGTTCACATCTCCTAACCTCTGGTCTTATGTTCTGTTGGCCATCACAGATAGGCTCCGTAGCAATTCAATGGTGCCTGTGTGTGTTTGAAACACAGGAGAGGAAGGAGATCTTCGAGCAGCACCTAAAGATCCTGAAGCTGACCCAGCCAGCTGATTTTTACTCTCTGCGCCTGGCAGAACTTACCCCTGGGTTTAGCGGTAATCATGCCGTTAATGGTCCTGTGTTTACACTCTACACCAGCTTGCAATCTGGCATCTACACCTGAATCTAAAATGTTAAGCAAATTATACTACTAGATCATTTGTACTGTTAAAGCGAGTGCCTGTAAATTCTACTTGGCAAATTTCTTGTCAGTTTAGTACTTTGGAGGTTGGGATCAAGGGTGTAGATTTGGATGCGTCCTTACCAATATTGTGTGAGCACCGTGTATGTGGAGTTAGGGATTTGGGGCCGATTTGGCCCCTACCAGTGTTGAAACCATCCCTATGCACTTGTTTGGGATACATACTTATCTGAGTATTTTTGATGGGACGTGGGTTTATCTTGAATGACTCATAAGCATAAAAGGAATTGGTTTCCCGTGCAAGGGGGAAGTGTATGTTACTAGAATTTAAGGCATAAGTATACATATATCCTGAATAGTCATCGGCGCTGAAGGAGCTGTCGCTGTCATTAACATAAACGACTTCCACCGCGAGCAGTGATCCAGTGAAGACATGCCGTTGCACGTCTGATCTCCTGCGATTGTAGGGGCCGACATCGCCAACATCTGCAATGAGGCTGCACTGCACGCTGCCCGGGAAGGCTACAAGTCCATCGATACCTTCAGCTTCGAATACGCCGTGGAGAGGGTCATTGCGGGTACTACCACTTAGCAACCATCACCACGGAGACAGGCTCCTTACTGAGGTCTTATGCCTGAGATATCTGTGTGTGTGTGTGTGTGCGCGTGTGTGCGTGGGCGCCTTTGCAGGGAGCGTGAAGAAAAGCAAAATCCTGTCGAAGGAGGAGCAGAAGGTGGTGGCCGTCCATGAATCTGGCCACGCCCTGGTGGGCTGGCTGCTGGAGCACACAGAGGCTGTCATGAAGGTAGCTCCTCCCACTCCTACTCAGCAGGCAAACGACATACAGGCAGCGTTGGGGAGTAACTAGTATGTCACAGGGTTGCATAATGAAATTACACAACATCTACCAGACAAAGCAAGAACCTTGGGAACAGTCAGGGAACATCAAGAGGCTTCTGGTTAGTAGAGGAATTCATGAAACGGATAGATAGCTCTTGAGGGTGGAGAGGGAATCTGACAACCGGATGTGGTTCGGCAGCTTGTTCCATCCTTGGGGGACGAAACGTCGGAACCGTCTGGGGTGATGCTTTTCGTGTGGCGGAGGGAGCTCCCAAGCGGCGTGGGTCTGCTGTGGTCCTGCGGCCCACTCGTGTCATTTTCTCTGGCATCTTGCAAAGCACAAGCAGTAATCGCCGATCAACGCCTGGCACTGGCTCTGCCCCACAGGTGTCTATCGCACCTCGCACAAACGCAGCCCTTGGATTCGCCCAAATCCTGCCCCGGGACCAGTACCTCTTCACCAAGGAACAGCTCTTTGAGAGAATGTGTATGGCGCTGGGTGGCCGGGCGGCGGAAGCCATCACATTCAACAAGGTCACCACAGGTGAGAATCCGGCGCCGTCATTTCATCCATCCGGGATTCGTCCGTCACACCTCCAGCAAACCCATCAACACCGCCCCCTAATTCTCTGCTGTCGATCTAAGGAGCCCAGGACGACCTTCGCAAGGTGACTCGTGTGGCCTACTCCATGGTGAAGCAGTATGGCATGGTGCCCAGTGTGGGCCAGGTGTCCTTCCCCGAAACGGAGGAAGAGGGCGCCATTGGCCGCCGACCTTTCAGTCAGGGCCTCCAGCATCAGATGGACCATGTGGGTGACTGGCTGTGGTCCTGTTCCATTGTTCACTTGCCTGTCAGATTTTTTTGTACATTTTTTAATTAATATTACTGAAATTGCGATTTAAAACCAAAGTTTTTACAGGTGTAAGTGACCAGAATGTTGCATGTGAAGTTTGGAACCGCCGCCGAACTTGACTGGATTTGCCGCGTTTGTGCTGTTTCAGGAAGCGAAGATGTTGATTTCACGGGCATATAGGCAGACGGAGAAGCTACTCCTAGATAACAGGGATAAGCTGATAGTGGTAAGAGCTTCTCACCTCCTCATTCCTACATCTGAATGAGTTACGCCGATGAGATTAATCTGCTGCTAATGTCCTGCCATTGTGTATCAGCTAGTAACCCTTTGCACTCCGCCAGCTGGCCAATGCCCTGCTGGAGCGCGAGGTGGTGAACTACGATGACATAGAGGCCCTGCTGGGGCCGCCACCCCACGGGCCCAAGAAGATGATCGCCCCCCAGAGCTGGATCGAGGCAGAGAAGGACAAGCAGGACACGGGGGAGGATGAGCCACGCAGGCCCAGACGCCCCCCCCGCAAGGAGGAAGACGAGGAGCTTAACCTGGGACCCGCATGAACCCCGCATCCACAGCCTGTCGTGATGCCGTGTGAGCTAAACAGCACTCCTGGTGGCTACCGATAGTAATGCACTAAGGGTGCATTGTAGCTTCTGGTTCATCCATGCTTGCAACAGCCAGGGGGCGCTATTGTGAGAGGACTGTCACCTTAATTGGCTGCGTTTGCCAGAACTGCATCTGTTCACATTATGTAATTTAAATGAATCATTTAATCTATTTTGTGTAATAAATATTTGGCAATAAATTTGTTTGGTGTTACAGAAGACTGAATTTTGTCGCACAAAATCCAAAGTCCCATCTAAAACTAAGACTTTTCCTCTGTCCGTAGTGTTTATATAGATTATAGGTCATTTTGTTATGACTTGAGGGTTTTGTGGATCCTGTAGCAGTTCTGTGGATGTGAGCGGCAGGTGACTATGGGTTATGTAAGATATTTCCAGTTTCATCTGAATTGAATACTGAAGTTCTGCTTCCAGTTCCCACAAATCACCAATCACCCCACTGCAGCTGAGCTTTTACCTCTAATAACCAGCATACCTGTAAAAAGTAGCAGTTATCAGTGCAACTGTAACATTCTAAATTAAACACTTGCAGTTGTTTTGCCAGTGTGTGACAGACAGACCTTACCCATCAGACATTATGGATTTCACTCTGAGCAACTTGCCTTTGGACACATTGCGTAGTTTGTAAGAAACTTAAATAGTGACATGACAACTTAGAAATCCATATGAATTAGACAGATCTTACTGATAGTTACACAATTTACATTTGCAGATTTAAAGGTCTGAATAAAAGATCAATTTGCCTTTGATGGCACATTTAATGGGAATATCGGTACATATAGTATGGTTTCTATGAAAGAAGAATTTGATACTGGTCATATTCAGAAGACTATGCAGAATACTGTGGAAAATTTTTATTTTAAATGTTTTATTAATAGTAATTCAATTTTACTGCAGCATCAAACAGAAAAGTATATAGTTAAATATAAAAACAATAAGTATATGTAATAAAACAATGCATAAGTAAAATTTCTATGATAAAACAATAGACAAACTCTAACGAGTGCCTATGGAAACTGCTCTGTATACAAACTGGACTGACTGTGTCTCTCTCTTAGACTGCTCAGTTGACTATGTTCATGTTTATCAGAAAGCAAAGGCAGGACTGCACACTCACAGCTCCCGTTTGGCAGCGGTGGAGATTTCAGGTCCAGAGAGTAAAAATCAAGGCCAAGATTTTGTTTCAACCAACCAGCTGAGCATAAAGAGTCACAGTAAGAGTACTCAAATTGGTTGGTCGAAACAAAATCTGTATTTTTACTCTCTGGACCTGAAATTATACTCAGTTGATAAAAGGTCTGACTAGCAGCAGCATGTTTTGTTACTTTGCGGTGTAAACATGGGCATCATCTGTTCATTCAGGAGTAATTAAAAATAATGGTGGATACTGACACAGCTTTCAGGGTGCCTGCCCCCCTCCCCATCCGCCAGCTCGCCTGTCATCCCGTGACGTCCCGCCTGGACATCACCCCAAACATCTGTGGCCCTGCTTTATTCACCATGTAAATCAGTCCTGTGTGCCACATCATCTACGGGGATTCAGGGCTGTTAACCACTTGCAAGTTAATTGCAGAATGACACGGTGGGTAAAATTGCAAAACAAAATTTAAAAAAATGACTATACAGTGTATGCAGTGTAAATGAATGAGAAACATACCTGAAGAATTTTGACTACTTCCTCTTATAAGTACAAATAGAAATTTAGCAGTAAAAACAGGTTTTTGGCAACTCAGCATTACAGTTGCTGTGATTCTGTTACACAGAGAGCCCACAATGACAAGGATTGTCACACAGGAGTCATTTCCCAGCATGCTCAGCTCTCCTGATAAAAGCAGTGGGTCCCCGAAAGGAGGGAGCCAGTGGGTGTGGGGCATCAAACAGGGCAAGGATCATGCCGTCAGTTCAGCTGTGAATTCAGCCAGGTCACATGACTACAGACAAGTGCCAGGTTCCAGTCCAACACGATAGCGGACAGAGATAAGGGCCTTAGTGTGGGTCATACAGGTTAGCCAGTTTCTTGAAGCGGGGCCCCCAGTCATTGAGGTAGTCATAGTCCTGGTCCTCATCAGAGCTCCCAGAGGCGATGGTGCTCAGGCTGCCCGCCACAGAGCCGTCGCCTTCGTAATCGTAGATCAGCACTGTGTCGTAAGGAGGGATGTTGGGGTCTTTGTCTGCGGCATCCAGGCCCTAGGATCAGAGTCACAGTCAACTCTATTGTCATTGTGTGCATGCAAAGCAAAATGAGGCAGTGCAGAAGACACACATGGTAATAATATGGTAATAATGTTAAACAAGATCGTAGAATAGAATAAATGTTTTAACATAAAAAAATACTGCAACAGTTAGCATCCTGGGTAAGGTGCAAGGATCAGAGGTAGAGTTCAGAAAAATTCAGAAAGTATAAATCCAGACCAAGATTTTGTTTCAACCAACCAGTTGAGTATAGAGTCACAGAGAACTCAATTGGCTGGTTGAAACAAAATCCTGGTCTGGATTTGTACTTTCTGAACCTGAACGTTCCACTTCTGGCAATAGTTTCCAAACCACTGTGACAGGATGAAGATGAGCCTTCTCGTACTCAGGGCAAATAGTACAGCCAGGTGATTCTCTACTGCAGGGACTATATTTATTCATTTATCCATTCTCCACTAGCTAGACAAGACTGACCGCCCTTACGTCATTGATGAAGTCCTCGATGTCAGCGGGGTCTGCCGGTGGTTTCCGCGGATACATAGGGGACGGGAAATCGTGAGGGGCGTCCTTCCTGAGCGGCTGCCGCCCGCTGGGGAAACCCGAGCCTGCTGGGGGGAAGAAGGTGCCGGGCACTGCCACTGAGCCCCTGCCTGGGAAGGGCGGTGCCAGCTTGCTGGGGTTTCTCAGCTGCTCGATGTTGTAAGCATTCTGGGGAGGGAGGGGACATGGGGGACACTGACGGAACGCCGCCTTGCTGGCGCATGACACCCTCGCACAATTAGCCGAAGGCTAGTCAGTTAGTGAGTTAGTGAGATATTTTAGATATCTAAGGTGCAGCCTAGGCCCTCAGCAAGCACCAGGCCTCAATAACAGGAAGGACCTTTTTCAATTCGGTAGGTAGCCATGCAAAATGCCTGCCTCAGTATAGATAGACAGACAGACAGACAGACAGACATAGATAGACAGACAGACAGACAGACAGACAGACAGACAGACAGACAGACAGATAGATAGATAGATATGTACACACCAAACAGTATAAAATATGCAGTACAAATTGACTGTGATTAATAAATAAAGGCCATAAATACATAGCTGGACGGCTCAACTGTAGGCCCCGATGGCAGCAGCACTGAAGGAGCTGTCACAGCCTCCCTCTGTGCACTTCAGAGCACATAATCTGCCACTGAACACGAAAAGCTTAACAAGGCCAGGTGAAGTTCTGAAAGAACCGGCGTGACTGTCAGACAGAGCCATACCTCGTCTTCCTCTCCGCCGCCCTGCTCGTTGTAGTTCAGGACATTATCGCGAATGTCATCGTTCGACGCGTCGTTTAGAATACTGCCTTTTTTGATGGGACGCAATCTGCAGTTTCTCACTGCCACCACAAGGAGCAGCATTACTACAGTAGTGAGATGAATAAGAGTATGTGATGTCATTTTTGTCTTACCTTTTTTGTTTTGCTTTTTAAAATTCGAACTGAAAATGCAAAAGACTACATACAAAAAAATGTGCCATTTTTGCACGACTGTGTTCCAAACATGCAGATTTTTTTCAGTATAGTAATGTGTATTTTTTTTTTTTAGATTAGATTTGTTACTTACGGAGTAGGAGAATAATACTGGCGATAATAACCAGCAGGGCGGTGATGCTGATCCCTACGTGGGGGGCAAAGAAGGCTGCAGCCGCTGGGTTACAGACCCCAGAGACGTCACACCTGCACACCGTCACGTTAAGCATGGAGAGTGTGAAGAGCCCTCCAATGTCGGACACGTGGATGGGGATGTAGTACAGACCAGGTTCCATCTCTGAATGAGGGAAGAGCCAGGAGTGGGTCTCTGGGGGGGGAGAGGAGAGAGCAAGACAGAGAGAGAGAAAGAAAAAGAAAGAGTAAACTATAAGGAAATTACAAGGCCTTGTACAGTTCTAATATCAGACTTTTGATCTAAATTTGTTGAATTGTAAGATTTAAAGCAAAAAGTGCAGCCATGTGAAATTAGCAGAGCTACTATCTTCAAGACAGTAACTCGAATGCATTTTACTGTGCATATATTAACATGTAATAAACTGGGCTGTATGGCGAGGCCTGCACATCCCCCATCTGCACATCCCCCTTCTGCACATCCCCCTTCTGCATGCAGTTATGTGCTGCATTTCGCTCAGTGAAAGACCACAGGCACCACAGTGGAATAACCGCACTTGATAAAGATAATACGCAACTATGTTACTGGTTTATGTATTTACTATATTGTACCTTTTATCGTTATTTAGACTATGCTATATAGCCTAGGTATGTAGTTAGATATAACATCTAGGTTAGTGTAAGTAAACTCGGTGATCTCACAATAGCGAAATTGCCTAATGACACATTTCCCAGAATGTATGCCTGTCATCAAGTGACATGTGACTGTTACTCTCAGTTTTTACTTCAGTTGATTATGTTTTATATTCTCCTGAAGTTAATTCGGAGCAGCTAATGGTCCCACGTTGTTTTAGATTTTGTTGTTTTACCAGCTGAAACTATGCTGAGTCTCGGTCACTAAAACACTGTTAACTCTCCCCACCGCTGCGGTATCAGTGCCCAGTCCTCACCATTGACCCTCTGGATGGTCCAGTTACTGGCAGCGTGATCCACCAGCTTGAATGAGAAGGGTTCGGCGTGGGGGGGCATGTCCAAATCCAGGGCACTGAGGAAGAGGCCCGAGCGTGCCTCACGGCCAGTGCACACGTCCCTGCTCGCTGGGGGAACCAGCTGAGGGGGGAAGTCGTTGGTCTGCCTCAGCTTTATCTCCACAGTGGCTGCGGTGGACGAGCCCCCCCCATCTGCAATGAACACAGCGAGCAGCTGCCTCAGTCAGAAGCCGGCATTAGCTAAATGACTCATAAAGGAATGTAACAGTTTTCCACGGAGGACAGTGAAAAAACTGCACACTCTACCGGATAACTGCACACTCTACTGGATAACGGCACACTCTACTGGATAACTGCACACCCTCCAACTCTGCGCAGGGCATCTTGGCCAAACAGAAGAGCCCTTTCAACACCAGAGTGAGACAGGAGAACCACCATATAAGGCTATTCATAACTTTCCTAACATTGCTAGTAGACTGTAGAACAACTCGGTGACTGGGGGGACAATCAACTACCCGAATGGACCAGAACCGCTTAGGCCCATACACTGCACAACCAACTGTGCATCCATCCATCCATCTTCCAACCCGCTTATCCGTCTGGGTCGTGGGGGGTCCGGAGCCTATGCTGGAAGCTCTGAGCATGAGGCGGGGAGCAACTCAGGGCAGGGGCCAGCCTGTACTACTTTCCCTGACATTCTTTGCACTGTTATTTATTGTAACTCCGTCTTTTCACTGTGTAAAAAGTGTCCTTCTGCCCTTCCTGTCATGAAGGCCTGGTGCTTTCTGAGGGCTTAGGCTCCAGCTTAGGGCAGCCTCTGCATTAATCCCCCCCACTGTCGCACAGTGAAGCAGCAGGATGGCCACCCTGAATCTTCTTTCCAACCTTTTTTTTTTCCTCACGCTTTTCATAAGGTAATTATCCCAGGGTGCACTACTAATTAACACATACTTGTAGGGCGGTCTTATTCTTGGCTGTATTTGATCACGTGACGAGTGTGCTTGCAGCCTATTGGACAATTAAATTAATTAAAAGTAATTTATAAACAAAGCTTTTTCTTCATCCAAACCACATAAAATTCATTCATAACTGAACTATAAATTCTTAAGCTTGTTTTTTTGTTTATATATTTATATATACTGCTCTGGAAAAAAATGAAGGGACCACTCTATATTTTTAAACAAATCTGCATTTTAAAATCCTGGTTTAATCCTGGCTCTATTGGCTACAATGCATGACAGGCTGCATCCAAGCTCAATGTTTCTAAGACACCAGTACACATGAACAATGAGAAGCAGGAGACATTGGGAATGACCAGAAACCAGGTAGGTAAAGGGCAGAGGTGACTTTCTAATGCCAGAGAGCATTGGCAGTGCCTCATGAATCGGAGGATGACCTCAAGTGACCTTCAAAAGGAATGGGAAACATTAAGTGGTGTGAAGTGCACTGCTAGGACAATTCATAACAGGCTCCTAGAAGCAGGAGTGAAGACCCATAAAGCAAGGAAGAAGCCCTTCATCAATGAGAAGCAGGGAAGAGCCAGGCTGGAGTTTGCAAAAAAAAAACAGTATTTTACACAGTCACAAACACATAAAATGAGAAATGAGTGAAACTGAAATTTTTTCTGTGGTCTCTTAATTTATTCTAGACATAACATATGTATGCATTTATGTATGTATGCATATATAAATGGCACATCTGGCCAGTTGTACCCACATGCTACTGTGGTTAAAAAATGCTGCCTTAAGCTCCCCCGATCTAGCTAGAGTGCCACACCTGTGTCTGAGACCTTGATGATGGCGTGATAGATGCCGTGTTTGACGCTGGCGGAGCGTGGGTCGAAGGTCTTTCTGGCCACGATCTCTCCACTCACTGGGTCTATCCTCAGCCACTTCTCAGGATCATATTCCATGTAAAACCTATGAAGGGCATTAAAACGCAGAATCAGGGCACCGGGAGCATCGCAGACAGAGCACTGTAAGGTTTGCTACTGGGGAGGGACAGCGCACTGTAAGGTTTGCTACTGGGGATAGACAGCGCACTGTAAGGTTTGCTACTGGGGAGCGACAGCGCACTATAAGGTTTGCTACTGGGGAGCGACAGCGCACTGTAAGGTTTGCTACTGGGGAGGGACAGCGCACTGTAAGGTTTGCTACTGGGGAGCGACAGAGCACTGTAAGGTTTGCTACTGGGGAGCGACAGAGCACTGTAAGGTTTGCTACTGGGGAGCGACAGCGCACTGTAAGGTTTGCTACTGGGGAGGGACAGCGCACTGTAAGGTTTGCTACTGGGGAGCGACAG
>JAODUD010000008.1:16819561-16830618 GCA_026784285.1 Stomatorhinus walkeri
CAGACGGGCACCGGCGTGTAAATGTGCCCAGACGCTGAGCGGCAGCAGAAAGGGAGGGGGTAGACATTTCAACTCGCCGACTAGCTCACACGCTCTCCCTCTCCCTCTCACACACACACACACACACGGCATGCCTCACTGCACATCCTGCACACAGTGGGAGAAAAGCGGGAATTAATTGAAGGTGAGCGGCAGATTCTCCTTCCCTCTGTCCCCCTGGGATATTCACACCGCCACCCCCCCACCCCCCTCCCCCTCTCACACACACTCATTATTCGCCGCTTCACTACCTTTCTCTTCTTATCAGTCTCCCTCTTCCTCCTCCTCTCTCCATCATGCCCCCTCCGCCATCACCACATGTTACCTGGCACCCCCATCTCATCGCTCCCCCCCCCCCCTCTTCCCTGCATCCCCCCCACACACACCCGTCCTTCTGTATCTGCCTCCATCTTTCTTCCTGTCAGACACCACCAGCGCGCTACCGTTTCTCCCCAACTCCCGTTCAGTGACACAAACAAGCAACGACAATTAACGATTGAGGACAGGAAAAGCTGTGGGAGGTGGGAGACGGGCCCCCATCTGGTGAGGCGGGGGTCCCGGAATTCTGAGCCAGACAGGTCCCGGGCGTGGTACTCCCGTGCCACTGGGGTCGCCCTCACCCGCCACAATGACACTGGGCCACACGCTGAATTCACAGCCGGCCCTGGTACCACACACACTGCAAATAATATCCACGGGCAATCCAGCCCAGCAGCTTAGAAAACAAACAAAATGTCTTTGTCTTACTTTAAACCACCAGCAAATTGGGTTGTGTGATATAAAGATGGAAAATGACAAGCACAGCATGCAGGGAGAATTGGCAAATTGCACCCAGTGCACGTTCGGGGCACAATATTGGCGGAATACTGGCCGCAGTTAATGAGTCCATGGAGCGTCTGTGACTTGCCATTGCCGTATTTCTCTGCATGGCAGCAGGAGAAAGCCCTATGGCTGTGAGGGGGGGGGGTGATGACTTCCAGCACTGGTGCATTCTGGGAAATCAGCTACACACACACACACACAGAGCTCCGAATTCAGAGAGGAGTGTTATTTACAGACTGTGTTCTGCACATTCTGGAACGCATCTAGCAAACGCAATGGAGCGTGGGGGAGGGGCAATTTACGTCCTTCGAAAGAATCAGTCTGCATCATACAGAGCCCACACCTCGTACCTGCATGCACCCCCTCAATCCATGAGCTCTGTCCGTTGACTGCTCATGAGACAAGCTCTCCACTTCTGAACCAGTTAATTGCATCTGTCTTTCTGCTTGCCCACCCAACTGCCCCCCCAAAACTGCCCCCCTCCATGCCTTCGCCTGAAAGCATCTGCCCTGATGACCCTCCCCCATTACACTCCCAGTCACATCTCACTGAGCAGCGCCTGCTGCAGGCTGCGGAGGGTCCTGCGGGGGCTAATCGACTCACACGGCATACCCACAATGCACCTCTCCGCCCTCAAACGGGGGCTCACTGGCGAGCATCACTGACCTCCCCGGATGCAGAAGAGCAGCTCTGGCAGACAGATGTGGTCGCAAAGGGCCTGTCCAAATGCTAACAGAGCGAACCAAGATGAAATCCAAGGAAAATGACCCGGAATATACCAATTTCACTACATCATGGGGGTCAGAAGTGCCCCCTTTTAGCAAACATGATTTGCAAGCTTCCTTGCCATTGCTTACACTAATTGTCCTCCGAAGCCCTTGCCTGTCAACAGCTTGACCTTCTACACACCCTCTTCAACCCCCCCCCGCCATCCCAAACAATCGTAGCCCGTCATTTCTCAGTGTCAGCCAATCGATGGCGTTGATTCGCAGCCCTCACAGTGAAGCCAGGCGGGCAGACAGGGTAATCCATCACGAAGACGCGGCCGCTTAGCGTGACAGCCCGGGGGGGACGCCGCATACAGCTGCCCCGCCCCGTGTGGCCCGCCACCCAGTTGTGGTTGGGCAGCGGGGGCCCGGAGGCTGTCAGCTTTGTCGATGTGGGGGGAGCCTGGGCTCAACGGCCCGGAACGACGCCACAATTAGCGGAGGGGGCTGACAACCTGCCGAGGAAAATGACCGTCACCTAGCCACCCCCCACCCTCACACAACTTCATTCTTTCAAGTGTGACAGAAGACCATCTTGGGGGGGGGGGGATGTGACTGTAACCGCAAGGTCGCTGGCTCAAATCCTAGACTCAGCACCATTGCCCCCCTCAGTTAGGCCCTTAACCCGGTCTAGGGACCGTCTGTCCCGACTTTCTGAGTAATGACTATACTTGGAACATGGCAACTAACCACACTCTCTAAGTCAAACAGTAACTATTCCCAAAAATAGGGGCGAATAGTTGACTAGGGGGATCATAATTGGACGCCTCTGTGAGATCGAGGCGACGTGCACGGGCAAACGGAGGAGGGGGATCACCTTCTGGGGCTGGAAGTCAGGCAGCATACGGCAGGTGGCACCTGCCCACAGTGGGCACAGCAGCTTATTGATGATGCCGTGAACGTGGTGAAGGGGCAGCGTGTGCAGTATGACATCATCCCCGGACCAGCCCCACTCAGACACGAGGCACTGGATCTGTGGGAGAGGGACGGAACAGTTAACACTGTGATGACAGGGGGGGGGGGGGAGGGCAACCTGCCCCTTTAAAGTAACCTTGGATGAGAAAGCAGCCATCCATTCATCTTCCACCACTGTTAATTCAGTACAGGTTCACCATTAGCGTAAAACCACCATCAGGTTGAGGTGGGTCTGAAACAGGACAGTCAGTAGAGAATGTCTGCCCACACAAGGCGTACACACAGTCACACAATAGGGGCTATTCAGGGACACTGGTTCACCTAACACCATGTTTATGTCCGGTGGGAAGAAGGCAGGGTACCTGCCCAAACACATGAACTTCATATGTACTGAGTTGCGTGTGGGAATCGAACCCATAACCTGAGACGTGAAGCCACAGCGCTATCCACAGAATCACTGTATGAGAACAAATAACAATGAACAAATTCATCTGAAATAACCCTGCGGGACAAATGAATTCATATAATTAATGAATAGCTGTGACATATAATGGCTCTTAAGTCTCAAATTCCAGAGAAAGAGAGAACAAAAACTTCAGGTTTCCAGACTTTCTCAGACGTTTCACTTTTTCTCTGCAATATGTATCAAATTATTCTTTTTAAAATCCTGGCTCACAGCGACCGGCAGGCAATCTACCAGCAAGAGGGATTGTTAGCGACCACTAAAACCAGCTGGAAAAGGAGTTTCTACTGAGTTACACAATGGCGAGACATTCCAGGTGAATTCTGCCGTAAATAACCGACCACATTATCCAGGTGAACAAATCCAGGCCTAATCGGGCATGTTTAATAATGGCCTCCACAGATTCAGCCAGGGAGTTAAAGTGAATGTGGAGAAGTTATTAAAAAGAGTGCAAAACACTGAGCTCAAGATAAGGGGGATCAGATTCAATTTTATTCTCTCAAAGTACATTTGCCAGTGCGAGGACTTTGGCATGATATCTCAGTGCAGTCCCAATCATTTAAAATAAATAAATATTACACAGCAAGTACATGATAACCAAATACTAGATAGACAATGGTATAACAGGTTGATGCTGTGCAACAGACCAATAATAATAAAACAGAGAAAGAGGGTACTCTGCAAAACATTAGGCTGTCAAGCGAAAATGATGTTTAAATAATCTTCATGTTGGAGAAAAGCAAGGAAAGGCCAATCTTATCCGCGAAGGGGCAGTGTGTATGCAGGTTTTTGGGATAACCTGTAGGTCAGCTGTTCAAACCCAGGTGTGAGGCCTCTTCAGTCAATCAGTCCTCTAATTAGTGATCTAATTAGGGAGTTGCAATGAAAACCCGCAAACACACCGGCCTTTTCGGGATAAGACTGGCCATCCTTGGTGCAAAACTATCAAATTTTTTCTGTCAAAGAGTGTCAGCTTAGCCATTTCAAATGTCCTCCCCAGTATTTGCAGCAACTATCCAATAAACTAATATATTTTTTGACTCAACCACTAGCACACCTCATATGGCTAATCAATAACTAATACCTTATTAACTTTTATAACTAACCAAATCAATAATTAATTAATCGAGTTGGTGAAATTTACCATAGATGTGGAATGGCTGAGATGCCCCTAAGGTTTGGGGACTGAAGCGGTGTTCATCTAGCTGTCCAACTAGATGTCAGTAACTTTTTGGAAAGCAGAAGAAATTCCTTTTTGTTTTTATTGTATTTGCATATTTTATAAAGTTAAATTGTGTTTTGAGCAAATATTCACTTACTACCCAGATAAGTAGCTTTAAACATTTTCTTTTTGCAGACTTTTGCACAGTACTGTAAATAATTACCTGGTTGTACCAAACGTGTGTATATATAGTACCAGTCAAAAATCCAGAAACATCTGCATTTGTCTTGATTTTAGTGTTATTTACGTCATAGCAAGATAATGATGTAATGCTTATCAAATACGGCAACAAACAGAAGCGTTCAACATTAAAAATTTTAGACTCTACAAAACAGCCCCGTTTCACTTTCATGACAGCATTGCAGACACCCTGATTAGCTTCTCCAGCAGTCCTGACCAACCTCGTTATCTTGTTGAAAAACAAATGATTTTTCCGTAGGTATGTCCAGACTCTTGACTGGCTCTATATTAATAAATTAATTAGGTAATGGGCGGGTCTTAACCATGTGAGTAAGTCTGACTGCCACAGAGAATTGACCTCAAGGCCCCCTTACCATGGCTTGCAGGTTCCTGTGTGTGCTGAGGACCCCCTTGGGACGGCCCGTGGTGCCACTGGTGTAGACTATCATGGCCGGTCTGTCGGCCCAGTCCGCGATCGGCAGGTCTGCGTGAGTCTCCGCGGTCTTCAGCTCAGCCAGGCCAGAAGAAGGAGGCAGCTCTAGGCAAGGGAGGCCCAACTTCTCAGCCAGGGGCCCCAGGGTGTCTGCGTAAGGGTCCCCCGCCAGCAGCAAAGAGCTCTGAGAGTCAGTGATGATGTATTCCAGCTCCGAGGGTGGGTGCTTCCTGTAGAGGGGGACGGCGACACCCCCACACATCCAGGCCGCCCACTGCGCCACCACGTAGGAGGCGTCATTAGCACACAGGAAGGAGATCCTTCTCCCCTGCACGTCCCCAGAGGTGCAACCCAGCTGCTCCAGCAACCTCCTCGCTAAGCCTAAGCTGCCGTCATACAGGTCACGGTAGCTGTGGCCACCGCTGATATCTAAAATGGCCAGCTTGTCCCCAAACCTCGGAGCTCTGGTGAACACAGGAGTGACCTTCCTCGTCCCAGCTAACTGGCTCGTGCCCACGGAGACGTACCATCTCCTGGGACCACTTCTCAAGAGCCACCTGGCTGCTTTCTTACCAGGTTCCCGGTGTGTCCATGCCAGGCCTGAAATGCACAGAGGACCCTTGTGCAGAGAACGGAGAGTGATTCCCAGCGGCATTGGTGCACTTCACTCAGGCACCTCCCAGGACACCAATTTCAAAGCCTCGTGCTTCTAGCAGTAACTACAATAAAAATAAACTAGAAATTAGTGGCTTTATGCTACTGATAATTTTTACGATAAAGTCTATAATCTATGGTCATGATGGTATTTCTAAAGAATTAGTATTTGCTTCTAATACCAAGCAAGATAATGCACAAAAAAATTCCAGAAATGTTTAACTACAGAGCTGCAGAGTCCAAAGGTTAAACAATGTACACAAAGTACAATGATTTATGAGACTGCCATAACTTATAAATAATATTTTAATTGTGTTACATTTTTTAATTATAATAGTCCATCGGGCGGTTCTTTTGAAAATGATTTTTTTTTTTCGATTTGCACATGTACTTAATTTCGTTTTCTAGTCGTTAAACGAACTCAATGTGAGCATACACTCAGACCTCGCGGTTCTGCAAGCCTCATCTACAGCATTAAGGCAGGAGCAGACCGAGAATACGGCCTGACAGCATTGTGGGATTACAGTCAAGTCCCCCGACAGGAATAAATCCCAGGCAAACACGCACAGACTGAGCAGCGGCGAGGGATACTGGGAGCCACAGTCGCTCTCACACCTGCTCTCACCACAGAAGCCCCCTGACACGGACTGCACCCATTTTAATTAAGCAGGACGAGCTGGGAGGTTAAGGGATAATAACTGCAATAAACGAGATCAGGGCGAATAATTCTTAAAATTGGACTTGAGTAATGATTACCATAAAGTCACAGGACTAAGCATGGACTAGGACCGAGAGATGAATAGTTTTTATATGAAAAAATACCAAGCTGGGAACGTGGGTCCTCCTTGAGGCCAGTACTCCAGAAAGATAACACAATAATCACCATTCATGCATAATTAATGTGCCCCTGGTTATAATTACATAACAAATTAATATTTAAAACATTTCGGGTATGGTCCCTTTGATTAGGTTGAAGTTTAACCAAAACGTACTACGTGTAATAATATACCGCATTAGTAATAACATCATCTTATTTATTGCACATATAAGCAATCGTAAGTTAGTACACACAAATAAATTCGCCGCGGACCTGTTTTCTCCGGTACAAATTCAATATACAATTTCTAGCAATTACAATACTCTAGTCGGTACTGTCAATAATAACGAAAAACTGAATATCAAGTATTTCACTAGCATCTAATTGATTAAATACGCTTTCTGTCCACTTCATCTTACCCTCAAGTCATTCCAATCGTACGTATAAGAGCCCGGTACGGCATTAAAAGAGTCCGGAGGGAAACCGCGGCAGGGACAGCACACAGTTCCCGCGTCAAAACACCCATCCCGAGAATAGGATGGGAACTTGCTGTTTAGTGCGGAGCTTCTAAAACCGAAATTTCAATATGCAGCGGTATCTCTTCCTCTGTTTAATCACATTTATTAATTGTAATTGAATTTATGCAGTTGGGTTGAATTTTAGTTGTTAAAAACCGCAGTGTCATAACGGTAATGTCTGATGATCACCCTAGCCTAGCTATCCGTAGTAAAACAACTGATTCACGTTTTTGGATATAAATGAATACATTTCTATTTCATTTGTATGTTTGTAAAATAAATGTTATTTGTTTTTCAGGAGACACGAAATTATTCTTACTGATAGACATCTGAATATATTACTTTACCATTTCTGCAATAATACCCAAGAAACCACATTTATTATGAAGAATAAGTTTAATTACCCTACGCCTGGTACTTTTTGAAACAAAGTAAATTGGAGCTATATTAGCCACAGAGCATCTTCTGTCCTGTGGTGAACAAGATGTCACCTCGACGGAAACGGCGAACAGCAAAGCTAGGCATGAACGGGAAGGTGCCTTGGAAGGGGTTTGTTGCCAGATCGTTCCTGCCAGGACCCAGGCACACCAGCGCTTTCTGGCACCGGCTTGCGGTGCGGGCACACACAGCCGCCAGCTGGCACTCGCGGGCCTCAGATAAGGATTGCTCAGACATGGCACTCGTTCAAAAAGTTTGCACGTCCCCGAACCCCCATGTTGCAGGCGAGGATGGGATGTTCCTGTGAACCTGGCTCTTTTTTTCCTCGGAAACTCCCCTGCAGTGGAGAAATAGTATCGTCAAAGAGCAATCACTCCATAAGCAGGGACGCGCCACACAGGCGAGCATCTTCAACTACAGCCTCGCTCCTTGCAGAGATTGCTGCGCAAAAAAGGCAACGTTGGCACCACGGTTAGTGCTAAAACCAACCATATCATTACATCGCGCAACGATATTACCCCAAAAGAGGACTGAAGGATTCTCCCTTTTGTGGTATTTTCCTCGCAGTGCTTGAACAATCTGCTAATCAACATTTACATTCGAAATGACCAGAGAAACGCGTGGTTGTATATTGGCTACTGAGATCTGCTTATTACCTGTGCGGCAGAACCTGCGCAGGCAGAAGATCTGTTGCTTCGGCATCCCGATGGCGTCTACGGACCAGCCAGGGTGGACTCGGATGGGAATGCATGCCCGCATGGCAGGGAGCGACCCCTTGATCTGACGGTTGGCACCCGGTTTTTTCGGGCTGCCGCATAGCACCACGGAGCAGGCAGGCTATGTGGCAGGGCAGCGGGTGCCAGGCGCCGGTCCAGCTAGGATGGAGCACACAGCAAGAACGGGAAGGGGAGAGAGAAGCCCGTCCTTCCGCCAGGGGAACGGGAGCCGGGAGTGGAAACTGTCGGAGTGCCAGAACATGTGTCGACTTGGCACCAGATGAGAGTGTCTTGGCAAGCGCCCCGCTCCCCCCGTGCCCTGCTTGGAACACATGGCACGTCGGGCGGCATCTGGCCACGCTGACTCTCAGCAGCTGCGCTTTATCTTCGCCAGTTGGGACACTTGGCACTGCCACTTCATCAACTACCTGTGGCTATCCCGGGCGGGCAGGGGGGGCGATGAATAATTCTGTACTGCAGCTGCAAACTTGACATCTTTCCAAGAGATACAGTACGGTAAACACGGGGGCTGTCTCGTGCCACCCGTGTGTTTAACAAGCTGCCGCTATTGCTGTTAGCTGCCGCCGCTGTTAGTTGGCATCGCCGTGCGTGCTGTCGTCGTTTTTGAGGTTGCCGTCGCTGTTAGCCGATGCTATCACTGTTAACTAGTGCTCTTAGGTATTGCTGTTTCTGCTAGCTGCCGCTACCCCTGATTGCTGTTTTACGATAGCTGGTGCTAAAGCCATTATCTGGTGTTTTTGCTCTTAGCTAACGCTACTTCTGTTAGGTTGTGCAGCTACTGCATACTGGTTTAGTTGCTGCCTGGCACTGCCAAGGTTGCATCAAACAGAAGCCTCATTCACGCAGTCTTTTGTTGGATGATTTGCATATGGGACTACTCTACCGTCAACTGCGATGACGGCTTCAATAATGCTTTGAAATGGATTTGATTTTCTAAAAAGGGGTGATATCTTCACATTTTTACCCATGTGGAAAATGCTTTTTTTTTTGCTTTTCAAAAACAAAAACAGCAGTTAGTTTGAAATATAATTCAAGCCTGAGGGTTTTTGTAAAAATATATTATTTGCTACATTTGGAGTACAACGATTTCACACCTTTCTTTCCAGCAGAGGTCTTGCAGAGTCTGAAATATGCTTTGCGATGCTTGGACTAGGACTGCTGTACATTCTTGACGGGACTTGAACGAGACTTCAGTGATGCATAATGTAACCCATCTGTGCAAAAACCTGTGATTTTTACACCACACTGTTAATTAAAATATCTGCTGTTAGAGTCCCCAATGCTGCCTTTCTGTAAGAACTCCCAAAGCCTGCGATTTGCCAAGCCTGGGTGTTCAGTTTTCCTAAGGTGATTATAAAACATACATTAGCCTCAAAGGATACAATTTGATTATGAAGATATTGTCTGTCAGATGAGCCTGGGTTTTTTTTTTCCAAAAGGACCTGAATGCAGAGTTCTGTCACCTGCGCGGTTCCTGGCACATGACATGGAAATTCACGGATGCCACAGAAAGAGGATTCCATGATTTATCTTTTTAAAAGAAAAAAAAAATCTGGACCGCTGGCTAGACTTGCAGTAATGCTTTTGTGACTTAATTAGGCCTCTAAACTGATGTTTTTTTTTTTAACAATAAAACAGATTTTTGTAGGCAAACAGATGATTGCAGTGAAGATTTAGAGAAGCTTTTTTTTTCCAGCAAAGAGTGACCCATTGGGAGCTGGTTCCATCTGTGGCAGGCTGACCCAGTTTAGCCCACGGCCACGTCCAACTGTTCCGTGTCCTGAACATATGTGCGCTGGCGGGGGGATAAGCGATCATCACCACGCGGGACTGGGAAACACATATTGCCGATATGACACTGGACCCACAGTGTGGCTGCGCTCTTCCCTCGGAGAACGTCGAGAACGCCCCCGGATTCACACCTCGGAGGTAGACGTGTGGGAGGAAAATTCTGACATGTTCCTGGTAGGGCTGTGGAGGAACGCCGCTCGCTACTGCCAGCGGGGTTTTGCAGGTGCTGTATTTTTTGGTTTATTTTTGGCCCCGTTGGGGTGGGTGGGGGGCAGCTGCTGCCCTGGATGACTTATGACAAAGAACCAGAGCTGGATACCGCCCGACCTTTCATTGTTGGAGTGCTGAAGAGCGCCGATTGCTGGCAGGTTTTCCCCGACGCCCCGTTTTGGATGGGGAATGGATGCAGCCGTGTCCACTGGGGCCGGGGGCCGTGTGTTGGCCATATGGATGCCACGTTATTAATGAGTGGAGGACGGCAACGAGGCGAGCCCCTGGCGCCCATGTTTGCCGACTTTATGGTTGTTCCTCTGACCCCGCTTCTAAGCGCTACCCCAACCTGAGAGGCCGGAGCTACCACAGCACCCCGAGGCGGGGGCTGACTGCCCCTATAAAGATGGCCTCTCTCCTTTTGGCCCTGACCTACAAAGCATGTACAGCCTGCTCTGCTGGTCACTCCGGGTCTAGAGACGGCCCAGCGCGGTTAGTTTTCATTCTCCCCACGATGAATTATTGAACCCCTGTCCTTAATCTTCCACAGAGACGTATAAAGTGGATCAGAGATGACAGAAAATCTAGACCAAACGAACTGAGCAGCGCCGGCTTTTTAACAAATAGCACATTACTGCAGGCTCCCAGAAGATTAGATCTTGGAAACGTTTCAGACTTTAATTCTTTTTAATCGTCTTGTATTGCATCCAGATGTTTGTTTTGAAGTTTTAATATAATCCATCCTTTCTGTTACGAAATGGCGTGGCAGACTCATTAGGCGTCCGCCAAAGCCACACGTTGTGATGCACGCGCTTTGTTTACGAGGACCTCGTGCTGTATGTGATCGTGTTTTTCTGAACAATCAGAGAGTGGTGGGGGGAATTACCGTCTCCAGCATCTAAATAAAACAGTCAGGCCCCGTACATCTGTTTCCGCACATGAGGCTGATTTTGCTCCCTCCCAGCACTTCCTATTCTTCGGGCTCACAGCTTGACATCTGTCAGTCTCTCCTGCAACCCTGCTCCCCCCTCCCCCCCCCTCCCTTCCCAGC
>JAODUD010000008.1:16832815-16843688 GCA_026784285.1 Stomatorhinus walkeri
CCCCCCCCCCCCCCCCCCCCCCCCCCCCCCCCCCCCCCCCCCCAGCACAGGTGCATTTGTGGTCTTTTCAGACATTTTAGTTTTGCATCTGTCGACACTTTAAGAATTTATATGTCCCCCCCCCGTCCTGCTAAACGTGACGCCGATTCTGTTTCCAGAAGACCTGCAGAACGTAAGCTATTTATAGTGCATGAAATTTGAGAGCAGTTTGGCTATTGACCCTTCAAAGAGCGTAACATGTGCTTAGCAGGTGCTGTCACTGGAGAATCGCGCGGGTACATAAAACACGCCGTTCTGAAGGAAGCCTACGAATGTAACGCAGTCATGGTACAATAGCCCAGCGCTGGCAGATGCCTTTAGGACAATGAGACACCCACTAACAATACGGCTATCAAAACAGACGGATACAGAGAGGAAATCGTCGTCGTCGTCCCCCCCCCGGCCTGCAGTTCGCTGTCTTCCTGGACTCTTCATGTTATGGCTTCGGCTCAACCTCCCTTGCCACTAAAAGCTTGGCTTCGCTAGTGAGGAAGGTCACTTCCACAGAGCTGTTCCTCTATGTCATTAAAGGCACTTCGGAAGAAAAAAAACACCCCGCTAGATGAATTCCAAATGCAGATTCTGCGTTAGCATCTGCATTCCAAATGATGACTGCCTGTGTAAAGTTCACCCTAAGAGCTGTACCCCTGCGTGCTGTATGATAGCGACCGAAATCTCAGTTTTAAAAGCAAAGGATTTGCTGTCATCCACAGCTGATGGAAATGTTGGTCTCCAGCCACAAGAAACAAATATTATAAACCCAGAAAACAACTTTAAGCAGCTTTAAATGGGATTTCTGGAACTTTTCTGTAGTTGTGTTCACAAATTTTTCACTTAAAGTCAACTAACAAATAATGAGTACAATGAAAGAACAGAACAGATCAAATACATCAACTAGGACCACAGGCGAGGATGTTACTGGAATCTGGCAGAAACTCATGGTCTAAATCAAGTTATTAGACATTGGAAACCACTGAACACGAGATGTCATTCCCAGACCTTTGTTCAGTCTTCTGAAGCCCAACTATTTGCAATTAGGTGATGACGTGAAGAATAGCCATGTTAAGGAAATGAACCGGTACCATTCTACTTTGTCATGAATGTGTGAGGCATGACTATTATTCTGGCAGAGGTGATTATTTTCTGGCAGATTTTTAGCAGACAGAGATCATGCCTTGCACATGAATTACATTAAGCATAGCAAGGATACATATAGTATTCCCAATGAACATTGAGATTGAATGAGATGATTCTCATTATGCTGGATTGGTGACATATGGTCAATATCTAGAGCACCTGGATATTTTGATGGGGGGGGGGGGTGAAGCAAGAAAACAGAAAATGATATAGCCATGACACATGGGAAATTAGTGCCTGGCTGCATGATTCTGACCTCAGGTGAAGTGGTTCTCTTTGGCTAGCTAGTCTGGTGGTGTTGTTGCTCACTGCAGCAGGAGGGTTATGTTGCTCCAACAACACTCTTTGTGGATCCTCACCGAGGATCTTGCACTCCTCTTTGTGGATCCTCACCGAGGATCTTGCACTCCTCTTTGTGGATCCTCACCGAGGATCTTGCACTCCTCTTTGTAGATCCTCGCCGATGATCTTGCACTCCTCTTTGTAGACAGACCTGCTCGTTTGAAGCACCCGCCGCTGATGGATGTATTTCCCTGAACTCCTGCCACGCAGGATGTTAACTCCAAGCTCTTGCGGCTTTCGCATCGTCGTCGGCCAAACGTATCCTGCATTGATCATGTTTTACGACAACTCTGCGGTATGCGGTTACATGGGAGATGTCTTACAATAGAGTAGTATCATTACTGGATCGATCAATAAAACCGTCACAAATATCCTGGATGGTGATAGATAGCTGATGCCTAGTTCTAATATGTAGTCCATAATTCATCCTCCAAATGTATTCTTCTGATGAAAATGACCAGCTCCTTGGCCTGAATAGACATTATTCCCTATTGTTCTGATTAAAATAGTCAGAACACAGTGAGACAAAGGTTAAAGGTCCTGACAAGCACCTTCACGACTAGTCTTGGTCTATAAACCAATGCCAGTCTTGCTGCCATTACTTCTATCTCCTCAAAGTTTGGGTACTCTTTGACAAGAGTCCTCTAAGGATATTCCTCCAAGTCAAAGCAAGTTAAAATCAACTCCTCACAAACATCTGCTTCCCACCTACTCGTGGATCAAAGCAGCACCTGAGTACATCCCCCTCTGGAGAAGTACCAGGAACCACATCGTGAGTGAAAAGACAATGACCGTTCTCACACTTCACCAAGGAATAAATTCTCAACCACAGATAATACCAGAGAAACACCAAGGCAGTTACTGTAACACAGCTTTGTGTGTCTGAACAGCCAATTCCCTCATCAGGAGATTTAAGCCACGTCTGACTTTTTGGGCAGATGCTGGTTTGGTTGCCAGATATGAGCTTCGGGGACTGTCCATAATAGGATAAGCGACTCCCAGACATAACTGGTCAGATCTCGTCTTCTGCAGGATGTCCAGCTGTGAGCTCCAGAATCCCAATCGTGTTTTCAAGTGTGCTGGAAGAGATGACAAACACACAACCACAAGGGCTGGGCGACAGTGAACTGGATGCTGTGTTGGGATGTTAAAGCTGTTATTTTATTATTTTGTTAAACTCCTCTAATTTGTGTGTTTGGTTTGTTTTTCTATGTCTCCCGGGAAACCTTTCAAGGTGTCAGTGAATTTTAGTGAAATTACTCCTCTTCAAGGTTCAAGGTTCAAGGTTGCTTTATTGTCATTTCAACAATATACATGGTACAGTACACAGTGAAATGAGATGACGTTCCCGAGGACCATGGTGCTACATGAAAGGACTGGGACAGTACAAAAAGACATGGATTGCACGTAGCCACATAAGACAGCTATATAAAGTGCACGTGTGCAGATATGTGCAAAACAGTGAGTAAACAAGTGCAACAAGGACAACAGACAATACACAAATGAGCAGCAGCTGATTTATGGCAGCAGAAACAAAAACAAGCTGATATTAACAATTAAGAAATTTACCGAAATAAAAATACCGTTAAGAATTAATTTTCATCGGGGTCCCAAGTGTGTAATGTGTAGGGTAAATAAACAAAATTCAACCATAATTAATACATTTTAATAAATAGTAATAACTGAATTGTCTCTGGTTTTGTCCCTTGCTCTGATAATACCATGTTTGGCACCCCTACTACGCATCCTCACATGCTCTTTGTATCAGGCTATAGCTCCTCCTCCTCTCATAAGCCCCACCCACAAGCTCTTTGTATCAGGCGACAGCTCCTCCTCCTCTCATAAGCCCCACCCACAAGCTCTTTGTATCAGGCGACAGCTGCTCCTCCTCTCATAAGCCCCACCCACAAGCTCTTTGTATCAGGCGACAGCTCCTCCTCCTCTCATAAGCCCCACCCACAAGCTCTTTGTATCAGGCGACAGCTGCTCCTCCTCTCATAAGCCCCACCCACAAGCTCTTTGTATCAGGCGACAGCTGCTCCTCCTCTCATAAGAGCCACCCACAAGCTCTTTGTATCAGGCGACAGCTCCTCCTCCTCTCATAAGCCCCACCCACAAGTTGTTTGTATCAGGCGACAGCTCCTCCTCCTCTCATAAGCCCCACCCACAAGCTCTTTGTATCAGGCGACAGCTCCTCCTCCTCTCATAAGACCCACCCACAAGCTCTGTGTTCTCAGATCTTGTCCCCAGTCAGTCTGGGGTCAGTAACATCATAAACTGCACAATCCGCCATCGGTCATCGGTCTCTCTGTCTCTTGGCATGACATTCCCCGGGGATGGCCTTGTGTCCAAAGCGGGAACCCAGTGAGCCAGAATGTGAAGCAGAGAGCCTGATGCCAAAGACGCCAGAGAGTAGGCCAGTGTGAGGTTCCGGTGTGTAAGCGACTGCCTGTCCATCACACAAGCCAGAGGTCAGCCCGCCATCCGGCCTGGGCAGCTGGTACCGGAGGGTGTAGTGGCACCAAGGGTTCCCGCACTAGCGTGCAGCTTAAGGTCATGACCCCCTGAACCATGATGTCTCTATTTTTGCACTCCCCTTGTTTCCATAGGCTTGGGGGATGCGCACACAGCTCCCCCAAACCACAGCTCAATTAGCAACAGATCAATATGGACCAATACAAGGACCTGCACTCAACTTGAGTTTTCTGGAAAAGTGGCACAGGAATTAGGGGGTTCCGGAACCTGACGAACTCTACCTTTAGTGTTAGGTTCTTTTTCCATTTCCCATGACAGCAGTGCTATTGATCTGGTTAATGTAATTCCAGCCAAAAGGTCTAAGCATGGGTGTGGTCTATTTAAAACCTCTCTCTCCCTGTGTACACCCCTCCACCCCAGTACACACTCCACATGCCATCTGTCACCCCCCTCATCAAGATCCTAACGCCCCTCCCCCAACATGTAGCCCCTCTGCAGCCCTGTAATGAGGGGATTAGCCATTCGACTCGTGCGGAGAAAGCACGGCATCCCCAAGATGGGTCACCAGTGGTCCTGGGGCTGAAGACCGACCGAGCGAGCGGTTCCGGCACCCGGGGGGTTCTGCGCTGAGTGGGCAGACCTCCGGCCTTGTATTGTTCTCCCAGGGATCCAGCAGAGCTGTTGATGGACAGCTGTCTTGAGCACAGGGCCCTGGAGAGCAGGTGTGATCATCTCATAGCAGGAGAGACAGCATCAATTTAACCGCACACTGCTAATGAAGGAGTCAACATATGTGGAAGCAGCAACGTCTGCTCCATGGTAAATCTGTACATTCTTCATGCATATGTATGCCATTTTGGCTCTGCAAGCTGTATCATGGAAGAGAAAAAAAATGAAACTGTTTCTGAGAACAGCTGAAGAACTGAGTCTGAATTATCCGTCCACAAAAGACCACAGATATCATCCACGGCAACGCCCCTTAATTCACACTTGGTGAGAAATGAAGAAGGTGTCCTGGGATTGGACTGTAGATACAATGAGCTCTGGTCTCCTGAGTGGTGGAGGTGGGGGGGGGGCAGTTGCCAACTCACGGACTAATGGTCATGACATTGAACCCATAACATTCAGGAG
The DNA here is from genome assembly GCA_026784285.1 of Stomatorhinus walkeri. NCBI lineage: Eukaryota > Metazoa > Chordata > Actinopteri > Osteoglossiformes > Mormyridae > Stomatorhinus > Stomatorhinus walkeri. The sequence continues at coordinate 16,837,940 of JAODUD010000008.1, forward strand.
GTACCTTTCCTCAGTCCCAGCCACCATTGTTGGATTTATTTTACAAACAACTGAATATAATGTAAACTTCTCCTAAAGGAGCTTTATCTTCTTGACATTCTGGGGTTTAACTGGACTAGATGTTTGTATGACAAAAAATATATCTGGAGATTCTCTACTCTAAATGCAGATTACAGTAAATGGTCCTGAACGCATTTAATGTCAAATATTTTACCAAGCTAATTGACAATGCTGCCTAAATTGTGATCCAAGAGGATGATTTCATTTTGCACGGCACCGAAAAACTACATGTGTAAAAACCACACGCCATGGAGTTACAGTAGGTGGCACAAGGACTTGTGCACTTTGTGAGACTATCACAAACAAAAGAACTGATGTTGCACCCTGGATGTGACATCAAACCCATCACTCTTTAAACGGTGCTTTGTGGAAATGAGAAATGTAAAAGCTATGCAAAAGCTACACACTTTTGCATCCCGGGGGGCCAGTAATGCTTCCGCTTTTAGTGGCATGGAAAAGAAACAAACACATTGGTTCGTTTGCATAGTCCTGATGCCGATAGCTGAAGGTGACATGGGTTGCGGTGATGGGTGGTACGGCCTGCATGTTTGTGTTTATGATTTAGCTTATTTGTAAATGTTTGTTTACGTTGGACTACAGGTCTTCACATTTGCCTGGGATAATGTGCATTAGCTAATTACTGTATGTACGCGTGTGCCAGTCAGCAGTTGTTTGTATGCTGGAATTACCGCATGCATGATAGCTGATAGTGACTCCCTGCTTATTTGAGCGGAACTTTTTGGGTAAAACGTCTGAATGCACCTCTGCGTTCCGGGAGAATGGGGGTGTAGGTCAGTTCTGCTGCGTGCATGTGTGTCTACATGTGTCGTGTGTCTGCGCAAGCCGGGAAGGGGTTAGGGGTGTGTGGGCAGCAGATGTCAGACCCCTGGCCCCACCCCTCCAGCCCTCGGGAGCACCTGTTGGGTTGAGGCCCATCTGGAAGCTGAGACGCCGTGGTGCGGGATTGCACCGTCTGCGTGCCCCTGCCCCCGAGACATACCCTCCCATCTTCCCTCCCCCACCGACCCAGGGATCATGGTGCCCATGACATGCTGTCCAAGCCCGGAAGTAGAGAACAAAAGGGCGTACGCTGATATGTGGAACAGGACCATACAATCCAGCCAAATCAATGTCATGTGCTTCAAGAGCGGATGCGCTGACGCAGTGAAGCACGTGTCTGACCTTTCCACTGTATCCCCAACTGTATCACAGCACATGTAAAATGTATTCCCTCTTTTGCGGTTTCTCCTGCCCTGGATGGTTGCCCGCCTTGTGATGTCAGCAGGAAAACACTGGTGCATAAACAGTTAACTGGACCTTTAATGCACCCATGTACTGCTGTTAATTAATTCTGAATAAGAGCACTCAGCAAAATCCATGACATAATATACTGGGTGTCACTCTGCATTCGCGTATGTCTGTGTGTGTGTCCCCACAAAAGCAGTATCCACCCAAGAAACTTTGTCCACTTAAAAAAGTGCCATCCTCTTAGTCATCAGTTTGCACCTGTTTTTGCGTTTTGCTGGAATTGGCATAAAAAAAAAACTTCCAAGAACGACAGAAAAGTGACAGTGCACATGCATGGATGGAACAGCCCTGGTATAGCAGACGCGTGCAAAGTTCGCAGACTTACCAGGTACACACCTGTGCACTGGGTGCCGTGCATCGTGGGGTTATTAGCTGGAGGGAACAAGCACGGAGTTCATAGCTCCAGTGTCATGGTCACATCAACCGTTTGACTCTTATGTCATTTTCCCCCGCACCAGAATGCTAAGCTTTCCTTTAGCCATCAGTAAAACCGGGACTGGGCTACTAAGCTACACTAGATGTCAAAATAGCATGACAACTTTCCCAAGGGCTGCGAAACATAGAGTCACTCAGATGGAATTTGTTAGTCAATAAATTTTGACGCAGGTAATAAAATGACGGCGAAACTAACGGAGGGAGAGCACTCCTATTGTGTTCTGTAAGCAACCATTTACACCTCACTGGTTTTTCATTCTCTCTGGCTTTAGGCAAAGAATGCCTTTCTAAACACATTTATGCTCAATGGAGCTCAGTTGATACAGTGTGACTTAGGATCAGTGTACAGTGGGGCTGGCGGTGTTGGCAGAAGGGAGGGTGCATATCCTCATAGATTATTTTGTGCTTTGAATGTGATAAGCCTTTCTGTCAAGAAAACTGGCATCTGGTCAAAAGTAGGGCAGTTTATTTACTATGTGGGCAAGACCCTGAAAAAAATGTCCTCATCTCAATAAAATAAGGGTAATCCTTAAAGCATGATTTCTCAAATTAAAATTGATTGCCTCTCTCTCTGTCATTTGCATAAATCTTTGTTGCTATTGTTCTATGGCTGCCCCCCCCCCCCACCAGTGATTTGGCTTCTGTTTCATGACTTTCTCCCCCCTCTGTCAACACTACTATGCATGCTTTACAAACCACCCCCCCCACTGCCCCCTGCCCAGAAAAAAGTAAACCACACAAGATGAAAAGTAAATGTAAATTAGCAGTAAAGGTTAATCATAGTGCAACCGCCATCCTCTACATTTACACAGAAAAATATTTGAGCCTTTCTTCCCCAAACATCTTGGAGACCATTTTTTCTGTTCGCTAAAGTAATTGCAGTGACACTGTAAACCTCCTTTGCAGTTAATGAATTGATTCCTTTTTGACTTTCGCTAAACCCTAACGACCAGCCCCTCCCCCACCAGCCAAGAAGGACGGTCTCTCCCCCAGTCGTCGTCCTGTGGTCTGCACGGAGATGCCGTTTTTAGACATACCCATCTGTTGTCTCGCACCTTCTAATCTGCACCCCCCAAGTCACCCCAGCCCTGAGCTCGTCACTCCCCTCAGCGCAGTACCACAGTCCTCCTCACTCCACATGGCTTCCCTGCTACCTGCATCCCTTCGCTTATTGACATGCAAAACATTTTAAAATGACAAAACATTTTTGAATCCCTTAAGTAGATTGGTTCCAGGCAACAGATGAAGGTTGATTTTGACATTATGGGAACACATCTGCCCTAAACGCTACTATGTCCAAACACACACACACACATTCCACATAATTATATCTGTGTAATGACTCTCCATCCATTTTTATGGGTGTAACTATAAGTCCAACTATGACGACCTTAACCCCCACCCAGCCATAACCTTACCCATAAATAACTAAACAAAAAACAAGATTTTTGGCATTTTTAGTTTTTTGATTGCATTTACAGATCTTTGTGGGGACCTGAAAAATGGCCCACACAACATCAATATTACAGGTTTTTATTACATTGTGGGGGACATTTGGTCCCCACAATGTAATATAAACATATAAGATATAAACATATAAACAAACATAGTACATTCAATAAGAGTTCATTCATTCAAAATGTTCCCTATTAATAAAACGCAGCATTAAGGTGCTATCCAAATGTGCCTTTTGGGGGCTGATGAAAACAGCTGAAAAACAATGCCTCACGGATAATGGAAATATCGTTAAGGGCACTATAATGGTCCCCACTCGATTGTATGAGCCTCATCACTCAACAAAATGTGTGTCTTACCACATATGTGCGATTGAATAATGAATAAACTGTCAGTAATATAGTAATTTCGAGATGTTAGAAAAAGCGTCCAACCCTTGGATGCATGGCTATTTTTTGAGTATTAACACGGACAGCTCTATCCACGCAATTGGAGCAAATACAAATTTTCTCTCAAAAATATTAGACATATATTTTAAAATCTATTATGATTTCTCAGCGTAGGATAAATGTTAAACAAAAGAAAATTCGCTCCATCCTTTCTGTTGAAATTAATTATTTTATTTAATCTTGGTGAAAGGCGTCATTATCTCTACAAAAAACATTTATTCAGTTACGTTTGCGAAATAAGGATCGGCAGCCATATCCCAGCGACTATTCTGAGCAGCGCTGCAACATTCAGTCCTTCAAGCCCTCATAGCTGCTGCTAATGACTACCCTGGCATTTCATTTTGATTGTATTGTCTGGAGGATGTTAAGAACGGCAACCGCGCTCGTAATTAATTATTTCTTAAACAGTGAAGCCAGCATCTATACAGGGAAGGTGTCCTTCATCTGGTGTTTTTGTGCTGCGATTATGAATGGGTAAATAGGGTGGCGTAAAAGCTTTGGAGCCTCGATAGCATTTTATTTTTTATTTTTGTAGATATCAGCCTATTTCACGGTAAACTAAGACGTCCGAAATACAGGAATTAATAAAGCAGCGAATCAATGAATGACAAAGCCATAAAAATACAAACAAAAACTATATTCCCTCTTGAAAAGTATTTTTTAATCTAGGTATTCCAAACGACTGCTGTGAAGATAGGAAATATATGCGATAATTTTATATATATACAGGATGATCTGGACCCCAAACATCAGTCACGTTGCCATATGCTGTCAGCATCAGTGAGACTGTTAACTGGAGCCCCCTATACGAACAGGTCGGCCTTCGTCACATTAGAAGGCACATCTCCGTAGAGGGCTTGCGGGCTTTTATAAGCCTGCACAAGACACATTATTTATCTGAACAGCAGATAGCTGAGATAACATCTTTAAAAGCGACACGCGTTCCGGTGCTCCATATTGGGCTGTTATTTAATCCGTATCAGTTTAACTAGTTATATAAACGCAGAAAGTCTGGGGTCTGGGGGTGCCTTAAGGCAGCGTGCCATACATGGCGCTTCCACGCGTGTTATATCGCCCCTGTCAATTATGCATTACGCCGTTTGATGAAAATTTATGGCGTCGCCTCGTTTCCTCTCGAACCCGGCGTGCTTCTCCGCCGCCGCCGTCTGATTGGGCTATTTGCCAGGGCGCTGCACTATTCCAGGATAAATAAAACAGCCCAGAGCAGAAAAGCTGAAAGGAGGGGAAAAAAGCAGGAATTACGAGGAAATGATATTCAGTCTGTTAAATAGCACTTCGCAGTGATGGAAAATAATAATAATAATCTGAATGCCGCGTGCACGTTCGCTGCGATCTGATTGGGTGGTTGCTGTCACGTGCTGCTTAGCAGGCTGGAAGTTGCTGATTGTTTACTGAGGAATCGTTGTAACAATGGTGGGGGAGTCATTACTGTTTTGCCGCTGGCTATGGGGGACCAATGCCCCCATGAGGAGAGACATTTCCCCCTCAGAGTCCTAATTCCAGCCCCCCCTTGCTACCCGTGCCCCCCACTCTCACTCCTTGTTGCTGCCCCAGTGCCTCAAAGTAGCAGAAGGGTGGAGCCTGAGGCTTCACATATTTGGCCCACTCCCTGAGGCCGCTCCGCCTTCCCCCCCGCCCTCAATTAGAGAACAGGATGATCTGGGGGGGGGGGGGGCAGAGAGACAGCTGTGTGTGCTCTCACCTCTAGATGTCCTTACCTGCTTGTCGTCCTTCTTTGTTCTGCCTACGGGGGCAGCAGTGGTGACTCCCCCCCCCCAGCTCCTGCCCAGGCTTTCTCATTGGCCTGCTTTCACGCTTAACCCCGGCCTCCACCGTGGTGCCGGTCTTATCGCCGCGCATCAGCGAGACGGAGTTCTCCGGGACCTAAACATCGGGCACAGCGCTGGGGACGGGAGCCCAGTCCTTAGCCGACATAATTCAATTTGAATTCATTCCCCCTCATCACTTATATTGGAATTCATATATTCATGACTTGCAATTCCCTCTGCGGCCCCACCACC
>JAODUD010000008.1:16860336-16873830 GCA_026784285.1 Stomatorhinus walkeri
AGAGCCGATAAGGCATCAAAGGGCTGCCCCCCTGGGGGGCTGACGTGCATGCCATTAGCAGCTGGAGGATCAATAATGACTCTACAGGCCCATGCTAATGATACCTGCAGGGCAGAAGCAGAGGAGCCGCGGGGCATGGCACTGACATCACACGTCCCATGAATGCATGATGAGAAGGAGGGAGAAGAGGCCTTTATTCCAGATCGTGCACTCCTGGCTCCCGTGTGGAGGTGCGTGTGTGTGTGTGTGTGTGTGTGTGTGGGTGGGAGGGCAGACCAGGCTGGCAGAAACACGAGGTCTGCCCAAAGACACAGACGCACACACGAACTCACGTGGAAACGCAGACGCACAGGCTCATGGGAGATGAGGGCAGTGTTGCTTTGGCAGGGAGGGGGGAGGATGGAGTGTGGGGGGTGGTGGTAGGCGGTCTAGGGGCAGAGGAGGACATCGTCAGCCCCTCTGGGTAAACAGAGGCATGCAGAGGTGTATGTGGGAGGGGGGGGCGCGGTGTGGATCATGGGTTGAGCAGAGTGAGGAGAGGGAGTCTGGAATTTGGATCGGTGGAGGATTCAGCATGTTCCTCACTGTGACCCCACCCTCTTCCTCAGGGTGGTCATCAGGACCAAGGTGGTCACAGTTATGCTCAGAGGACCCTCAGGGACAAAGGAACCAAGCAGAGCACCACCGGTCGGTCTGCTCCGGTCGGAATGGGTAAGCAAGGCGTCCCTTTGTGTTGGGCGCTGAAGCAGCCTCCGTGAACGACAGCGCGAAATGTGGCCAGGAGGAGCCAGAATTCAAGCGGGACAGCAGAGAGCCCCCAGGTCCCATGTGGTGTGGAGCGGGGTTGATCGCTCCATTTTAATCATCTCCATGATTACAGGCACAGGCACAGCAGGTCACAGTCAGACACAGCACTCACTGATTCACCCCCCCCCACCCCAACAAAAAAACCTTTTGCTTTCATAGGGGCCTGTTTTTTAACCTACACTTCTATCCCATCCTACTTGGCTGACACAAAGCATGTTCCAAGGCATGTGCATGTACACGCGTGCTCTCTGCTGCCAGCGGTCCGCTCACCCTCTCCCGCACACACGTAGGCGCGCACGCCGGCTCACCCCCTTCCTGACGCCCCCCCCCCCAACCCCCCAATCCCAGGAGGTGACATCTGCCGGGATTCGCTCCGCCGGCTCCAGATGCGTCTCCGCCAGCACCGGAGAGCTCATTTCAATTCCATCACCCTCTCCCAATCATCTCCACTCTCCCCTGTGCAACATTAACGAGCCTCTTTCATTTGAATACGTAATTAGCCGCCCGAGCACTCTGCTTGGCTAATTTTCGAGACAAAAGGAACAGTGTGGGGGGGGGGGGGTTGCCGGAGGGGGGGTGAGAGGGAGAAAAACAACGTATTTGCATTTGAATTTAACAGAGGGGATGGGGTGTATTTTTATCGACAGGCAGTCTGTCCCCTGGTTGCCCCCACTCTAGTGCTCTTGTCCTCCCTGGCAAGACCCAGCTTGGCCAAAATGCCGTTTGGGCCACGCATACGACGCCCGTCCCATCGTGCTCCTGAAGCCCCCCTCTGACCCCCCCCCCCCCTTCACGGATGCCCCTGACTTTGTTGCTCGTTCTGCAGATGTCCCTGAGCGTGCCAGCTCCTACCAGCTCATCCGCTTTCCCCTCACGCCGGCCCGCGGCGAATTCCACTGTCGGCTCCGCTTCCCGCAGCAGAAATCTCCCCTTCTGGGAATTTAACAGGCAGCCGGCTTCTTCCGTGTCCAGCTTGCTGCTTCCCGATAACCCGGTGGAGGTTAAGGAAATGAGCTCCTCTGGGAATGCCGCTCTACTTTTCCCCCCACTGACGCGTGCTGCCGGGGCGACCCACCTGTGTCGGCATGCTGCCGAGAGCCCGCTCACCACCATGGGGGCCGCCACTGTTAGAGGCTCCCTGGCCCTCCCTGTTCCTGGCGTGCTACCGCAGCCCCGCCCCCTGCTGGTCGCCCGCCAGAGGAGCACCGCCGGCTGTCAGCTGTGAGCCAAACGGGCCCTTTGATCCTATTAGGGCCTGTGCCAAATCAACACTTTCCTCATTAGAGGCTCACTTCCAAGGCCCTGCCAACAGAACACCAGCATCGCTCCTCGCCCACGTCAGAGCAGAGTCGACCTGATCGCTGACGGCTTCTTCGCCCACCCTCTTTCGTCCTGGGTCTGACATTACATGCCACACTCCTCGACCCCAAGTGTTCACACCTTGACCCCTCCACCTCTCAAATTGTGTCCCTTGTCCATGACATCAGCAATACTTCGTGAGGAAACTTCTGGACCTTCACAGGCTGCTGGAGGTACTTCTGTAGAACACGGGACTGAGTCCTGTCCAGTAATGCAGACTGCCACAGTTTCATAGTCAATTTTTTGCATTTTCATGGAAACTGTCAGGTGACCATACATGGAAACAGGTCAGAGGTCATTCACACAACTGGGACCTCAAGCAGTGGTGAAAAAGGAGTCTTGCAATTTGTTTCGGTAAACCCAACCGCCAAAACACAACACAACAGCTAAGGACTTGGAGCGCGACTCAACAGCTGTCTTTAAACGCATATCACTGATGCCTTACATCTGCCATTAATGCCCACCGACGAAATCTGTATCCCTGCTGGTGATTTGCACTTGGTTGCCCTGGTGATTCCCGTGACCTGGTGGATAGACCAGCCCATGTGCCACAGTCCCTGGGCCTTCAGGTTTCTGGGCCATTCTTGTTGTGACCTAAGCCAGGTGACATTTCCAGTTTGATCGCCTCACTTGTGCATGATTTTGAACTAGTTTCAAAATGGTTTGTGGCTAATGACTGGGGGGTGTTTTGATTAGTTCTGGTGCAGTAAATCATTAGAGGAGCAAGCACTCACTAGGATGCTGAGGGAGGTCCCAGTAAACTCACCTGCCTAACTGGTCAGTGCTTACTGGGAAGCCAATCCCGCTTGTGTCAGGTGTCTCTGTGTCAGGTGCTGACTGCTTACATTAGTGGCTATTCGAGTGTCACAGAATTCCCCCAGGAAAGGTCACATCAGGTAAAAGGGCAACAAAAAACTGCAATTCCATCTACCCCGCGGCCATTTTTGCTCTCTGACCTTTGACCTCCATCATACCATGGGTATTTGTATTGATCTTTGGCCCCAAAGAAAGACCTTATTGAACCCTGTGCATCGCTACATGAGGGGGTCAGTGTTCCCGCCCTTGGTTAACAGTTATATAAGCATACACCTTGGCCCTTGGACCTATAAACAGGGGTGATGAAATGTGCGGTTGTGTGGCTGGGGAAATAACTCGAATTCATCCATCCAGGTTCACAAGGAGGGTAGCGGGGCAGGAAGCCGAGGGCAGGGGTGAGTGGACACCTTGGACGAGATGCACACACCTGACAGGAGCCTATCCAGCGTCGGTGTGTGGCTCACCAGGTTAGGCTGCTGAGTCAGTGAATGGAAGGTCACCAAGTCACATCCTAGGGTCAGCAGAACGGTTTTGCCATTGGGCCGCTGAGCAATGCCGTTAACCCCTGTTGCTCAAGGGGTGTCTGACCCCGCTTTTGCAAAAATTCATGTCATCTTTTAAGTAAATAAAAATGTAAATATACACTCAGTGCAGAATCAGATGTCCTTGGTGTCAGATAGCGGCTGACCTCAATCCACTTCACATCAGCAGCAAATTCTGCCGCTTTTAATTTTCTCGTTGCCTAACGACGCAGCATCCGAAGGTCCTGGGGGCTGATTGAGGTGCAGGATGAGGATGTGAGGCTGGAGGAGAGGGTCCCACACCTGCAGCCTGTCATCGTCGTCAACCTTTCCAATGTCACGACGCACGTGGCAATGTGGGTGGGAGGACGTGAAGTCAGACGTGCGTGGTGCATCATGGGAGGCGTTGTCAGTCCCTGCCAAACGAGACAGTCGAGCTGCACATGCAAATTCTTTTCCAAGAATGTGCTTCCACCTGGCACATGCGTGTTTTTAACGTGTATGCGGCATGTGCTCTATGCCAGGAAAGGGTTAAGGCCGCTTTTGGCGTGCTGTTTCTGCCTCAGTGTACATTATGTACTCCTCATTTGCATACTGCAGTGCGAGCTCAATTAAAATGAACTTTTAATTTCTTACAAGAAAATTAGTTTTGCATGTGATGCGTGCAAATGTGGGGATAATGGGTGCGTTTTAATGAGCTGAACATCCCGGGGACTTCGTGGCAGGGAGTGGCACGACCGGGAAACAGTGGCCGCTCCCTCTTCCCTTCCTTTCTCTCTTCCCTTCCTTTCCCTTTCTTCATGTTTCCTTTCCATCTTTCTTCATTTCTGTTTTTCCCTCTTCCTGCTTATCTCTCTAATCCATTCTTGGTTCTCCTGTTTCACTTCTCCAGTCTGTCTCTCTGTTCCCTTCCTATCTGTTTCCTTCTTGTCTTTCTCTTTGCCCTCTTCCCTCTTTCCCCTTATTCCCTTCCCCTCTCTGTCTCTTTCCTATTTGTCTCTCTCTTCCCTTCCTCTCTGCTCCCTTCATCTCTCCCTTGCTGTCTGTTTCTTTTCCATTCCTATTACTATCTCCACTTCCCATCTGTTCCCTTCCTGTCTTTCTGTCCCATTCCTGTCTCTGTTCTCTTCCTGTCTCTCTGTTCCTTTCCAATCTCTCCCTACATTCCCTTCCTGTCTCTATTTCTGCTCCCTTCCAGTCTGTATTCTCTCCATTTCCTGCCTCTCCAGATTTCATTCTTGTAACTCTTCATGTTCTCCTGTCTCCTCTTCTCTTTTACATTGTCGTTTGAACCTCTTACAAGGTATTCCATTCCTCTGCAAAAAGAAATTTCCAGTCAAAATTTGAAGAATAGGAGTGGTACGAGAAACACCAGCACTGATTCAGGTTCGCCGGCGCGAGGGTCGGGGCCCGCTCCCAGGAGGATGGGTTTACTGTGACTTACCTGAGAAACTGACAGTTGTGGTGGCTGCCCACGAAAAGCCAATCAGCTAATGTTGATAAAAGAGGAGGAGTCCGCGACATCTGTTCACACAGCACACAACTCATTTGAATCACAAGATGAAATGACTCACATCTGCTGAATTGGAAAACACCGACACCCCCTACTACCGCCACCACTCCAGCTCTCCTGATAATCTCCAGCTCCCTCTCTTCTGTCCTATTCTCTCCCCCCCCCCATCTGTGTTTTAATTTAGCCATGGAGGTGGGCAGACTCCAGCTGTGACCACAGGATGCAATGGACAAGCCCCCCGATCCTCATTTTCCGGTCACCTGTGGTAAGTCATGGTCATTAGTTAAACAGACTGAGGGGAGATCAACTGGATTTAAACAAAGCCGCCCCCAGCCCACCCCACCCCACCCCCCCACACGCCCCAGTTCAGGTCTCGGTAATGAAACAGCCATGTCACCCTGAATGCCACCTGCTTCCCCTCTGATGAACTCCAGCTCGACGTAACAAGCTGCAGCACCCAGCCCACAGAGGGGGCATCTGTCACACGGTGCGCTGCTGAAACACCTCAGACCCCCCCCTCCCTCCACCCCCCAGCCCCAACACTCCTGTCCTGCAGCACAATTATCACCGATCGGCCCTCAGCCTCTGACTGCTTAATCTGTGACAGACGATGGCATGGTGAACAAAGACTGCTCCGGAAAGGCACAGACATACTGCTGCTGATGGAGGAGAGGAAGGGGGGGGGACAAAGAGTGTGGTAGAGAGAGAGAGAGAGAGAGAGAGAGAGAGAGAGAGAGAGAGAGAGAGAGAGAGCAAAACAGATAAAGAGAGAGCGATTTTTGCAAACTGGGGTCAAGGCCTTGAAGGTCTTAGAAGGTCACATTATGGCTGCCGTGTTTATTTCTGCGTATATTCTCTCTCACACTGACTCACAATCCCATCACCAAACACACACAGGTATATCTGTATAGATACAAGTGAACAAGCACACACACATGCTCTTTGTCCCTTGACCCTGGCGGCAGGCATAGAAAAAGGGCTGCAGTGCAGCAGGGGAGGGGGGGTGTGACACCAGTCTGTCCACCACAGGACTGAAGCCAATGAAAACACGGCGTCGCAGAATCAGCCTTACATACACTTACACAGAACACAAAGGCACATAAGCATGTGAACATAAGCATGTACAGCAAAGACCTGCAGCCATGCAGATACTCAAGTAAAGACACTGACATGGCAGCCTAATCATGACCCATTACGGGAGGCCTTAGGGGGCGTGTTTGTGTGCCTGTGCATGTGTGGTTTTCTCTCCATCTTGGGGTGTTTCATGGGAAATTCCTCTGATGCAAAGCTGATGTTTGATGTGTTTTCTCCCATCAGTGACCTTCTGCATTCCTTTGCAAATTTTTATGAAACACTTCCGATTTACCCCTGACGCCGATCCAGATAAGTGGTAAGGATGGATGGACTGTCGGCTTAAGGACATATGATTCTGCCTGTATTGTTAATCATACAGTGCAAGGCCCTTTAGTTTGTTAGGCCTGAGTAAACAACAATGAAATGGTCATTGTGGACAGACATGATAAATATTGCGTGCAGTCATTCTGCACTCACGGCACCGCTGGCCTTCCTCTTTGAGGCTCGCTAACATGCATGTATTGCGACATGATGCATTTCCATCTCTGTACATCTGCGCCTGCACTCTCTGTGCATGTATAAAGCCCATGCGCCGGCAGGTGCAAAAATGCTCACATGCACATGTGTCACCCGCTCGCGTCGTCGTCGTGCCAGCTGATCCTGTGGCGGGATGCCATGCCAGCACGCCCCATAAGCACGTGCGTGCGGCGTGTGCCCGCGTGCCAGCGCCTACGTGCCTGGCTCTTTTCCCCTGCATGCGGATGGTAATTAGTATGGCTCTGCCAATCACCAAAATTTACATTAAACCTGAAATTAATTTAGCATTTTTCCCCCTCTCTTTAATTACGCCAACATCTGCTGCCGAGTCGAGCGGCGCACATGAATTTGAATGACTTCCCTTTTTTTAATTCCCTCTGAACTTTGGGGAGACCAGCTTGGTGGCAATATTTCTCAGTCAAGCGAGCATCACTGGGAGGAGAACGAGCCAGAAAAATTTACAATTTCCTGGCTGCATTTCACCCTTCAGTTGTATCATCAGAGACCCCCTTCCACCAAAAAAAGACAGATGACTTTTCACCCTATTCGGAAGTGTGTACCTGGTCACCCAAAGTCCAGAAAAATGGCACAGATTCTTAACACAGAACGTCTCCTTTTTCTCTCTTCCCCACGGAGCGTTTTCATAATTGCGTATTTACAGTGCTTTTTCACTCATTTAATTACAGATATTTAGACAACAGTGTGTTGCATTTTCACTTGACATGGCACAACTGGAGAATTTTACAGACCATTATACTGGATGAGACCGTCTACAGAGAGAGTTAAGATGGGAATTCTGGCATCCCGGTCAGGCTGTTCCCTACCTTATGCCTTGCTGGGTGTTTCTCAGATACAAGTTTATGGAAAAGGTGTGATGTTTCTACTGGGCAAACAAGAAAGCAATTTCTGCTCTAACCACTGCTGGTCACATTAGCGGGCAGCTAATATTTTGTCTTCATCAGCCTGAAACACTTTTATCTGAAATCTGCCTATTGGTATAAATTCCTTGTTTTTTGCCCTGTCATGCTGAGTGATTTACGCTGTGCTTATTCCACGATTCATCACGGAGGGTAGATGAGTGCAGGGCCCAGGGGTCATCGCCTTCCGTTCTACGCGGCGGGATGCAGTTCCATTATCACCCAGTACCAGCTGCATCTGTAGACGGCCCGGGAATGAAGGGGGGGGGCAAATCGGAATACAAACACCTGATATAATCCCCTAGCCTGTGAGGCATGTACAGTTTAAAAATGACCCCCTCCCTTCCTTCCGAAATGTCACGATTCTTTAAACCCGTCGTTATTCTGCGTGCACTTACAGCTTGTGGCCTGAGGAGGTGCTGTGCACAGGAATGGTTCAGGAAAGATAAGGATGCTGGATCAGAGCAGGTGCCCAGCCCCTGTGATTTGCTTAGCCCATACTGTGAGGGTCTCGGGGTAGGGGGCTGGGGTGCTGGGGTGGGCAGCGCTGGAAGTCACAGTAATTAGAACGTGTGAGCATGGAGGCGCTGCCCATCAATGGGACATCTGGAAATAAGTTTTACTTCTTGGTTGGCGGTGGGGGGGTGGGGTGTCTGGATGATTGCGTGCCCCCCTGCCAGCATGCAGCCCGCTGTAATTAATCCCTCTGAAGTCAGATGAAAGTATCGACAACATGGACAACAGCAGGCCAAACATGTATCAGCCCATGGTATCAGGCCTCGAGCAATATGACTCCATCATGCAGAAGGATGGGCTACCTTGGTTTTTGTTATTATTATTATCTATCTCCCATAGCTGGTTAACCTGTACAGGGTCACTGTGGGCTACATTCTTTCCCAGGAAGTAAAGGAGACGTGAAAGAGAACTTTCTGGACAGGCTAATGTGTTTCAATAAGAAAAATAATCATTTTATTTTCTCCCCTTACGGCCTTGGCCTGTCATTTATGCAGTCTCGGCGGCTTTACTGTGTAAAATCAGGTGAAATAAACACAAATTAACGCCACAGGCAAACTAATGGAACTTCAGCCCGAATCCTTTTAGTCAGAAGATGCCTCTTTTCTGACGTGATGACAAGCAGGGGGCGGAGGCAATTAAAGGGGAGCGGTTTTAGTCAGCCCTGCGTGCGACCTGCTCGGCACTCCCCCGCACCCCCAGCCTGCTGGTGGCTCACTCATATTTAATCGCACAAAAGATCTATCGATCGGAGAGACGAGCGTTCCTCCGAGAGCCGGTGTGATAATGAGAGGACCGACTCCATTGTAATTATTCAAATATCTGGCCTTAATCATCTCCCTACCCCCACCCCGCGCACTTTAGACACTGTCTATTTACCCATTAGTCACGCCTATTTCACTGGAACTATACCTTCGTACCATTCAATTGCTCCGAGTTCAAGTGCCGATCCTCGCTTTTAAGATGAAGATAAACAGTGTTTTCAACAGCAGAGAAGGACACGGGCGCGATCTCGGCGCTCCATTGATGACATGATCCACGAGGTGAGCAGACAGGTGACAACATCACGTTTCAAACGAGGCTTTTAAAAGGTTTGTGTGCGTATAAACGCCGTCCCTGGAGATCGCCGTTATCACAGCCTTACGATATGACTTTCAAATTCCGGCACATTTGAAAGCGATTGTTGCTGTTTGTCAGTGATACCTATGTTTATCAGAAAAGAGTTTCCCTATAATTCAGCCCGGAACACAATGTCTCCAGCTGCCTATTTAATGGTATTTTAATTTTCCCCAAGGATAGTACTCTTTATTCCTGCCTATACAGGATTAAGTAAAGTACCTGTTGTCGGTGACCTAAATTGCTCTAGAAGTTTTCGCGCCTAACCGCTGTCGCGCAGGCGCGCCTTTTACGTCCGAGTCTCTTCAAGACGATTTCCCCCGACTTTTACATGCCGGCAGTTTTACCGGAAACCTTTCGACATTCCCCGCCGCAGTGACAGGACTCGGAGTGGTTTTTAAAGCGTTTTCCGAGAATTGCAGGGAAAATTTTCTCTTTGACTGCCGCATGTAATTGGTGTGCTTAGATCACAGGAAGTGACCCAAAAGCCCCCCCCCCCCACCACCACCACCTTTTCCCCACCTGAACAGCAAACGTCTGCCTCAGCTCAGTGAGCCTTAACGCTTCAGATCCCCCAGCCTTTTAATCTCCACCTGGCTCCATTGTGTTGCCCCCCCCCCCTCCTCCACCCCACCCTGCCACAGCATCACCCACCACGCACGCACCTGCCCCTGGAAGGTGTACTAGCATTCCTCCACATGCAATTAAACCCACTGCTGGTCCCACACAGCTGTCCTTCTGTCATCATGCAGCCAAAGGTGTTCAGCATGTCACATGCACCAAAGAGAGAGAGAATGCTGCAGTCTATGTCATTGGCACATGGGCAGCCCAGTCGCCACATGCAATTTACCCAACGATACAAAAACAAAACCATGTGATGTGGCACAGTTTGGGTGGTACTCCAGGTTACAAATGGACATGGGTAGAGGATGTTCATCCAGCATATCAAACAGAGGATAGCTATGGGGGTGGAGCTTCAGAACCACATAACTCAATCCCAAAGAGAGTCAAACAGTTACACTGAATCCACACAACATGCTGACTTCCTCAATTTGACTGCTCCCCTCCCCTGTCTTGCATCCAGCTCTTACTGATGAATATTTCCTTATTAAAGTGTCTTACGATAAATGACCTTTCCATAACACTTGAGTTAACGTGTTTTCCAGTCGCCACTCTCTTGCCTGATTGGCTCTTGGGGAAGATCAGCAGGATCCTCAGAACCTAACGAGGCCCTCAGAAGTTGAACCACTACAGCCGGACAGCCCCTTAACCAGACCTCAGAAATAATTTTGCGTGGAGGGTCAAGACTGTGCGTCACCCTGTCAAGAGGGGGCGTTTTTATGATTCCATGTTCATTGGAAGACAGTAGAAGACTTTTTTTGACATCTTTTCTGGAGAGGCTGAGTTTCACTTGTCTGTATAGATGTAGCAATTGTCTTTGCAGTTACTGGTGGCATTTTTACCTGTTTTTCATATGTTCCGTGGGCTGCATCAGACCCGTGGCATGACTTTGTACCCAGTTCTGCCCTAAGCCAATCTGCTGTCAGGCCTGCCTCTCAAACCCAGTGTTCAATCCCACTGCGTAGACCTCAGAGCTGAAACTGTCACGACTCGGAACTGTCCACAGACGGGACAAGTAGGTGAGCATGACGGAGCGAGCACTCTGACAGAAACGCCCCACAGCCAAAGCACGTCAGACTCAACCAGCGGAAACTTGAGCCAAGCGCTTATATGGGATTTTTGAGGTAACCTTTTTTTTTCTCTCTATCCGGACCTCCCTGCTCTCCTCCTCAAGGCGGTACATCCCTTAGCCTCTGCTCTGTAACCCGGGAGGGGGCTACTACCGCCTGCCATTTCTTTACAACTCAAAAATCAAAAAATAACAACAAAAGCAGCAACAACAGAAACAGGGCATAGTCTCATTGCCTTCTGTTCCTGACAAGAGCCTTGTGCGCGTGGCCCCCTCCCTCACCGTGCAAGCGTGTGTTTGTGTGTGATGAATAATTCATGAGGTTTCATTAAGTGGTGTGTGTGTGTGTGTGTGTGTGTGTGGGTTCCCAGCCCCCAATCCCCCCCCCCCATGCTGCCTGCCTTGTGACTGCCATCTGGATACATGCCACCGACTGGCAGCTCACTGAGCTCCGGGGGGGGGGGCGTAAGGGGGGGACAATAACAAAAAGAGGCAAAACACACAAAAAATATTCCTGTCAGCTCAACACTCTTATAATGACATTCTGCACAGACAATGTACATGTATTTAAAGGGGTGGGGTACATAGGTAGGAGGGGCTGTAGGAGGAGGTGAGGCTAACCGTATTTGGAAATAGGTGGAGATCTAAGCATGCAAGGCTAGCATGCAAGGAGAACCAAGGAGAACCAAGACCCTTAATTTTTATTGTCAAAGGGTGCAAAAATTCCAAGCCTCTTTAGCACGCATGCATTCTGAAGCTTTAGAACAGGAATTTATTCAAAGTATTTTTTACCAGCTGTAATATGATGAGTTGAAGCTATTATAGGCGAGACTCGGAGAGCACAAGAGAACTCTCAGTTTATGTATCACATTGTGCTCCACAGAAGAGGCCCGATAAATCTGAACATTTCCACTTGAGATGTCAGCGGGTGCTCTTGCCAGTCACCTTGTCACGGTCACGCAGCTGCACCAAGAGCGGACCCTCGGTTATAAAGTCAAAAAGGAAGCTCTGTACATAATTCAAGCACAGACATTTTCATTAACTAATTAGCCTCCTTTCTTTCTGCGATATTCCTTCTTCAATATATTTTTTTGCCAACAAGCTGTGAGTTGTCCTACGCAACAGACACTGCTTGTATAAGCTGCGGGCTGGGACAGACCCTGAATAAACTCCCGACGGAGTGAAAACGTAACTCTGTCTGGCCATTTTGGCTAATGTGCGATTTTGCTGAGTTTTATCATCAAATTGCATTCGCCAGTGCCGCCAGACATCACATCACCAGGGGTTGAAAGAACTTTCCGGTGTTTTCCAGGCCAGCAGTAGGCCATCGTAGCCTTCAGTAGTTGTCCAGTTATATGAACTTTACATAGGTTTTTGGTGAGTAGTAGAGTAAACCGAAAGTGATGATGCTCAAGCTTTCCAGGGTCCCAAAGTCTATAGAAAGTTTTTTTTCTTTCCAGCATCTTCTCTGGCTCCCTCCATTCTCTGCTCTAGAATGCCTCCCCCCCATCCCATGGCCAGCCCTCTCCCCCCACCCCCACGCAATGTCATCATGTCAGGGTTGGCGAGAGAACTGGGAAGCGACCTCCCCAAAATGTCAGCAAGGTGCCCTTGCAACAGCAAGAGCCTGATTCCGTGGGTAACGTGTGTGTCTCTGGGGATTAATATGAGTGTGTGTGTGTGTGTGCATGTGTGTGAGTGAACGTGCGTGTGGGGTTAAATGACCTCTACATTCACACATCCTACACCAGCACACATGTGTGCTCCTATGTGTGTACTTGCGCGTGTGACGGC
This sequence comes from Stomatorhinus walkeri, assembly GCA_026784285.1. Lineage (NCBI taxonomy): Eukaryota > Metazoa > Chordata > Actinopteri > Osteoglossiformes > Mormyridae > Stomatorhinus > Stomatorhinus walkeri. The sequence goes on from JAODUD010000008.1 coordinate 16,872,994, forward strand.
GTGGTGATGAACTACCTGCAGCGGAGACACCCCCAGCTGGGCCTCTCCTCCCCCTGCATCTGAAGAGCTTCTCTGGGTTGTGGTAATTTGGCATAGCCTTATCCCAGCATAATAATTTTGGCTTCGGAGTATGAGTTTGCGGGTTAAGTCACGTCCCCAAGCAGCCTGTGGATCACCAGGCGGGGGCGACGATGAGTAACAAGCCCCCTGCTAGATGCACACCCCCCATAAGGCACCTACCACGCATGACATGGATGTCAGAGCCTCTGTCACTCAACTTGTATTTATGCGAAACGTTGGCGGACCTGAGGGAAGCCAGGCTCACGGTCAGATTGTTTCACTTTTTATGGCCTTTCTCCATAATCAACATAAATCCATCCCTTTTCTAGAAGCACGTTCCCAGTGTGGAGTCTCGGAGAACCTGGACCGAATGACAGGAATGGCTGGACACAAGATACACTCTCGTACACACGACTTCACGCTCCAAGACACCGATTCACATTTTTGGACAGCAGTAAGAAGCATGAGAAATCAAGAATAATACACTCAGGCACATGAGACAATGCAAATTCCATTCATACACACATACACACAACAATCCTGTTGGCGTAAGGCCATAGTGCCCCCCACAGAGCCTGCACAACAACCTCATTTGAAAATAACTGGCAAAATTGCCAATGGAATGGGCATGCACTTTTCTCACAGAGGAAAATGCCGTTAATGCAAAATTTTAATGTACGAAACGAACAAATAATGTCCCAGGTTCCTATTTCTGCTCTTCTGATATGTCCGGGACATTTGATGTATACTTGATGTCCCTGGAGGTGGAGGGTGGGG
>JAODUD010000008.1:16917290-16934805 GCA_026784285.1 Stomatorhinus walkeri
GTGGGGGGGTGTTTTAAAATGCCCCTTGCCCCCCCCCCCCCCCCCGCAGAGGAGGCAGTGAACGAGGTGAAGAGACAGGCCATGCTGGAGCTGCAGAAGGCCGTGTCAGACGCCGAGCGCAAGGCCCACGATATGATCTCCGCCGAAAGGTCCAAGATGGAGCGGGCTTTAGCCGAGGCCAAGAGGCAGGCATCTGAGGACGCGCTGACCGTCATTAACCAGCAGGAGGACTCCAGCGAGGTGGGGCCTGCCTCTGAGATCACACACGTGTGCGCCTGACACACAGAAAACCCCCATTCTTGCTGCCAGGCAACCCCCACCCCCCACAAACGGCACACTCACACACGACTTCGATATCCCCAGGCCCACAAAAGGCTCGCAGTGTTTTGTCCTGTCACATTCATAGCATAGCAACAAGAAAAACAACCCAGTTAACATTTCTCATTGACAGGGGTATGTACAAGGGCGTGGCCACAGGGGCGTGGCCACAGGGGCGCTGGCCCCAGCTGAAAACTGATTGGCTGCCGGAGTGCCCCCTGTCACTCACAGATTCAAAGCATATCACTGGTTAATGATAAGGATGGCCTCTCTATGTGAATTACAGTGCTCCCCACCTTAAAAATGCCCCCACCTTAAAAAACTCCTAGAATTGCCCCTACACAGTTCTACATTAAAGAGCCTAAATATTACAGTCACTCAAACCACGGGCCCCCCCCCCCCCCCCAGAGCTGCTGGAACTGCGGGCGGAAGGCCAGTGAGACGTGCAGCGGCTGCAACACTGCGCGCTACTGCGGCTCCTTCTGCCAGCACCGGGACTGGGAGAAGCACCACCACGTGTGTGGGCAGGGTCTGCCAGGGGCGACATCCTCCTCGTCCTCCTCCGGGGCACCCCCCACACACTCCGAGAGCAACCCCCCTGCGTCCCTCTCCCTGTCCGGCCCGGCCGCTGGCGCCGGGGGGGGCAGCAGCAGCACCACGGCCAGTCCAAAGGAAGCCAGTTCCAGCAGCGCCTCACGGTCCACAACCCCTGCCACCCCTGCCCTGCTGGACAGCGCCTCCCGCTGACGGCCGCCGCTACAGTGACCCCACTGCCTCCCCAACAGACTGAAGAATCTCCTTTCGAGAACTATCACCCCCTGAGCTGTAGCTAATGGGTGTCACTTTTCAGCTACCTGAAGATCTTCTTTTTGCTAGACCTTAGCTGTCTCTCGGTCAACCACACACACGCATGTGCAGACACACACACACATACTTGTGAAGACACGAGGTATTTGCTTTATTGTGCGGTCAGACCAGATCTTATTTCACCCACAGCTGCACCAATAAACATGAACACCCTCCACTGCCTTCGACACACAGGTTCCAGCTAAAAAGTCCGCCATCTTATTGCCAGTTAATAACCAGACAGTTTAACATCGGCACAGCACTTCAGCCATCACAGCAACTCACGGTGATTTTGTCTGGCTTGGGTAACCTAAACCCACTGTATGTTGTGTATATGGGGGGGCGGGGTGGAGTAAACAAATATTTCACCTCATTTAACATGAGGGGGGGTAATGGTACACCGACCTTCTGAAACATGACAGTTGTGGGGTCCCCCCTCCCCCCCCCCCCCCATATGCACACATGCATCGCTAGGCTCACCTCAAAGAGGGACTCTTCAACAAGAAAAGTGATGCTTTATCTCACAAAATAATAACTTTAAAGGTTTGTTTTTGGCTTTAAACAAGAATAATAAAAGAATAATCCAAAAATCCTGAAGGAATAGAGAAAATTAAAAAAAAAAAAACCCATTATCTACCTTGCTAGCGAGCCAAGAAAATGTACACCGGACTCACCTCTCTGTACAGACGTGAACCCAAATGAATTTTAAAAGAACACAATCCAAACCTTTCTATTTTTACTACACTGCCAAAGTTACTAAGTGACGAGGAGGAGCACTGATCTCATAACCAAACGCAAGCTACTTCAGCCTCTCTGCGGCAGGGTCGGTGCTGGGAGGAGAGCAGCAGCGGGACCCGGGGCCCGGGGCCCCGTGCGTCGAAGCCGAACCGACAGCAACCCCCGCTGTCACTCAGACACATTTCCATGGGTGACGGGAAAATCACTTCCGGAGTTTTTCCCGTCACACGAAATCAGCAACAAGCAGCAGCAGAACTGATGAGAAAGTGAACAAGACAGTGACTTTACTTATTTTTTGAGCGGTGATGGACTGGAAACCAAAAGATGCTGGCCGGCTCCCAGTGAAGACAGAACTGCTGATCCTCACAGAACTGAACGGCACTGAAACAGACCTTGTCCCACATGCAAACCCTCCAGATTGGAAGCTCTTTGTCGCTCTCCAAAGACATTTAAGGGGGTTTGACCTTTCCGCTTTTACTTTCCTTTTTCGAAAGCATGCAGAGCACTGTTGATTTCTCTCTTTCTCTACCTCCCTCATGTATACCTTCCTCCACACCCCATGGCCCCTTTGGCTAATCTCGGCCCACCTCAACAAGACACATAGTGTGTGTGTGTGTGTGTGTGTGTGTGTGTGTGTGTGTGTGTGTATGTATGTATATATATATATATATATGTATGTATGTATGTATCCATGCATATATACATATGTATAATTTGTGAAGGGGGGGGGATAAACCTTGTTTGTAGATGCTGGTTTTGTTTCTTTTTTAAGGGGAAAAAAATGTCTTGTCTGATGTTTGTTGCAGACCACCCTCTGACAGGAAGAATCCAGCGCTTTAATGTTTTGGGGTTGAACTTTGTAACATAAAGAAAGACGTTTGTCAGCAGAGTCTCCCTTGAATCTGCAGCAGGCAGTAAAAAGTTAACCCAGAATATTCTATATTACTCGTATTGTGAGACAGCAAAACGTTAGAGGTGCAATATGATAGCAGAATTCAGCTACTGAAGGGAACCTCAGCAACTGCCCTTAGGGTGATATGTAGAATATAAATATACGTAAATATATTTAAAACAATAACATTAACTTAATGTGAATGTATATACTATTTAATGAGGTCCAAAAATGTTTGCCAAATAAGAGAAAGTATAAAGTCTAGAATATACTTTTTTCATTTAACATTTTTATTGAAGCAATTACAGTTCAGCATTCAAACGCTTCATTTTTCTTCATTTACGCAATCTGAGGCGCGTCTAATACACAGGAGAAATACACGTACAGGGCGCGTGATGCTGCTCGTGGAATCGCAGCTCGAGCGCGGCGCGAGCCACTCCAGCGCAGCGGCGCGTGGCCGCAGCACAGCATGCACGTTCTATACGCATCATGCACGCGTGTAAAGAAATATCTCCTTGTTGACTTTGTGCGATACGGTCCTTTCTGGTCCCCTGGAAGGACTGGCTTTTTGAGCGCCGAATTAACACCAGCCGCCTTCGCTCTTCTCCGACTTCTAACAAAGCAAGTTTTACTGCGTTAGTCTCGCGAATTTCGGTGAAATACTGCCACCTATTGGACAGACGTGTCGCTGCGGCAGCTCAGTGTGGCATCAAGTTATGACGAGAAACTTTTAACTAAAACCGTAAAGACTTGTTTCAACAGTTAATATACTTTTAATCCGTTCTGAGATTACTGGGTCACAGAGGACGATGGCGCTTTCGAATATTACCATTAACAAAGTAATCCTTTTAAACAGAATCCAAGGTTCTCCAAGGAAATAGACAGCTCATATCCAAATTATTTAACTCCAAATAACTCCACATCCAGTTAAGTAATATTAAACTCTAAATAATTTTGTCCCGTTTAACTTCATTTCAGTGTTATTTGTTTCATCTTAGAGCATTTCGGGCTAGTCAGTTAAGTGCACTACGCAAGTGCAATGCGCCTGATCCATCTTCATATTCCATTCCCAATATTTAATATTTGCAGTCATAACATGTCATCCATCTCTCTATATGTCTCTGTATATCAGTGTGTTCGCGCACGCGCGTGCGTGTGTTTTGATATATTATGTGGCTTCACTGCATCTGATGTTCTTTAGTTTGTACGTCTCATCGAAAACAGGGATCCACTGTTCTGCATTGCCCCCTCCCATGATAGGATTCTGGCCCCCACAAACCCATCCACAGACCACTAACTGGTAGCTCTCCCTCTACCTCTGAGTAATCATTGGAAAAAGCAGATAGACATCACTGCCGAGCAAATAAATGAAGAACAGAGCTGAAGCACTCAGCTGTGAGAGCTGCGCTTGTTTAACAAACCTGCAAGCCCACTGAGATTTCCTGGCAAAGTCTGAGAAAGCCGACCTTGATAGCTGGTTTAAACAGCAGCCGCCGTAATGTGTTGATTTCAACAGAACCTGCTGGTTCCACAATCCAATAAAGAGTATTATTTCTTAATAATACAGCCAACAGCCGTGCTTTTCAGTCACAAAAAAACTCATTAAAGAGCATGAGGATTCCACCTTTTGACTGATGATGCCTATGGAATGCCTGTAAAATATCCAGATCGCTTCAATAGTGCCAAACCTGTTCCCGTAACCCAAAGCCTGACATAGTGACACTCAGGCAAACGTGAGGGAGACCCCGCGATTTGGTGCTAACTTTATAATGCGGGCTTTTGTGCTGCGAAGGAAAGGCGGCTTATCTCAGTGGGCAGAAGTTCCATTTTGAGGCGAATGTTCTGTGAGCCTGTAACCCTTCTCGTGTCATATTTCTTCCAAAATAACGAAAAGCACAGACCAAAGCATCTCGGAATGGCTGCAGATCTCACCAATGAGCAGTTTCGACATGCCATGGGCAAGCCCGATATATAGCAGGAGGCTCCGTACCAACTATGTGTAAACCAAAGTATCTAAAATAGACGAACTTGCTCGAAGCACAAAAATGCCAATGCATGAAAGCGCGGAGATCGACAGCTAGCTACCGTTTCAACTATTTCCATTTAAGCATTTCAAACGCATAATTACCTGTTTACTCCAATCATTCGCCGCAGAATATTACAGCTTCTTATTTAGGAATGTGAAAATGTAGTAATTACACAAGAACCGCAGGGGTAAATGCTTCAATGTGTAGTTTATTTGTATGACCAGACAGAAGTCAGCACCCTGAGCTTTAATCAGACATTTGAGGCGTAAATATGGGAGGAATATTATCAAACCAACAGAAGAAGCACTAAAACCTCGTATTCCATTGAGAGAATTTGGAAAGTTAGGCTACTATTTTCAGATGATGCTACTATTTTCTTATTCTCTATATGTTTAGCCGTGCTTGGTATGTCTGCCTGTGGATCAAACTTGAGGCATGATTCTTTGGATTGTAATTGTTTAGTTAAATAACCTCAACAAATCTAACCAAAAATTGTGTAACTTTTAGGTTGCTCTGTTTTATACCACCGATATTCCCACAATATTTCTATCTATGAAGACTTTCTGTCTGTAAATCGTATGGAATTCTGTCAGGGGGTTCGTTCTGGGTGTCTGGATGCCATTGCAGCAGCATCAGAAAGGGATGCTAGTGTGGAGCACAACTGGGTGGAAGACATGCGTGTCACATCTGAAGTGGAAAGAAAGAGAGATTTTGACATTGTTGTATATGTCCAAAAACACTCCGATCATATCAGCAAATAATTCTGGGTTATGGTTTCAGGCGTTGCCGTGAACTACTCGGCAAAAAACAATTCTATCTCCACTGCACTAAAAGGAACTGTCCTCATGCCGTTGAACAATACGAACAGGTGTTTTTAATTATTCAGACATGGATATGGCCATTTGGGAGTATAGTCAAAAGGATTTCTGCTTTAACGCTTCTGAAATTTGCAACAAGGAGAGCCGTCGGCTGCTGTAAATATATTTGAATGTTCGTTTCATTAACAGGTGCGGGGGTCCAACTCATTCCTGCGTTGGCGAAGAAAACCCGTCTGTCACATTCTTTTCAGCTTTTTAAAATATGGTCTATGAAGAATATGTTCCATTATGCGTATAACGTGCGGAGACATAAGCTTCTCTGACACAGTTTTTACTAACCTAGAAAAACAAACTGGTTTACATTGCCTGTGTGATTATTCAGCTGTTTCGGTAAAAAAAAAAACAACAACAATAGTTTGTACTGTAAACCTGGCAAAGCTTAACCGCTGGAAAGGTCTTTGGAAAGATGGGTACAGCTTATATTCTCAAAGCCATTGTAGGGACTCTTTTTTAAATAAACGCTTTAGACAAATGAAGGTTTGATTTGATATGTGTAGAGAATCATAATATGCTGTTTCGTGCAATACATTATTACAGAAAAAAGTACGTTTCTGTAGGAAGGTTGGTGTGTTGAAGAAAATGTAATTTTCTGTTCCTCTTTAAGAGTCCTGTGATCATGCTATAAGAAAAGCAAACTGTGCCAGGAGAATTGTATTTTCATTTTAATTTATTTCTTGCATGCGTCCCCTTTCGCTGTTTCCCTCTAATCGTGCGCTACGTCGGACATGTGAAGCTGTAAACATTCTAATTCAGGTTATTGTCTGTGTTGAGCTATGTATCTGTGTAATTAAAAAAGAAAATTGAATATGATCTCCTCTTACGCTTCATGAATTATTTCCTTACTCCCAGAACGGCTATACAGATAGAGTTCTGTTACTCCAGTCTTAATATTAGTAAATGAAAATTAATACTATGCAGCGACGGCCATAAAGAACCAGCGGACCTCGAAGGTAATTAAGCTACATTCTATCAAAGTACTTTTCTTTTAATTCAGACTAAGCACATAACACACCAGGAGTACAGCCAATGCTGCTGCTATGTATTATATGTGCATTGTAGGGTTTTAGTTATACTGAATTGCACTGGAAATCCCAACGTCTTAAATCAACTAACATGTGTATTGTAATTCTTTATATGATACGGTTGTTACCAATGACTACGTACTACTACAGTAGTCTGAAAATGACAACAGATTCCAGCACAATAAATATAAATTTAAATGGCCCAATAAATTCTTTGGTTATAGGAAAATACAGGCCTATCTGGAATTTTAAAGAATCATAAAGGTACAAACAGCTAAAGCACACACATACTTTTTTGTTATGAAATTGGTGGTAATTATTGAAAGACACCATCATAAAATCAACAAACAGCAGTCACAAAGAACCCCCCCCCCCCCCATTTTTACATAAATCACAAGATTGGATACGCGGTTAGGGAAAAAAGATGGATTGATTAAGTCCGTTTAACTTAAAATCAGATTTGGGCCGGTTATACAGTGTTTATTTGCAGGAGGGGGTTAAAGCTCTAGAGTCCATCCTCATACCCTCGTTAAATCTACGCCCATAGCCTGATGGCACCATGCGAAATGTGCAAAATGCAGTCTGCAAAGTAATAAATTATTCCATCAATGCAGTAGTGGTATGGGAATTTCCAGGCTCCCAATAAGACCATCGGGTCTGCATCTGCTTATCTAATGGCCCAAAATCGCCACGTGAGCAAAGAAAAGCATAAAACAAAAAATAGACATTTACTTTCACCATCCTTGAAGTAAAACAGGTGCCTATGTGTAAAAGCCTGACAAATATCTCCAGATAGAGTGAATGTACATAATTACCAATTATAATGCGGCTGACCGGAGAAAGTCAGCCGACATCTCCGCAATGAGAAACATGTTTATATCTTTTCAGACCAAAGCAGCTCCTTTCGAAAACCAATCCATCTGGCCAGTAAACAGTTTAAATTCCAGAGTTATTTATAACTTTTGGTATGTTTGCAGCGTAAATCACCGATATAACTACTCTAGGTGTGTTTTATTTCTACGTTCCGGTAATCACGTGACCTGCAGGTGCCCATACATTGAGACACTAAACCTCTCATCACCTTGGCCAGGTAGCAGGTAATTCCGTCCTCGTTTGGCGTGCAGTTGATTGCTCTGTGTGAAGACGGTATTCTCCCCCATATTGTCTCTCATTTTTACTGCCGTAAATATTAGTATCTCGGACGCGCACGATCTGCGCTGCCCATCGTCTCTTGCAGTCTATAGGCTACGCCATCTGGGATCGATCAGTGAGGATAGTCGAGAAAAGCAGTGGTTGTAGCAGGCATGGTGCTGGAGCCCGCTGGGTACTGACATGGCGGAGCATAGACGCGTTGCGCAGAGGCATCTGGACGGAGAGCTGGTCGGGGATCGCAGCGCCGAGGATCCTGTAAGTGTGAAGATGTGCTTATTATCTTCAACACAGCTACGGAACTCTTGCAAAAAAAAAAAGATTACATCGGTCTTCCGCGCTACCGATGCTCCTCATTATTGCGTATAACTTATCCTTTATCCAGTAAAACCTACGTTCAAAGGTAGTTATTTCTGTCAAATATGTATTACTTTAAAAATGGCTTGAATGCCATGTTCTAGTGCACGGTCGATTAATCGCATGCATGTTTTTCTGAATGATTGAGACGCGTTGGCTTATGCTGATCGTTTAAATCGCACGGCGTGCAGGTTATGCTTTCTTCCATGCAAAACTCCACCCTTAAGAGGGTTTTAGTGTCGCCCGTAAAACTGCTTGGCGTTATTCTGCATTTTAAATGCCTGCTATGATCGTATATCCCGAACAGGCCGGAAAATGGGGCGCATTTTCAGCTGTCCCAGATTGTTTGTGCAGGCAATTGTCCAAACCTGATTTGTTTGTAAATTAACATGGTTTCGTTTTAAAAATATCTCATAGTAATTTTGTCTGTAATTGTGATGTGGCGAAGGGGGTGTCATATAAGGACCATGAATATTTTTCGGGAGGTGGCTTTTCGTAAATTATGAACGGGACTGTAGATTTAAGCGCATGGTATTTTAATGTAGGAAAGGAAAATGACGAGCCAGGGAATGAATGGTGCTCTGCTTTTAGTCGCTTATACGGCGTTTTACATCTTGACGTTTTACAGGAGCTGGAGGCAATTAAGGCCCGAGTGCTAGAAATGGAAGAGGAGGCAGAGAAGCTGAAGGAGGTGCAGTACGAGTCAGAGAGGCGGCTCATTTGTAGCCCCCCGGGGGGTGAGTTTCAATTTTAGAGAACTCTTTGGGAAACCAGAATGCCGTACTTAAGCTTTATAATAGCAGGATATCAATAGTACCAATATCACCCAGCCATGGAAATAAAATGCCGCTCTTAAGATCAAAAGGTGCGTATTTTTACAACCAGCCATAGTTAAGGATGCAATGCTAAAAAACTATACATGTGTGTTTTTAAGTTATTAAATAGAAGCATATAATCTCAGTCTAATGAAAAACAATCTAACTATAGGAAAAAAAGAGGTAAGTGATTAACAGGTACTGTATGGATGACCATTTAAAGATGTAAACCCCTGGAGTCAACACAACAGTACAAAGTGATGTACTCTTACGACTGTCTGAACCAGACCCGTTACTGTATTAATACTCTATCATAAATAAGATGTTACTTTCCTAGATTATAACTGAAAATCAAATGAGAAGGTCTAAGCATCAGTGCATTTGATGCATGAAATTCCAGAGACTTGGATGATGGGGCCTGTTTGGAACTATTGTTTGGTTGATGCAAGTTCACGGTTCGCAGGTAACATTTGTTGTGTCATGTACCTTCCTTCTTCATTACCTGAACCCCATTCTCCTCTGTTTTTGTTCTCCAGGGTTGTTTTATACAATGACGCACGAAGAGAGAATAGATGCAGACAACCGTTCGGTTTACGTGGGAAATGTGAGTGTTTGTATCTCCTGACGTCCCACCACTTTGCTTCATTGTGTTTTATGGATTTGGGATTGCATTGTCTTTGAAGGCAAAACGCTACGTTTTGGCAAGCGTGATGTTTTTTTTTTTTCTTTAAACATATTTTTTATATTACTCTTAGGTGGACTATGGCGCAACCGCCGATGAATTGGAAATCCATTTTAATGGCTGTGGTCCTGTGAACCGTGTTACCATTCTGTGTGATAAATTTACAGGCCACCCAAAAGGGTAAATTCCCACGCTTATTCCAGCTGACGTTCACCCCATGTTGCCACAATGTCAGTGTTAGACTTTTACACACCTCTGCTCTCAAAATACATTTGTGCTGTGGTTAGTTTGCAATGGCAGTTTTTCTTCCCTTGCGCTTTCTACTAATGGTTAATTGAAAGGCCTTCTCTCCAGGTTCGCGTACATCGAGTTTTCAGACGGGGACTCTGTGAGGACTGCTATGACCTTAGATGAGACCCTCTTCAGAGGTAGAATTATCAAGGTGAGATACAGAGCTGAGATTTAGAAGTTATCGTCTTATGATGTAACAATGCAGCATCCATGTGTTAGTGAGAGGTGGGAATTTAATTTAATTTGGCTGAGTAAAAAAAAATCATTGAATCCACAGTACCAGTCAAGGGTTGGTGAGTACACTTGCTGAAATCTAGGTTTCTTTTTTTGTCTTTTATGTATAAAATTCTTTTACAATTTGAAAATGGAAACTACGATAAGCAAAACAAAATTAGAGCTAAGTTGAAGAAAATTCATATCTTCCCCAGAACAGTTCACCATTAGTCCTGCTAATGGCAGAAACGCGTTTGGTTAATGATTTTTTTTTTCTTCAACAGGAAAACGCATCTTTCCCAGCTCTTCTGCAGCAGTTTTTGAGCTTTTGGGAGGTTGTTTTGACTCTGCTGTCCAGTTTGTTCCATTTCCTCTGACAGACAGAGACAGTCCGCATTTTTTGCTAGGGGGGCTGGGAGGGAGTAAAAACGTGCACCGGATTGGGAAACCCTGTCCTATAGGGTTGAGGTGTGGGAAGACTGGGTTACTAGTTTGAGCAGGTTTACTCAAGCTGAGTGTTACTGTTCCTGTAGAGGCTACCGAAAAGGATTCGGGGGCCAGTTATATTTATGGGGGGACTGGGGGGCTGCACAGCACAGTCTCTTCTATGGTTCCACTTAGAAATATCTGTATTTTGTTTTTATTGTGATGTCCACCCTTTAATCTGTCCATGTAATGCACAATTTATTGCTGAAATAATATATTCTTGGAATTCTCAGTGACCTGAGCTTAGAGCCACCTGTGTCACTGCTGTCATGCAGGTGTTGCCCAAACGGACCAACATGCCTGGGATCAGCAGTACCGATCGGGGCAGCTTCCGTGGGGCTCGATCTCGAGGACGAGGCTTCCGCTCCTTCAGATTTAACAGCGGCTTTCAGGGCAGGTACTACTGCCGCCCCTCCAGGTCAGTACTGCCACACCCCTACGGCCTCCCGGCGGGAAAGCGGCCCTGGGGAGCTGCGGAGCACCGGCACCAGGGTGCGAAGCGACACCCCTGCCTCCTGCTCATTACGCCACCAGCCAGCGACTCTGGGCCGGGCCCAAGTGGAAAGCAGCAACGATAGCCCGACAATAGCCCCTGTGCCCTCATCTAGGAAGTTGGGCTTCTGCTCTTTAACTGTTACATTTGTACCTTGAATAAAAGATGTGACTCCATAGAATTACCTCAATTTTTTTTTAATCTGAAGACTCATTGGAATGTAAACTTGCAGAGAATACAGGTTTCCTAGTGGAAAATTAAAGGGAGGTTAACTAGCTGGGGTAAGACGAGCACAAAGGTAAAGGTTTAAGCAAAGTCCAGAGGAATCCCTAGAATCTTGTTCCGACTTGTCAGAGTAGATGCTAATGCTCTCCCTGCAGACAACCGGAATGGGAGGTAAAACTGCCAGCCAGTTGCGACGCCTCAGAAATGAGTTGAATTCCATCGTTCCAAAATTGACCCACCTTTTTTCCTCGTTTTAGGGGAGGTGGTGGACCTCAGCCTTGGTTTACTCCTTACTAGTGTGTAAAAAGAGGATGTGAAGATGCAGGGGCTGTGATGTTGCTTTAATTCTCTCATGTGTTTGTCTCCTGAGCACATACTGTCACACTGTGTATAGCTTTTTATTCTGTAAATCAAGTGTACCCCCCCCCTTCTCAATGGATGTGCCAAGCATTGGTTCCTGCATTTTATAGGACTGAGACAGGTATTCTGGGGGGGGGATGGGTGATGTAGAGTTGATGCAGGTCAGGCATATTTTGCAGCATATCCTTTGAGTATATTGCAGATGTGTTTGGGAGAGGATTTGCAGCCGTGCCTTGAATTTGTTTTTTTTTTTTTTTTTTTAACTATTAAAATGTTTATGTATGTGTACTGTAAATACAATTCTTTACTGGATAAATAAATGTTCATTATTTAGTTACGGCTCTTTATTAGAGAACATTAGCATTTTTATTCAACCTTCAAAAACAGACAGACCAAATACTTTAAACAAGAGAATGGGTAGAGCTTTATATACAGTGTATATACAGATGAGAGCGGAGGTCTTCAGCAAGCCTGGACCATCATGGATGACACCACACTGTCAAACGCCCTGGGAAAATGTATGGAAAATGCCCGGATGATGAACAGACTGATGTCAATCACTGCAAAGTGGGTGATAAAATAAGCCCCTTACTTTGACTGAATGGGATCTCCAGGATTGTAGAAAGGATTGCACATCACATCTGTGAAGGAGTTGTGCAACTTCCGGAACATCTGCAAGAAGGAACATTAACTGTCAATGTTATCAAGCAGATGTAACGCTGAAACAACTGAAGTTTATCAATTTTACATTCTTGTACAACTTCAGGTGTCCTTTTATGACTAAAACGTTATGTCTTTTGTAGATACACATTTCACTTTGTATATAATTGCAAATAGCCAGTGTTACTACTCTAAAGTAGTGTTAAACAGGTATAACATACAAAACAGTAAATTATGATTTTTGGAGTAAAACTGGCCTAGAAAAGGTGGCGATGTTGAGGTCAAAGGCTAGGATTTGATTTAGGAAACTTTAAAAACTAATGTAGTGCAAGAACAGCGAAGCGGCTTACACTGCGGATCTCGTTGTCTCTAAGAGATGTGTTTGATGACTCCACCACGATGACAAATTTCACCTTTGAATTCGTTACGTAGCCATATCTGATGTCACTGTAAAGGTGATGCATTATTCAGTAGGTATGAACATATGAATTAACAAGATGCATATGTGGCTGTATTCATCCTGGCCTACAAAAAATCAACACGACCACTAAGCCGCAGCGGTCACAACTGGAAGTGTTATGAGGTAAAAGCTGTAACAGAGTAATCGGTAACGCAAGGATACACTTTGTAATCTTCTGTCGGGTACAGCAGACCAAGGTACAATTCCCTCTGATCCACCAGCACTTTTCCTACCGCCGACACTTTTTCCTCCACCACGTCAAGCGACGTGTGTACGGTGTAATGAAACTTCAGTTCATTCTCCGAGGGCACACTCCGGATGTACAGGGGGTAGTTCTACAGCATAAAACAATCATATTAACGAGTACAGCGTCTCTCGTGTCACTGAAGTGTCAAAACAGGAGTCGGTGTGCGGTAATACAATCGGATTTTTTAATTAAAATGATCACATATATACGGAATGGCGAAATACTAAAAAAAAAACACGCAAAAACAAAGTCTCGTTAATCAGCTAGATGGAAAAGCAGCAGTTTGTACGTACCTCTTTAGCTACCACGGCGATACAGACGGCCATGTTGGAGGGTTGAGGGCTGGTCACGTGATCGCGACGTGCACGCGCTTCCTGCGTCTCCGTTTTATATTCCGTTTCCAGCTTTTGTGTTCAATTTCCTTAAATACATTCCTTTTGTAATATCACATGTCCGAAGTCTATTTATTTGTACTGGTTCCTTTTTGTATTTCAAGATGGCTGCTCTGCAAGTTGTAATAAAATATGTGCGTCAGAACTGTAAACTAAATGCACTGCTCCTCAACTAGTCAAAAATACAATAGCTTTTATGTTATCTACAATCATATTTCGTTATATATTACGATATCTTAATTGTAATATTTTTACCGTTTTTAAAAAAACATGTTCTCATTCATAACGTCGACTGTTTCACTACCGCATGGGAGACTTTGAGGCAAAATAAAAGACCTGCACGTCACCAATACTGGCTCATGTTTAATTTCTGAAACTGTACATAACCAAATGATGAAATCAAGATTTTGGAGAGACGTTGCATTCAGCAACGCTTTAATGCAACAGGAATGCATAGGCTGCATGTGACCGGCCGTCAGCTACTTCCTTAATTGCGTGTCATGTGACACTTCGCTCTATGCTGTAGAAAAGCGGCTATGAGTGTCGACCACTTTAAGAAACTTTTACTTCTCCTAATCGCTTATAAATGCTGCAGATGTTTGGAGGCGATAAAAAATGGCACTACTCCAAATATTATAATCATGCTTATGGATGACGTAAGGACGACTTTATTTCATTTTCAGCTTTGCGTGACGTTGTGAGGCTGCGGTAGAAATGAAGGCATTCCGTAAATTTCTGCAGCGGGACAGTTTTGCAATGTTGTGTTGACGTGATTATTTTATTAATCGAGTATGATGTTGAGTAAAAGTTGTTTTTTTTGTGCCAAGTATAACATATGATAAAAATAAGTCGTTTTGCCATTCTGTCGCCTTTTGATATGCCCTAATTCGTATTGAAACGCCACTCTGCTTGTATTTCCAGATGGGCTGGGGTGATCTGGGAGTCTTCGGACAGCCGTCCAAAGAGACCCCGAATCTGGACCAAATGGCCGCTGAGGGGATGCTCTTCCCCAGCTTTTACACTGCCAACCCTCTGTGCTCCCCCTGTGAGTCTGACCACGTCTGCTTCCCTTTTTTAAAAAAAAAATACATATACATTCATTTAACAGAGTCTTGTGTCGGAAGCGTCGTACATGTGGAGCCCCTCGCAGGATCACCAACAATTAATATGGGTCAAAAATGGCAGGGGAGGTTTGTCTCTTTCGTAGTTTTTATAATTATTTCAAAGAATGCATACAGTCATCCTTTAATGTGGCATATTACTGCGATTATTATTATTATTATTATTATTATTATTATTATTATTATTATTATGTATTTGCAGTAGCTACCTTCCCGTTTCCCTAGTTTGTAACGCTCCCTAAAATGGCCTTAAAACCATTAGGACTATACTCGTGACACTTAAAAACCTCATGGACTCACATCCTTAATATTAAGGATTGATCACTGTCCACGCGATTAAAGCCTCTACCCGCACTCCCAGAGGTAAGAGATAGTTAGAGCATCTCACACGAACAGTGATTAAGGGGGAGAAAAGAGAATTTTTGGGTTGAGAGATTGGTAGTAGACGCCGAAATCCTGTAAAAGACCGTTCCCTCAGCTTTATGAATAATTCAAAAGACTAAGCTACACACGCTTGGATGATAGTGGTAAGAAGGCTCATTATGGTAATGGGGATAATGTACTTTTGAAATATGCTAATTAGACCTAATTTAAGAATTTGCATAAATGTGCTATTTAAATGAGATGTGCCATTAGGCCTTTTCTTTTCTAATTAATATTTCAGCAAATAAGACTTTATCAATTATTAATCTCATACGTGTGTGATTTGGGCACCGTAAGGATGTCATAAGTGCACTGCCTGCAACTTTGCATCAGTGTTAGGGAGAGGGAACTATGTCAGAGGCTTGTCATTCTTGCGCATTAATTAGAATTTAATCACGTTCAGGGACATTATCATACACGTTTATAAGAATGCTTGGCTTTAGCTTTCCGTGCATCTTGTGTGTGTGTAGTATGTGGGTGTGTTGTTAATGTTGAGTTACTTGTATGGGGCTTAATCTTCTTTAAGGCTGAATCACTGGCATATGTGCTGAAGCATTATCAGTTCAAGGCTCACATAATGCAGTCTGTCTGCATCCCGGTGAGCAAGGCTTTGTAGGTAATCAGGAAATAAAGTCTGTGTGCCAACTTCTATTAAAATGTCTTGTCATGCCACACAGCATAATTACCTGGAATTAAAAGCGAATAGTTTTCCTACCCAAGGACGAGTCAGCTGAGCAGGTAGAGGGAAGGAAACGAGGCCGTGAGTTATTCATAGATAGGCGTGAACAGGGGATGGAGAAAAGAAATAAAGGAAGATAGAAAGAAACTGTGAGTTGTTTAAGAGTGACCGCATCTGTTGCTGCATTTCTCAGCCAGAGCTGCACTGCTGACGGGGAGGCTACCGGTCAGGAACGGCTTCTACACCACCAACGGCCATGGAAGGAACGGTGAGGCCTTTATGTCGTCGGGGGCGGGGGGGGGGTCGCCATCTCCGTCACCCTCAGTCACAACACTTGCTGTTTCAGACCAGGAGGGTCTGCCGGTGTCCTGAGGGGTGCGGCAATGTTTTTGAGTCGCATTTCAGCTTCAGTTATTCCAAGCAGACAATTCATGTCCCCCTCATGCCACAAGTGACGTGATTTCTGCAGATAATTCCCCTGATTGAGATGGTAAGAGGTAACCTAGATTGCGTGCCAGTAGAACTAATGGCTCTTGAGGACTGCAATTAAGTACTCCTGTTTTAAAGACCGAGATGCCGCTTGTTTTACTCTCCATAGCAGCCAAAAAAAAAAAAAAACTCAAACCTGCCTGGTCGTGATTCGCGTGGCAGCGTTAGGAAACGTGTTCATGACGCCGCTTCAGAGACCCGCGGCGAAAGCCTGACGCCTTTGTCTTTGCTCTCCTGCGGATCCCTGTGCCGGACACGCTTCTTACAGCTTACACCCCCCAGGAGATAGTGGGAGGAATCGCCCAAGATGAGATTCTGCTGCCAGAAATGCTCAGGAAGGCCGGCTACGTTAGCAAGATCGTAGGCAAGTGGTAAGTGATGGTGACGATCAAGTCAAAGTCAGTATTATTTATTGTTACATCCAATTTTGTGAGGCATGGGTCATACACTGGGACGTCATTTCAATTTCATTGGTCGTATACCCTCAAAAAAAAAAGGAAAAAATGGTATCTGTGCATGTCACTGGTGCTGTACCCTCAAAGGTCTGCCAATTGTACTCTTAGCTGTAGGTAATTGTACAATTTAAGATACAGTAATGGACTCTGAGGAACATTTCTGTATCATTGTTGGTACATTAATGCTGTTTGTACCTTTGGGATGTTCCTCAGTCTATTTCTGTACCTTAAAAGGTACAATTACAAGGGTACAGGCCCAGTGACAAGAAAAGGTACAAAGTTTTATCCATTTTTCTGAGACTGTAGTGCAAGAAACATTAATATAGAATATAAATATATAAGATGTTTAAATATGACACTTGGACAGGAAATAAAACAGAAAGTGCAAATGCACTGTGAAACTGAAGGAACCGGAATGTGCTTGTGAATACAATTGGGTTGCATTGGGTTTATGAAGGAAAATGATGACATATCAACGCCATGGTTCACGCTCCTTTGGTCCCTTGTCCGGCTTTCCTCAGGCACCTCGGCCACAGGCCCGGATTTCTCCCTCTGGAACATGGCTTCGATGAGTGGTTTGGTTCCCCGAACTGTCACTTTGGGCCGTACAACAACTCCGACCGGCCCAACATCCCCGTGTACAAGAACTCGCAGATGGTGGGCAGGTGAGGCTTATGTGTGCGGTGTGCAGGAACTCACCCGGTTCCTTGTGCTCACGTTTGGCTGCGGGGGGGGGGGGGGGGGGGGGGGGGGGGGGGGGGGGGGGGGGGGGGGGGGGGGGGGGGGGGGGGGGGGGG
>JAODUD010000008.1:16951940-16966119 GCA_026784285.1 Stomatorhinus walkeri
CACTTGCAAACTCCTCCGACGTCTCCCGTGTGCGTCTCTGCTCATCAACGGACCCGGCGGTGCTCGAACCACCACAATCGTTAATGAAATATTGCAATATTCATGTGCAGCTAGACCAGCACAGCCATGATGGTCCAACAACTAACCAGCACCAATTAAAGCAGCACTTCAGCAGAGAAGTTATTCTTTATAAGTATCAACACGCTCTAGCATGTACTTGTATGCGTGGTTTCAAGTGTTTTCGAACCGGGACTTGATTTCTGGTAACTGTTGAAATTAGTAGCATACGGTTCATTCAGTTAATTTTCCGCCCTGGCTTTCAGAGATGTGTGTCCAATAATGAAAGAGCCCTCTGCACTCGCAGCTGTGGTTGATCTGTTTGAAGAACAAACAAAGCAAACATTTCCTCAAGTTGATATCGTAGCGGGTAAGTTGACACCCCGATTAAGATTCAGATCTCGGTCAGAGTTATTCTATTTTTGAATGTTCCTAGTTACTAACTGGTCTCGTGGTTTTCTTATATGTAGGCATAGAAGCCAGAGGATTTCTTTTTGGACCTCTCTTAGCCCAAAGGTTGGGAGCAGGCTTCGTGCCGATCCGTAAGAAAGGGAAACTCCCTGGACCTACAGTGTCTTTGTCTTATACCCTTGAATACGGAGTGGTAAGTTCATCACACTGACTTTTTGTCTTGCTAAAAAAATACTTAACGTGTTCCAGTATTGCGTAAGGAAATTTCCTGAGCAGATATCAATCTATAGCAAATTCCAGAGCTTGCATTTTACGGTGCCCATTGAATGTTTACATAGCCCTCTTAACACTTTGGTCATAGTTCCTTGACAAGTGCATTGCTTGTTGGCAGTGATTTATTCTTGAAAGATTATGAGCTAAACTAATGGGTATGTGTGTGTTTTGCAGTCTGCAGCTCAGTTGACACTGCTTGACTTTTTTTTTTTTCATTCTGTCAAACCTTCTAGACATTTCACCTCAGTATTGGATATGACAGTTTTTAAAAAGATATTTAAAATAAAAAAATCACGTAGGCTACTGTAAACTCCGGAACCAGAGTTAACCTAAACTGGCTAGTAAGTGTGGACGTTAGGTAAACAAGGAGACCACACTCTGTTGAAGACTTAAAAAGCCCATTTGTTTGACACCACTGTCACTGCCGGATTTGCGGCCGCATGCGTGTGTCCTGTGTGCTGCACCTGCTCCCAAAGTTTACAGTGCATTCATGCCACATTTTTGTTTTTGTGGCATTAATTTGCGCATGTGCGTTATTCTTTGACTTTTTTTATAGCTTAAGTGAGGCTCCAATGACCTCTAACGCTGTGCTCTACAATACATACATACCAACGAATCCAGGGACTGTCTGACACCACAGACAGTTTAAATATCTTAGAATTAAAGTATCTCATAAATAAATGTAATCGTAGTTATTTTTGGTCCACGGTTTGAGTCGTTCTTTGCATTCAGGACGTCCTGGAGATCCAGGAAGATGCAGTGACAGCAGGACAGAAGGTTATACTCATTGATGACCTGCTGGCAACTGGGGGTAAGTTGATGTCTGTGGCTGCTTCATTTATGTACTAATCACCGACATCTTTGTTTTGGCTAATCAAGAAGGAGCACCCTATTCAATGAAAGGTTAACTGAACTGTTTGGTATGATATTTAGATTATTTACCAGTCTGGAGGTATTTTGGTCTTGCTGTAATGTACTACTTCAGACTGGTGGAAATGCATTGCTCGTTAATGTGGCCATTTGAAAGGGTAGTCTGTCACCATTATAAACATGCGCGATTAGTAGCTCGCACTGGTAACTTAACACGGGTGTCTTTTTCTTCAGGCACTATGCATGCTTCCTGCCAGCTGCTGGAGAAGCACCAGGCAGAGGTGCTGGGCTGCTTTGTGATAATCAAGGCGAAGGATCTGAAAGGGGAGGAAAAGCTTCATAACTACAAAGTATTCTCCCTGCTGCAGTTTTGAGGCTCCACCCCCAGAGGGTTGTCCTTCCTCTACGCAAACATCCCACGTGATCCTTTAGCCAGTCAACTGACCTGGGCGGAAAGTTGAACTTGACATTCCACAGATTATTTGCAAACGTTGTGATTCTTCTGGAAATTTTTTTAGGCAAAGTGTGTGACCATACAATAGATTCAGTGAGCCTCACGCTAGAACCAGTCATAGAAAGTGATTTCTTCCGGAGTCGCTCATATGAGTGATCTTGGAGAACTTTCACAGATAATTTATCTTGAACGCTCCCTACTGTTTGGCCCTTAATGTGCAATTGCTTCATCCTGGGTATGACTTTATCATCTAAATCCAGCCTCACAAGGAGGTCCTCCAGTTCAGAGTAAACTTGGGGTTTGGTGGCAAGATTGGCACTTCAGCCACCGGGAAAACTCACACTGGTCCATTTGGACTGGTGTGGTGCTGAGGTATCACCATGTGGTGGTGTGGCAATGAACTCTAATCAGTGCATGCTCCTTACCTTGTCTTGGACGTGAACGCAATTTACGAGTGGTCCAGACCTGTCGTAGTCTTCTGTTATCCAAATCACCAATACATTATATATTTAATTACTTGAAAGTGATTTTGACTTTTTATGCTTATGTTAAGTTTTAATGCCTGGTCCACGTCAGAGGCGTGGTGTTTGTTGGGAATGTCAGCTGATGACTATCCAGGATGCAACAGAGTCACATTTGACCAAATATGTCTTTATCTCCTTATACATGTAACACGATTATATGTATAAACCACAAAATAAGCACAGTAATATCAATCCATTGTCCTGGGCCATTGTAGAAGATAACCAGGCCAAATGAGTATTTTGGTTCTTTGAAAGTTGCATTCTTCACTAAAAGGGAATGGCACACGAGCCCAATGTTCTCCATACTCAATTACGAAGTGTAAAATGAAGAGGTTACGCAATGACAATGTACAAATAATGGAAATGAATGAATTCTTAATCGTCAAATTTATGCAATCTTTAGTAAATCTGTTCAGTTAATTGCAGGGAATACAAAAAGCAACTTTACTGAAGCTCCCTTCCCTACTTATAAAAAAGCTTGTGAAATCAGTCAATAGATTCAGAACTGGGCAATGAAGAGTGTCAAAGTACAGTGACCTACAGAATGCACCACCCTCTACATGATTACATCAGCAATGGTAGTTACACAAGTCTTGACTAAAACTCCCCCAAGATTCTACTGAAGTTAAAACCTCACATTAGCAGATATGATACCAAAACCAAAAAGTCAAACACCCTTTATTTAAAAACATCCACACTAACTGCACACTATCCTTCAGACATTTCAGCACTTCTCCTCCTCCTCCTGCATCTTCTTGTTCAGCTTCTGCAGAATCGCGTTCAAATCCACAGTTTTGTTCAGCTTCAGGTAGGAATCCTTCCTGATCTGGTGGACGGTCAGCCATTCAGGGGCGAGTTCTGCCAGCAGACACAGGTGCTTCTCCATCTCTCCTGAATTTGGAGGGAGAGCTTAAATCGTACGTATGCCGGTATCGGTTTCCGCATTTCAGAACCGCACAACAACTGGTTGTGTATATGGCAGCTATTCAAGCACCTGCTGAAACTAGAGAACCCTGTCTGTTTTCACATCTAATTACAGCCATAAGCCTCTGGTTCCAACAATGCAGTAAACTAACCAGTCCTTCCCTCCTAGTTTTTGGGAGGTCCAGTACTCGTTATTAAAAATTTCAGTGTTACATGTAACCAGAGAGCCATGTACGTACCACTACTGAGTGTGGAGCGATAGCTGGAAGTCATGTGGTTGCAGGCCACCTCCATGACTAAGGCCGGCTTCTTCTCTGCCACAAAGACGTTACGCAGGATCCTGGCGAGCTCTGCCAGCCGTGACATCATCAGCATGCGCTCTTCCTGCTGAGGACTGCGCATCATGGCGGCCTGGAGCTTCTGAGCCTCCTTTGCCCTGATCTGAAGCGGACCAATACTTAGCATCTCGTAATTCTTCAGATAAATACAAAGAAACCTTTGCTGTCATGTTTAATCTCGTTAGTTGTGCTCGGCGATTCAGTGACGGTGTCATTTTATTGTTAGGTTTGTGGCGATGGCAAAGAAGGACGGCAGGACAGGGAGAGACGTACCCTCTCTACGAGAGACTGGGAAATTCCTGCTAGAGCGCGAGGAGTTCCAGCAGGAGCAGACTGTGCTTTCTTTGGGGGCTCCGAGTCCTTCGTCACAGGCACTTCAGTCTTCAGGGCCAGGTTAGACAAGGCCTTTTCCATCTGTGGAGGATAGCCCAGTTACAGGAAAGCTAATGAATTTCAGCCGTTGCACTCGAGTCCACCTCTACGTCCCAAGGACCAGAATTACTGTGGTTACCTTCGGGGTCATCAGAGAACGGGCCTTGTCCAGAACTTCCTGGGCAGTCGTTAGCTTGTCCAGCTGCGGTGGTCGAGGCAGCTCACTGGGCTGTATGTTGGGGACCTCATCCACGTTGAAGCGAGGATGCCAACGGGTTAGCTTGTCATCGGGGACACTTAGAGGAGGGTCCAGGGAGGTCAGGAATGCCTGGGGAGGAAGAACCCATTTTCAAACTAAATCTCGCAATAAATTCTAAAGCACAACAAATATTTAACGGTGAAGCAGCACTTACCCGGTGGTGCTGCTTCACAATGCCAACTAGGTTTCGGTGGAAAGTGCGTCTCCTCTCCAGCAGACGCGAAGCTGAAAGTTGAGGCCGTGTGCTACTCTTCTCTGAAAGAGAAGAGAACTTAGTGTTTGTTTCCAAAATATCAATTCCAACTATCATCATCCCAGCCATGAGGATTAGTCTGAGAAGAACCTTACCATCTTGGAGAACTGGCTCCAGTGTTAGCTGGTAGCTTGACTTCTTTGCGGTGGTACTAAAATTAGGAATGTTTTTCTCTTGACGGAAGGTGTATGCTGAAGGATAGACCGTCTTAATCTGACCAACATGATTCTCCTCGAACCTCCTGTATAGACATGACACATTCGATAATGGAACATCCAGAAACCAGATTTCTGCGTCCATTTAGGTGTTTAAGAATAGCTTTTGTCAGTAACAGATTCAGGTTTGACCAACACCAGAACAAAGCATTGCCGCATTTTCCTTACTTGTGCATCATATCTTGGACGCCCTGCTTGACTTTGGCAAAGGTGACCGTCTCAGAACGATTGAAGAGCATCCCCACAATGACTTCTGTGCTCCTGAACATCTCTGCCAGAACTTTGTACTTGTAAGGCAGGGAGAGGCCATGTGGAACATCTTGGGCGAGTGTGTGGTAGCGCTGGTATGCCGGTACCTTCTCACTGTGGAAATACATTTACATGTACAATTCTCCATGAAGAAGACCCTGTTCTGGCCACCATCATAAAAAATGTAACCACTAGAAATTAAGATGTTAGTGACCCCTTTAAGGAGGTTTATGGCTGTCCTGGAAGTGTCACCTCAATAGTAGTCCGCATTTATCTCATAAGAGGTTATTAACCAGCACCACACCTAGGTAGCATCAATAACTCAGTAGCTCTATACCTATCCTCGGGCTCAGGCGGAGTTTCCACTGTGGCAGCTTTCCCCTCTTCAGCCTTGTCCTCCTTCCGCTGCTGAACTCTCGCCACCAGCTCCCGGGCACGTGCAAGTGTGGCCTTGACATCAGATGTGTCGACGCTGGCAGCAGGAACGGGAGATGGCTTCTGTTTCTGTTCTTGGATCTTCTGGAGACGGGACTTAAGTGCTGCAACGTCCTCTCTGGAGAAGGTCTGTAGGGGGAAGCAAGTCCCTTTAAAACAGTCTGCTTACAACCCAAAGGTAGTTGGAGATAAAAGACAAATTAGGACTAAACACAAGCTCCAGAGAAGAACTGATATATACAGGACTATCAACAGCAGGCATCAGGAAATGTACATCGTGGCTTTTTGATAATTACCTTCTGTTTCCGCACTGGAGAGGAGCTGGCACCCTGATTCGAATTCTTAACCTCATTTTCACCAGATAATGAGCTGTGGTTGTCCGCAGGTTTGGTCACCTACAAACAAGTTGAATAAAACAGTACATAAGTTTAGTCACATGCAATGAGGTATAACCCCCCCACCACAGTAGAATCATAGTGACATACAGTTAATGTTCAGGCCTACTTTCCTAGTAGAAACCAAAAAAACGAACAGGGACATTATCCCATCATTGTCCCCTACGAGAGCCATGGAGTGCACCTAAAACTGGACGGTAGTATCAACAAACTAAACATGGAGTCTACCTAAAAGACACCAAAGATCAAATCAGATGTTATGCATTTTAAAGTTCTGGGTACAATTATTGACTAACACGTGGAGCAGTGAATCTGGTAAGTCATTCTGGCCAGCATTAACGACGCCTTTATAAATTACATATCAGTAAATCCAATAATACCCACAGAGCGCTGGGATGACCCTTAGAGGGCCCGATCCGGAAGTTGTCGTGGAGCCACTGATCATGCATGTCGACACCAAACAGTACACAACTAATTAACTTGCTTATTGGATGCTTTTATCCGAAATGGAAAAGTTACAATTTGTGTTTGCTTCCTGGGATTTGAACTGACGACCTACGCGCTGCCATCTATTTAAGTGCTACAGCTTGGGTAAAGCTATTCTTAGGGAATAAAAAATACACGATACCGTTGACTCCCTTTGTTGTCTGGCGGCGTTATTTTCATTAGTTTGGTACTGTATGAAAACTGCTGACAATCACGCCAAAGTTAATATTCACTGCACACAGTATAATGTCGGTAATCGACAAACACATTTTATTCAGAAACTCGACATACCTGTTCCTTAGATAGGACTAGTTTTTTTCTGGCGGATTTCTTCTGGGTCTTCACCTCGGCAGTTTTCGACGAAGTAGGGCTAATCTCCCGACCCAGATCCACCCGAACACGCTTCTTTGCAGAGCTATCCCCAGGAGGGAACAGTTCCGAAGAAAGGTTGAACTCAGACGAAGTCCGCTTGGGGGTCCGAGGACATTCCTTTTGACTTTGCTCAAAGGATTTTTCCAAAGGTGTATCGGAAGTCTCCTCTTTATCCACCAGTGAACCGGCCGCAGCTTTCGGGTTATGTTGTACGGCTTTTTTGGAGCGCGTAGATCTAGTTGTAGCCGGTCTATTTGCAGCTGCATTCTTCGTCCGAGTGGATCTTGTGTTTTCCTCCCTTATCGCAGTCCTCTGCACCTCAGTTTCTACAAATGCTTTCTGTTCACTTTTGCCCGTAAGATGTCTAGCAATACCGCTACGCTTGCTCTGGGCAAAGAAATCTGTTACGCGAGCTTGAGACATTTTTGCCCGTTTATGTCCGTAATGACCTAAACAACTTAGTACGCGTTTCTAATGCAATTAAAAATATACATCTACGGTCAATCAAGCCACCTAGTCTACCTCTCTCTTGCCTTACTAGAAGCTGCGAGGAAATAAGCTTTCGCGCGAAACACACCCATGTGACTCGTCTGGTCCGCGTAGCACCAATGGCCGCACGGCCCTCCCTTTGCGCATGCGTACTCATGTTAATATAAGTGATTGATCCCGCCCCTTCTCTCCGCGTTCTTCATCTAGTCTATTAGTTCTTGGAGATGATAGGGCTGTGCTGTCCAGGTTATATTGATTAAAAAATATATGTACTTACGCAATATTTCTTTAATTCCATAAGGAAGATGGGAAATTAACCAAATGATATGTAATCAATAATAAACCTCCCCAGAAACTTAAAATCAAAGCAGTTTATATGTTATATTGTATGATCCTGGTAGCAACATATTTTAAGTAGCAGAGTTTTATTTTTGATTTATAAGAAGACTCACAACTGCCGTTTTCAGACCAGTTCGTGCTGCTTTATAAGTTTTTGAATAAGTGACATGGACAAACTAGTCAAATGCAGCGTAATGTGTTGCAGAAGTGTACCTCGCAGGGCACACTGATACGCCAATCACTTACACAGGCATGCAAGTTACATTACAAGTGTTTTTGGGCTGGGGGGGGGGGGGAACCCACGACTGCACGGGAGTGAGGTGTGCGCCAAGCGCCACCGTGCATTTAGGCGAGAGAGACTCAACCTTTACCAGCATATTATAGGCAAATTGGTATAATTTTAGACATTCTTTAAATATTTATCGTGTATTACTATAACCATAATTAGATTCAACTCAACGTGTGCGAAACTTAGGGGCTGTAGTTAGACATTAATGGATAGGGGGCTGGGTCTTTACTGGAGGGGGCGATGACAAACTTATGTATAATATAAGAAAGCAATTCATGACTGAAGTCAATAAATGCCCGTTTTTCCGGGGGGGGCTAAAGCCCCCATAAAACAGGCCTAACGACGCCTCTGTCACTAAAGTCAGCACTTCATGAAGTACAAACAGGAATAATTGGGAGTGATGTTCCGTTGCTGTCCCGTCGATATTCACTAGGTGGAGCTATTTTACAGTAATACAAGGCTAATGGTAGAAAACTGGGCGAAGGACGAGGCAGGTTGAGTACACAGGCACCAGTGAAGTCATGTTGGCAAAGTAAGAAAAGTCCTTTCTGACTAATAAATGAGCGGGAAAGTTACAGCAGGACAGGGCCGATAAGTGCAAATAGAGTTGCTCTATCTGAAGCGTACATGGAAAATGCTACACGTTTTTATTTTATTTATCACTTTATATATATATATATATGTGCGGGTGTTATTTTCGAAAACTTGGTAATGACGTTCCTGAAATGCCATTATTATTTTGGTGTTTGGATGACAAAGCACATTATCACAATTATTTTTTCACATTAAAAGTGGTCTTATACATTTATTTGTGATTTGTAAATGCAAACTTCATCTATGGCGAGTTTATAAGACAGTAGGTTATAAACGGTTTGGAGATTTTTTTTTCTCTAGCAACAGTGTAAGGCCAGAGGAACCTCGAGGTATTTAAGTGCGAATAAAGGGATATCTCAAAGTGTATATACATCAATAAATGGTAGTCCTTTGAAAATGGAATCGTTTTGGTTGCGGATATTAAAAACCGTTAAACTTTACTAATTTAATTCTGTCTTTGATTTGTATTTTTGAAGTATTTCATATAGCAGTGTAAAAAATAAACATATTAGTTGTGCTGCTTCTTTTCACACTTCTTGTTCCC
Source organism: Stomatorhinus walkeri (assembly GCA_026784285.1). Taxonomy (NCBI): domain Eukaryota; kingdom Metazoa; phylum Chordata; class Actinopteri; order Osteoglossiformes; family Mormyridae; genus Stomatorhinus; species Stomatorhinus walkeri. The sequence continues at coordinate 16,961,083 of JAODUD010000008.1, forward strand.
TACTATAAAATAAGAAAGTCTGCGCTCACATTTCCGAAATGTGCAGCAAACTCATAACTTTGTTTCTCGTGTGTCACGGGTGGGGCGAAAAAGATATAGATGTAAAGCAAAAATCAATTTTAAATGTTTCTAAACTCTTAACTGTCAAGGCTCCTCCATACAGTGCGGGGAGCGGGGCTGTCTTTCGCAGGAAGGCGTTACGGGGTGGGCGCTTCTTGCAGCGATGGGTGTAGTTAGCCTGCGTGAAAATGCGCTTCGCTGTAGGTAGCGGCGGGCGAAGGCGACACCTCGCAGGGAGACCCGGACGACCGGACCCTTGGGCTTAAAGCCGAGGAAGAAATGCGCACGAAAGCGGCCACAGTCTTCGCGTGGTCATTCGGGGCTGGAAGAACAGTGCGGCTATTGCAACACAAAAGGATCACTTTTTCCATGAATATGTGAAATTTGCCGTACTGGGAATATTCTGTCTTCCAAAGCAGTGAGTAAGAGAGAAAGAGACTTATGCAGGGGCGTGTTGCTGGGTTTGTTGATTGTCTTGTGTTTGTCTGAAATCGTGACGTCATGAAGAAACTTCTTTTGACCAGGTAGGAATTGTCAAGTGGACCTTGTTGGATCTGATACCTCCCTTTGACATGCGCGAGATCTTGGGAGCGCATTCATGCTGCCTTGGCGATGGAGTGCTTCTCTGGATCTCCGCGCCTCGCTGCAAATTTTCACGCTTAAGATGAACGTTGGTCCCGAAGAGGATCGGTTTAATCTGAATACTGGGAATTTGCCGTCGTGTTGAGGAATGCTGCTGCTCGGGGACTGAGCCTTTCGGGACGCGCTCATGGAAGTCCGCGTGGTTTGCGTCTGCTACTGCTGCCTGCTGCCCATATTCCTGCTAGCAGGTAAAGTATCTATTCCCGTCATCTGGGTGTTTGTTGATGATTGTCATTACAATTAAGAACATACACAGTGTGTATGTACAAATGCGTCATGTTCTGCACTGTTGCAAGCCAAATGATAACTGTTTGGTTTGGGGGAAGAAGTGTACAATGTTTTGTATTTCACAATGCACTGCTGACTTGTTGCTTTAGAGTACAGATATGTGATGTACAGTATCGTTTAAAATGAGATTCTTATGGGTTATAAAAATGTAATTGTAATTGTAAAATACCGCAGTAGTACTTTTGGATAGTCTGTAAAGTTTGATGATACTGCAGTCAAATTATTAAGCTTGTTGAGATTTTTAATAGAGTTAAAAATAATTAATACTGTAGTCTGTAGTGTAGATTTAAGATCGTATTTTTTATATTAACGGAACCGATTTGACGTCTGTATAAATTAATCTTTTTTTTTCCATTTTTATATAGTAACTATGTGTTATGAATTGTGTATTCTGTTTCATTTCCTTTACCTCTCAGGACACCTCCCACAATCCTGGCTGCACAGTTTTTACACAAAAATGGATGTATGGTTTATATGATTTATTGACTGTTGTTGGTGAGGGGGGGGGGGTGTCCATATTCCGGTATAGATTAGAATGGGTTTTTAAGGTATACTGACAGCTTGTTTCATCACTTTGTTCTCGGACTCCTGAATAAGCCACTAGTCCTGACTCATCAGGTGTCATTTCAGGGAACACACCCTCACACTCCTTTTCCGCTGGGCCTAAACACGTCCCGCTGTTAGGATACCTAGCATACACTGCCCTCACTGGTCCTTTTCATAGTGGAAGTCAACTCAGACCTTTTCTCTTAGCATGTTAGCATAAAGATTTTGTGTTTAAATTGTTTAATGTATATGAGGTCATTCTGACTGAATCACCCTAGGTTTTTTTTTAAACGCATTCCATCCTGTTTAGTAATTTCCTTTTCTTCTCATGTCAGCCACTAGCCCCCAGTCTGTGACACTTCTGGCTGTGTTCTGTCAAAGCTTTGGACAGCGCCGCAGTTCTTCTGCAACTGTCGTGAAAAGGTTTTTGACAGGATATCGTTGGGCTTCCTTTGTTGCATGGGCTCCGTGTGACTCACAGGAAGTTAGCTGCACTTTTGTTTCAGATACCACTGTCCTCACCCGCTCTTTAATATGTGGTCAACCAAACTCCAATCCAGATTTTAGCTCTGATTAAAGCCTGGTTATGTCATCTTCCAATATACTATCCTCCTTACACTCCCCAGTGACACATATTACTTATGTACTATGCATGGACTTGCCTTAACTCATTCTTATATACGACCTGTCACATGCCTTAGTGTCTTTATAACAGTCTTTCTGTTGAGGTTATTTTACATTTTGTAATAACTGTTCATTTACGGATATTGTTTTCATGCTCTGCCTGGCTCTGTCTGTCTAACTGTAACTGGCCTTCCCATGCAGAGAGACATGTGACACCACGAAATATGTTGATGACACCTATACCTTTTTAAACTTTTCTTATATGGGAATTAGGAAGTTAACGCATTTAGGACTATTTTATATCAAAGTGTGTGGCATGGCTAATTTTGTCTTTGTTAGGATTTTTGCATTTAGAATTTTTTGCTTTTTTTGTTCAGTAATTTTATGTTTTGAAAGGTTTTAAATGGAGGTTTTTAAATCTCGTTTCACCTTTTGTCTATCGCTCACCTGTGGTTTAGAGCAGGACACTTATGGTCAATCTTTCAAGTGTCATGAGTGTGCCAGCGTTTCCTTGTACTGTTCCTTTAAATTTACCCTGGCATCCTTGTTTAAGACCCTTTTCATGCAACAGAGTGCCGATTGCATTTATTTTTGAGAGGCATTCACAGCACATGTGATTAACAGTGGGCAGTTAAGTCCGCCCCAAGGAAGAAATGCAGTTCCTCTCCCGTTTTTAAATACTGCCTATAATTAAAAAAAAAAGAAAAAACTTTAAGGTGGTTATTATCTAAATTCCACTGCTTCTGAAGTATAATTTCATTTTGCTGTAAGTGGAGTACAGATATATACCATACACACACCTTGATGTTTGGACAGGGCACATTTTGCGTCGTGTCCAATCACAGCCAGGCAGGACAGAATGCCCACCAGTGACAGTTCCAGTTTATTTTCAGTATTGTAAAAACTGTAAAATGGGTGGGGAACCCAAAGACGAAAAACAAAAAGACTGTCGCTGACTTCCTTCTAGTAATTGCGCAGAATAAAAGCACTGTACTTTAAGTTGCACATTATTTACAGCTATGATTCATGCATATTCATGCGATTCCAGTTACCGCTGGAATAATAATAGACTCGCGTGCGTGTATTTGGGAGGCTGCGTCCCGTGTTGTATGTTCAGCATTACACAGAGCCTGTTAAAATGGAGGGTCACCCATGAGGCCAGTCTGCTTTCAGGGGTGTGATGCGTACCCAGCCAGTGGAGGAACCAGTGCAGACCACCAGAGCGTTGACTCTGCTGCTAAAACCTCGTTTTCCCCTGCCGGAGGGACCTGGCGATGGAGTGATAAATCACTCCTTGGGTTCTCCTTGCTGGAGTGTGTTGATAAACACTTCTGCCCTGTAATACGCCCGGAATTATTCAGCTGTCTAATAACACTCATTAAGACAAATTATGCTGCCAATCGCATCAGAAATGCACTATTTAGTTTTTGTACTTTAAAGGTGGCTACTGTAAAAGGTGGGGGGTCAGGTAAGGACGTGTGCCAGCGCATTGCCAGTTAATGGCAGACCTTGTTTTTCTCTGATGGACCGTAACTTCTCAGTAGGTGACGACGGCTGAAGCTGTGCACATTTGGTCCCATTACCTTGATTCATCTCCCCGACGGTCAGACTTGTCAATCAGTTCGACTGCTGCGAACGCAAGAAGCAGAGGAGACAGGAAATGGTGCAAGTCTGAGTTGTAATAAGCGTCTCTCTTTATTCGAGTGTCGGCTTGCGGAGATGACCTCATTCGGGGGTGTAAACAGCTAGGTCGACACGGCTTTTATTTGTTTTATTCTAGTTTGCACCGTTTTTTGTCCATTTATAGAGCTCCATGGTGCGCCGGTTGCGGCCTGTTTTGAAGCTTGCCCTTCTCCGCTGCCCTGACTCCCTGACAAAGCCGTGTGTGATCTGGGAAGGGCCCGGCTGCTAGAGGCACGTGGAGGTCTGTCCTCGTTCACCTGAGCACCAGCAAAAGTTCATGCCTGTTTAGGAGGCTGTGGTTGTGATCCTGTGGTTGCTGGTTCAAATCCCAGAGTCAGCAGAGTCATTTCATTGTTGGGCCAATGGTCGAGGCCCTCAGCCACTTTGAGCCCCAGCATTGTAATAGTCAGATTTCTGTTGGGCTCATCAGCGGTACCCTTTACCCTCATAGTGCTCCAGGGACACCGAATAAGGGGTCTGATCCTGCGGCTGGATCTCCAAGCATCACTCTTAACTGTGTGTGTGTGTTTGTGTGTGAAAGAAAAGAAAGCTAGGTGGGATATGCAAAGAGAAGCATCCCAATGTAGCTGTACTTTTGCATATGGCATCGAAGGGTCACTGATGAATGGAGACGATTGGCTGCAGTGCAATCCGCAGATAATGACGGAAATATCTGCCAAAGTATCTAAGATATTCAATGGGAATCTGTGTTGTTGTGCATTATTGTAAAATCTTCATCCACTCAGATAGAAAGTAATTTTCTCTGGTTTCCAAGCCTCCACAACCACTGAAGTTAGTTGTAATGGAAAACGTATTTCTCACATAATATGCAGTAGATATAATTTTATCTTAATGGTTATCTGTAGTGTTAAGTGTCTCGGTCTGGTAAATCTTTAATACTTACACGCGTGCCTCATTAATTAAATATTAAAAAGCTGGAAAATCTGAAGGACCTGTGTGGCCTCAGATTTATAAGATTTTGTCAGCATCTCTGTAATCCTGCAGCAAACATGTTTTATAAAGCCAGGACTGCCATTAAGCCAAGTGCCGCGATCGGACACGAAATGACTCGTCTGCTGCTTGTTTAACAAGAGACTACGCATCTGAGTGTGCAGATGGCTTTGGTAGCATTGGAGCTGTGATCCTGTGAAGAAGCTGCCCCCCTCCCGGTGACTCATGGGCGCCCCGTGAGCC
>JAODUD010000008.1:17000773-17016412 GCA_026784285.1 Stomatorhinus walkeri
TACTGTACTCCCTATTTTATTCTTGCCTAACTGCCTGACCCAAATGGCTAACCGCCACGTTAGACCAAAGCCAGGAGAGGACTGCCAACTCTGGGCATACCACTTGACCCTATTTTAAGAGTGAATAGACACACCATGTGTTGACTGATAATGTGGCGACCTACACAAATGGCATAGGCTTTTGGCCCTTAACAGAGGTTGAATTCTAGGCATACTTGTGCTAGCTTAGTGGCCCTTCTTCAGGACGTGTTCTCTGTCTTCGTCTTCTCCAGACTCTTTGGTCTCAAAGCCATTCTAAATCCAGGAAACTGCTCGTCTTTTTCCTACGACTTCACCGTCAACGCGGACCACGAGTGGCCGGCGTACGCAAACCCCGGCATCCTCCTGCTGCTCTACTTCGCTATGGCGATGGTGTTTAAAATCGGAAGTCACGTGTCCACGGAAAAGGTTCTTTAAACTTTTGAATATTAACGTGAGCGTGCATGCTGCATTGCCATTGCATACCCATGCTCTGTCTCTCAGCTTGGTAGCCTCTGTTAAATATACGTATCTGCAATCTGTAATTTTACCCAAATCTACGCTGCCTGACAAAAAATAAGTTGCTGTTTGAATTTAAATAAGCAAATACCTAAGAGCCAGTGATTAATGTTTCAGCTGGCAATAATTCCTTTAACTTTAACTGATATTGTGCGCATCTTCTCCTTAGTCACTGAAAATGTATCCTATGATCCTGGAAATGATATTCAGAAGGGGCAAATTATTTGGGCATCAAGCAAAGATTATGGAGTGCCTCAACTCCCATGTCGTCAATACAAGATCTCAGCAAAAATGAATTCCAATCTGAATGAAAATAAATGTTGAGACGTCGCATAAGCTCATAGGAACGATGCCATGCCAAGTGCCCAGGGCGGTCTCATGAAATGTTAAAGGGCCAGCCAGTGTACATCACAGAAAGGTGGTCATGGTCAGGAGTGGATTCCTTAACTTCATTCATTTTGTCATTTGAAAGGGAGACAAAGACGCACTGTCCAGCAGCAGGGTGGAGGTCATCGGAACAGGAATGGAGCAGGTGGAGTTAAGATCTCGGGGTTCACAGAGGAAGGCCGATCAAGATGATAGTAAGGTGGGTAAGAGTTCTCTTTTAATGCTCGTGGTTTATTTTTGCGAGCTACCTTTTTATGTCAGGCACATTTAGGCTGTCAAAGTCCCTTAAAGTAATCCATGCACGACAGTTGCATTCCAGGGAGCCCCTGGTATTTGAGTTGTTCATGTCTTCGTGCAGTTAATGGTTGTGATGGTGGCCGTACTATTATTTAGTTCTCCATTTTCATCTCATATAAAGTTGTGATCGCATGCAGACCGTGTGTTCCCTTGCCTGTTCTAGGAAATGCTGCTGACCGATAGTCCAATGCCAAGATGTGAATCTGAGAGCACCACGGGTCGTATAATCAACGGTTCCAGCCACCAGGACCCGGGTGAGCAGACTTTCAGGGAAATTTAGGCCTCCAGCTAAACATCTTCCGCCAATGACTTGTTGAATTACCCTTGTACTCTCTTCCAGATCTCAGTGGCGCCCCCACTGGACCCGATGGGGATAATCCCCTTCTCATTGCGGGTCGGATGATCATGCAACAAAGCTACGTATGTGCTCTGATTGCAATGATGGTAAGAGTCATTTACCCTAATTTAATTTTACTCATGCTTTGAAAATTCTAATTTTCTTTCAGTTAATTACTTCTATAGGATTTAAGTTTTATGTTATTTAAATCAGGGGTGGCCAATCTTATCCAGTAAGGGCCATTGTGTCTCTGGGTTTTCGCTGCAACTCCCTGATTAGATTACTAATTAAGTGACTGATTGGATGAAGAGTCCTCACACCTGGGTTTAAACAGCTGACCTACAGGTTATCCCAAAAACCTGCATACACACTGGCCCTTTGTGGATAAGACTGGCCACCCACGGTTTAAGTGATTACGAGTGAAATTACTATATCCTCATAATCATTGGGGTATGAATAGTACAAGAAATATGGTGTTGATCTCAAACCATAATCATCAATAGTCTAAGCACTGAGGTAGTTGTTGCGCCTGTTTGCTTTTAATGAGGTGACTCCTTCTCCAGGTGTGGAGTATTACCTACCACAGCTGGCTGACCTTCGTGTTGCTGCTCTGGGCATGTCTGATCTGGATGGTGCGGGCGCGCCGCCACTTCGCCACGCTCTGCTCGCCCTTCATCCTGCTCTACGGCCTGTCGCTCTGCAGCCTGCAGTACGTGTGGGGAATGGACCTGGAGCTGGAGCTGCCCCACAACGTGGGCACTATGAGCTTGAAGCAGCTGGGCCTGGACCGGACCCCACACCCCTGCCTCCGCCTGGGACCCATGGTGAGGAGAGAGCACCAAGAATTTGAGAAAGGGGAGGATCAGGGGCCATTTTCAATAACCCCGAACTTGCGTCCATATCTTGTAAATGTGGCCCAAACATTTTGCCAAACAGCCAATGAGTAGTCTGTTCCTCATCATTCTCCCCTTTTCTTTGCATTTGCAGTTGCTCTACACGTTGACCTTTTGGCTGCTGCTACGACAGTCTGTGAAGGATAACTTCAGCAGGAAGAAGATGTCGACCACCCCCCTGCAAGAAGTCACTACTGGAGGTGGGCAGTGTTGACCAGATGGCCACCAAAGTTAATCCTGGCCTCAGCAGTATCTCTGTGGGTCTGGATATCTGATGTGTCATTATCTCATGTTCTCGTGCCTATCTCATGTTCACATAGTGTATTTTGAACCATTTGCAAAAGAAAATCTGGGAAAAACATCCTGTATTGCCAAGTGTAGATTCTAGTTGTATGGGTTACTGCTTTGTGTTCATTCAGACTGTTCCTTGGTTCATAGAAGATAGACAGGCACCAGATGTATGGAAGATTTAAGATCCATAATTCTATTGTGGTTAGTTTTGGTGAACTACCATATTAACTGTAAGACATTGCCCTGCTCATGTTTATTTATGGTTCCCACTGCCCGTTTACCTTCAACTGCATGGCATTGTCAGGTTGTCTAGCAGACCCTCTAAAAATGTGAATTCTGCACTCCCTCTACTCATTGAATGCGGTAGCTTAAATACCTGGCAAGGAGACAATAATACCTGGCATGGAGCTTTTCTTGGAATGGCTGCATTACTGTGCCTCATCATTCATCTTCATACCTTCCTAACAACTGAACTAGCTGAAATTTTACATCCAAGGTAAGAATGTTAATTTTTTTTTTGGTCCTAGAGAATGCTGGGCAGAGTGAGTCCGTTCTGAAGGTGCTGGGAGAGATGGCTATGAGCTTCTACGCCAAGTATTGGATTTATGTGTGTGGCGGCATGTTCATCATGGTCAGCTTTGCTGGCAAGCTGGTTGGCTACAAGATTGTCTACATGTTGATCTTCCTGCTCTGCCTTTGTCTCTATCAGGTAGGCTACACCCTGAACTCCGCCCAAGTCTATTGTTCTCTTCCACATAATCTGAACCCCTAGTCACTGACCCTGAGATGCTGTAACTCATCACATGTTTTTAACTCTGCCTACTATGGTTTTCATCACTGTAGTCTAAATCCAGCAATCTTTGTGAATAAATTCCCCACCCATTCTTTATCATTGACATTCTTTTGGCTTCATCCACACTGGTCACCAGCCCTGTGCCCTGACTGTAATGTTCCTTCTTCTAGGTGTACTACTCTCTGTGGCGAAAGTTGCTGAAGGTCTTCTGGTGGTTGGTGGTAGCCTACACTATGCTGGTTCTCATCGCCATCTATACATTCCAGTTTGAGGACTTTCCCGCCTGTTGGAAGAACTTCACCGGGTTTACAGAAGAGCAGTATGACATACTTTTTCAAGTTATAGATGAATGAAATCTTGTTCTGTGCTTTGGATTAAGGATAATTTGATCATGAGCCTCATGGTGTGGGGTCCTACAGATTTATAATTCATTCTGAAATACTCCCAATGCACTTGATACATGGTGAGATGACTTCTGTGCAAATTATTAATTGAAGCAATTAAGAGCTAAGGAATGAATTGGATACTGTACAGCCCCCCAGGTAGAGTTGGGCGTTCCTGCCCCAAGCAGAGTTTGTTTGAAGGGACAGCTGTGTAGTTTCAGTCCACTTGCTCTTTACGCAGGCTGGCTGTCATCGGCCTAGAGACTTTCCAGCTGTCAGAGCTCTTCACCAGCATCCTCATCCCAGGGTTCTTCCTGCTGGCCTGTATCCTGCAGCTGCACTACTTCCATAAGCCCTTCATGAAGATCACCGATTTGGAGAACGTCAGACCGATTCACAAGTAGGACCTGCAGCAACTTGTCTTTAGCCTTTGCTGCACGTCAGGCTCAGTCCTATTGCTGTTTTATCCTACTCCCATCATTTGGTGAATCCCATCATTTGGTGATATTCTGAGTAGTGTGCACACATTCTTATTCTGCCGACATGCCCGCAGGAAGAAACATGCCCGCAGATCAGAGACACTACAAGCCACAGTACAAACCGGACTTGAAGAGGAGAACCAGGAGACTGATTTAGGGGACGATGATTCTGAGGATGAAGGTGAGAATATTGAAACGAACTCCATTATGTCTGTAAGGACTGGAAGAGATTTGGGATTTTTGTCCTGGCTTATACGGCTCTGGAAAAATTTAAGATACCACTCTCTATTTTAAGAAATTTTGTATTTTTGAATCCTGGTTTAATCTCAATACACTGTGAGGCAGGCTGCTTCCAGCTCAAAGTTTCTAAGACACCAGTACACAAGAACAAGGTGAAGCAGGAGACACTGGGAATGACCAGAAACCAGCCAGGAAGAGGGCAGAAGCCATTTTCTAATGCCGGGAATGACCGTCAACTTATCCGGCAGTGGCTCATAAATCGGAGGATGACCTCTAGTGACCTTCAAAAAGAATGGGGAACATTAAGTGGTGTGAAATGCACTGCTAGGACAGTTCATAACAGGCTCCTAGAAGCAGGACTGAAGACCCATAAAGCAAGGAAGAAGGCCTTCATCAATGAGAAGCAGGGAAGAGCCAGGCTGGAGTTTACAAAAAAATAATGCATATTTTATAACGTACCCATAAATTGAGAAATGAGTGACATTTTTGCTGTGGTTTCCTAATTTTTTCCAGAGCTGCATATAATGGATGTATGACATGTCCTGTGGACCATTCTTGCGTTTTAACCCTGGTGTCTTGGATTTGAAGCCTAACCTTTCCTGTATTTCTCATCTTTCAGTTTATGTGATTCTTCCCCCTCTTCCTGTCCACCAAGGTATGATGCCCAGCAAGTGGGGCCTAGTGATGGACAGGCTGATGGTGCTCTTCAGGAAGTTCTCAGAAGTCCTGACCCAGGTGCAGGCCTTCATCTGGAGAGTCCTGGAGCTGCACATCCTCAAGATTGTAGCCTTCTTCACCATCTGGGTGGCACTGTTGGAGGTCAGGGTTCTGGACCAGATATGAAGCCTCTGAAACGCGTGTTTTAAGCCTGGTACTGTTGAAGCTCCCGCCCAACACCATCGAACTTTGTTCCCTCAGCCCTCGGTGATGAACCTGGTGTTGGTGGTTCTCTGGGCCTTCGCCATGCCGTACTCCCGTTTCCGGCACATGGCCTCGTGCCTGTCCACTGTTTGGGTGTGCATCATCATCGTCTGCAAGATGCTCTATCAGCTGAGCGTTGTCAATCCTGCGGAGTACTCTAGCAACTGTACCCTGGTGTGTAAAAAACGAGAATGAGACGACATAAATCCCTGTTTATGTACACACGATCTGACATTTCCATTCCACTGTGCTTAAATTAAAGAGAATGGCTCATTCATGGTTTTATGCCCACACAAATACAGACTGAAATACCTTCACAACAGACCAGTACTGCTGGAGCGAAAACAAATTTAATTAGGAAAAATTACAGGCATTATCATGATAAAAATCTACTAAGGTGTTTATCTGTGGATTTAGTGGCTGTATTAAAGAAAGAGCCCTCTTGTCTGTTTTGGGAATTTACATCAGCCCAGGCAGAGATTATGGCTTCACGGGCTCCTTGTTTGTAGCGGCATTCGCAGTCACTACAGCTTCTTTGTTTGTTCTCCAGAACTCAAGAGTTAATTTAACAGAAAGCATGCATTTGCCTGAACTCCGCTCTCCGCTTGCTCACGGCGTCTTTCCTTGTCAACATGTAGCCCTTCTCCAATGAAACCAACATGAGGGATGTTGAGTTACTGAACTCCACACTTTACAAGGAGCCCATTGATCCGGCCAACTGGTTTGGATTCAGGAAGGAGGCAACGGCTCTCGGGTACAGCAAGGTGAGATGCATTGTCCGTGAAGCAAAACGGGAGGGAATCCAACCTCAAGGTTGGATAGTACAGCACCACAGTCTACCGCTGTGCTGTGGTTCTTGGTGCCAGACATGTTGGTTTTAGCACCATTTCGGAATGTTATTGTACTACATTGTCTAGCCTATACAGCAGTTGGTGCCATAAACAGAAAGAATTCGCTTAAAACAACTGGTTGATGGAATGGCCAGACTTGTCAAAGCCAACAGGATGTCTACAAGAACACAACTGTCATGGACTAAACTCCACAAGCTTCCAGCACCTTATTAAATCAATCCTCCAAATTGTTCAGATTGTTCTGTGGGCGCAGTGGGGTTCTAGGTCTGCCACTGGGTGTAGTACATTATTGCTGAGACGTTTCACCTCCCCTACACTGCATTAAATTGCAGAAGTCAAAGTTATTGACCTGGAACTGTGATGCTGAAGAGATCCTGAGGTTTTTGTGATTGTGATTCAGAACCACCTCCTGGTACTGATGCTACTAGTGTTCGAGGCTACAGTGTACCGCCACCACACACACCACTACAAGCAGCACCAGTGCTCCCCACCCCCAATTCCAGTGATCTTCCCCAGTGCCAACCGGGACAACCTGGACCAGGACCTGCTAACCTGCATCAAATACCTTTTCAACTTCACCTTCTACAAATTTGGACTGGAGGTACAATACATGACAGGACATATTCTAAAATAAACGTCTCAAATAAAATCCGAAATCATCCTCTAATTTTGAAACACTGTATAACCTTATTTGATAATGGTAAAATAACTGACTGGTGGTATTTAATAAACTTTTTTTTTTAATCCATCAGAATGTTTTTTTTTTCAACTTAAAATTTTGTTTCTGCCTTCAGATCTGTTTCCTAATGACAGTGAATGTGATTGGCCAACGGATGAACTTCGTAGTCATAATCCACGGCTGCTGGCTGGTGATAATCTTGACACGGCGTCAGCGGGCGGCCATTGCGAAGATCTGGCCCAAATACTGCCTGTTTCTTGTGTTTTTTATGATCTACCAGTACATCCTGTGTGTGGGAATCCCTCCAGTCCTCTGTATAGGTGACTGTCCTCTGCAAGCAAAGCTTCTAAACTGAGCTGATTTGTGCTGTTCAATGTGCTTCGTTGAATGAATGTAGTCAGTTTGCTCATTAGTCAGTTAGTAAATATAACATCTCCCTGTTGTCCACAGTTATGATGTGCATGTCCCTTACGGGGAGTAACTGTGTCTGTTTAGATTATCCCTGGCGGTGGAAATCGTCGATCACCATCAGCTCTAACCTGATCAAGTGGATCTACCTACCAGATTTCTACACTATCCCCAATTCTAGAAACCTCATTGGTGAGTCTGTGTCCCCCAAAATGGACAGACCGTAGTATTGCTGCCACTCCATGGTTCTGGTGCCAACATCAAGCTTGCAGGTGGGGCGTCGTGGACTAAAGTTGCACCTCCTCCGTCTGCATAGCGGACTTCCTCCTGCTGATTTGCGCCTCCCAGCAATGGAAGATCTTCCAGGATGAGAAGAAGGAGGAGTGGATGGTCTTCGGTGGAGAGAACACTGACAAGTACAACCCAATGGAAGATAGACCCGTGAATCCTGTGCCCAACTACATCAACTGCAGGTGTGCCAGTAAAAGCATTTGCAGAACTTTTTTGGCTTGTCCGTAGTAGTCGGGTAGAGTGTCCAGTCCTCACCTCAGGTTCACCACTCTGTCACAATCCTTTTGTCAGATGCTACTTGGACATGGCCAAGGTGCTGGTCTTCCGCCACATGTTCTGGTTGGTGCTGGCTGTGGTGTTCGTGACTGGGGCCACACGCATCAGCATTTTCGGCCTGGGCTACCTGCTGGCCTGCTTTTACTTCCTGCTCTTTGGGACTCAGTTGCTGGTAAAGCCTGCCCGGACACGCCTGGTGCTATGGGACTGCCTGATCATGTACAATGTGGCAGTCATCATGTCCAAGAATGTACTCTCGGTGAGTGTTGAACGGCTTCCCCTGGGTCACATGTTCCAAGTCGGCGGAGGCTCTGCAATCCCTGTCCTGTCACAGATCCTGACTTTGCTGTCACACATGCTACCAGTACTACCATAAAAAAATATACATGTAGTGACGGGTGCATATGTGTTCAACCACCTCCAGATCCTGGCGTGTGTATTTGTGGAGCACCTGCAGGAGAATTTCTGCTGGGTGATCCAGCTCTTCAGCCTGGTATGCACCGTCAAGGGTTATGACTGTAAGTACATTTTTCGCCACCACCACAGTCTAGAGCATCATAACCGTCAGGGCGCCCTTGTGTCTGACTGTGTGTATGTGACCATGTGTGTTACAGTCAACGCAGCGAGTAATCAGGAGTGCATGCTTCCTGTGGAAGAGGCTGGAATCATCTGGGATAGCATCTGCTTCTTCTTCCTCTTACTCCAGAGGAGAGTCTTCCTCAGCTTCTACTTCCTGCACGTGACTGCAGATCTGCAGGCCTCTGCACTACAAGCCTCCAAGTGAGATGCAGCACGTGCTCTTCTGCATCTCTGAATGAGTTTATACCCAAATCCATTGTACCTGGACTGTATATTGTTATATCACTATAGAGTCGATGTAGTGTTTACCAAATTTGCATTGTAAGTGTGAGCACCGCAGGGATAATTCTTCTGTTTGCATGAGTTTTCGCGCAACTTGACGCCTCCGTGTGATGCTCTGACAGGGGTTTTGAGCTCTTCAGGGTCAGCATCGTGAAGAACATGAGGTTCCACCAGCAGGCGGAGCAGCGCTCCCTGAGACAGCTAAAGAGATCGTGAGTCGCTCCATTTATTTCCTGGATGAAGGGGTCCTCTTTATAACTCCTGCAGATGTCTGCAGGACATGTCTGGTTCAGTGCTTCTGCCTGTTTCATGGCTTTCTGAGGAAATGTTCTGAGCTACTGTCCAGTTTCCTGTATCTGGAAGTGAATTTAAAATTTCAGAGTGAGATACTCAGCGGGACCACAGGAAGTATTGAGTGCATGTTGTTGCATAGTGGCTTATGTGGAAGGTTGTTGATTTTGTCAGTTACTGTTTGATGACACCAGTGTTGCGGCCTTTGCTACAGTGAATGAGAGCAGTAGGCGTAAAAACTCAACAAATATGAATTGAAAAAAATTATGGAATGTGCTGTATACGAGGTGTGTGAGTAGATTATACACCATTTTAAATGATGACCTTTCAAGTGAATTATAAAAGTAGGATCTACGAGTAATTCATTCAAATACTGATTTGGTCACCTGGAGGACCAACATGGAGTGAGTTAACGTATAATGTAAATGTCATTTCCTACAGAATGGAGCGCATTCGATCGAAGCAGCAGAAGTGTAAGGAAGGGCTTCAGTCTTCAAAGGCTTCGACTGCAGAGGAGTCAGGTACTCAGCCCCTCAAGCAAGGTTACATAGCTGAAATGCATGCAATGGATAAAATTTGAGTTATATTTGTTGTCGTATGGTTTTATGGATAGCTTTCAAAAGGCAAGAAAAACTAGCAGGCAATATGACATTTGCTATATATACCCGTGTTGATTTGGGGTATGGATCGGATCTCTAAACCGGTTGGTCTCATGCTCCTTATTACACCCCAGAGCAGGCATCCAAGCAGAAGACATGGTGGCGCCCCTGGTTAGATCACGCCACAGGTGTGTGTCCATCTCCTCATCTTCATGTTTACATATGTAGTCATCAGTTGTGTGTGCTTGTATTTGTCTTTGTGTGTGGACAGCTTTAAGTACCTGCTGATTATGTTCTAAAAACACCTTTCTGCACAAAAAATGCCTTTTTATAACTTAATCTTAATCTTTTTATACAAAAAAATTCATCTGCTTTGTTGGATTAGAGTTTAGGAGTCAAACGGCAAGTCTGTAGTGTGTGTGTGTGTGTGTGTGTGTGCACGCTCATTCTCACGCATGCGCTGCAGTGTTTATTTCATTTCTCCGTGCCCCTGGCTGTGTGTGTTGTTCCTGGCATTCCGGGACGCTCTTGTCAGACAGTCGACCTCCCGCCAGCCAATGTGATCGCAAGTCCGTGCATCAAACCGCTTTGGCTTAATTCCAAGGGTGGAAACCTGAGGCTTCACGTATCTCCCAGCAGCCTGACAGTTCAGTTCCTGCACTTGGTGGGAATCGTTTTTGCAGATGCGCCAAAAAAACCGCGCGCGTTATTTATGTGTCACATTTGCTGAATTAAAATGTTATTGCTGGACCAATTGGACTTTTTCCCTTTTATCGGACTGTGTCTCGCTTGTGCCTGCACCTGCTGTTTACTTTTCAAAGAAGCACAGTGAGGCCTCACGCGGTGCCAATGCACACTTCAGCAGGGTCTTCTGCAGCTGCAGTGCAGCCTTCGCCCCGGCCTCTCTGGGATTTTGTTTTGTCTGCATTTAACATCTGCTTTCGTTTACTGTCTCAGGCCAAACAAAACTATAGAGCTGCCATTATAGGACAGTTTTTTTCATCCAAGCATTGATACTATCTGTCATTCGGAAAAGATAGACAAAAGACAGATAGAGTATTTGTGATATGCTGGAAACAGCCTGGGTACAGACGTGTGCTAGTGTTTCTAGGGGGACAACGCATGTCAGCATGAATGGGATTTTGGATGAAGAAGGACCTGCATGGATACGACATGTGGGCCATTCCACGGGTCACATGTTCAGTTCCCTTCTATAGTAACTCTCTGCTGCCACCATGGTGCAGTTTTGCATCATAGCAGGATAGTGTGCAGAATTGAAGGCTCCCTTGTCTGTGTGTCTCTCTCTGATGTGTAGTGTTGCATTCTGGGGACTATTACCTGTTTGAGTCCGAGAGTGAGGAAGAAGAGGAATCCGTGGCCGAGGACCCAAAACCACCTCGGCAGAGTGCCTTCCAGGTGAGAGTGTGGACCGCGCCGTGTGGTGGAGTCCTAGTCCCCGGCTGGTGCTGTGTGGGGCTGCGTCCTGAGGTCTGACCGGTGCTCTGGTGCATCACAGCTGGCGTATCACGCCTGGGAAACCAATGCCAGAGCGGCCCTGCGGCATCGGCAGCTTCACGTGAAAGCTCGGGAGAAGAGGCGAGAGGAGCAGGAGCGCCAGCGTAGCTCAGGTCCGGCACCATGTACACACACACACACACACACACACACACGCACACACTTGAAGCTTAGCATAGCTGCATTTATGCCAAATTGGCTCCTCTACAGTCATATGCTTGTGCTACTTGCCTCATTTATGCATCAAACACCATTCGCTAAATATGTAAATATAAATATGCACACATGTGAGGAAAACCACAGACGCAATGATCTTGCGCAAATAAATACACCCTACGCAGACCTCTCTGACTGTACATTACCTTGTTCTCAGCAGTGCATGAAGGAATGGAGTGTGAGGAACCGGAAGGTACTGGTGAGGAAGATGAGGAGCCAGAGGATGAAGACTCAGGTGACTGTTTCAGCGATAATACATAATTATTCATAGTACTTAGAGTAACATTTCATGTTTTAGAGTATGTTCATTTGCTTAAGCATTTTTCCTTGGAAGTCTTAACAGTGCATCGCTACTTCACGCTGAACCAAGTCAAGTCCTCCTTAACTACTGTAAAGGCAGCACCGTTGCTTTCCTTAAAAGGCCTTACTGACGCTGCTGTCACCCAGGCCGGAGTGACATTGTGCAGAGGATCCTGGACATCCTCCGATTCCTTTGGGTGCTCTTGATGGCCATGGTGGACGGCTTGACGCAATGGCTCAATGTTCTGACCAAGCAGTATGTGGACACCTCCACTGTCCTCTGCTACCAGCGCTACTTCCACACCCATGACCAGGTGAGCACTGCCTACTTGACAGACCGTGTCCCACCCAGGAGAAGCAGTGATCTTAGAGGAGCAGTGAGATGGACTGAGTCAGAGGTACGTGGCTTTCTTTGCAGAAGCTGCCCCAGGAGCCACAGGAGGACCAGGTTTCTCAGGGCAGTGAGAGCCCCACCATGGAGACCTGTCTGGATGAGTTGGATGCCGATGTGAGCACAACCAGGTACATGTGGACATTATAAGCGATTCTAGGATGGGGGCATAACAGGGACCATAGTTAATCTAGAAGTGATAACCTTATTAGCCAATGATGTGCTTTGAATGAGTGAGTGACAGAGGAGTGGGCACCTTGCGGGCCAATCAGCTTTCAGCTGGGGCCAGTGGTACCACACCATGTATATATGCATGGGCAAGCCCCACACATGCAAGCATGCTTACTGTATCCCATTACTGTAATCTGATCTACTGCAGTTACTTTGGAATTATACACTGTTTTTGAAGTACAATCCCTTTGACCCATTTTTAGGCATCTGCTCTGAGCGGAAAGCAGCTGCCCCTGAGTTGCATTGACCATTTTTCCTTAACAGCCATTTGGATCTGAGCGGCACAGGGAGATCCACCCTCCAGACTACTGGCTACAGCAGCACCACCCTCTGTTCCGAGCCCACTCTGGAGCTGGAGCTGGAACCAGACCTAGAATCTCAGCCCAGTCCGCGGTACCGCCATTGCAGGACAGCCAGCGAGCTGCTCACTGACAGGTGCCACATATCCGTGATTTCAGATCATTCCCTTCTCATTATTTAGGCAGCCTTAGCTGAGGCTTTGTGATGATGAAAAAATTATCAAGAACGACTGAGATTAACCCCTGGATTATCCTTAAGTAGTTCATGTCAAGTGCGTAATCAGTGTAAGTGTATATGGGACCCAAATCAAGATGTTCCTGTTGATTAAAAACCCACTTCCTTCCAGACACCCCATCTCAGCAATCACTTCCATTTAACATGTAGCATAATGTCCTGTATCTCCTATGTTAGTACCATGTATTTCAGTTTCCCTGGTGTCTGTTTCAGACGCTTCTTTGTGGAAGAGCTGGTCCAGAGTCAGCAGTTCTATTCCTCTCAGAACCGGGCCCTGAAATTTCTCTTTGCCCTCTACAACCTGCTGGCGGCCAACTCGGAGCTGGTGTGCTATTTCATCATCGTCCTGAACAACCTGGTGACGGCGTCCGTCATCTCCCTGGTCCTGCCCATCCTCATCTTCCTTTGGGCCATGCTAGCCGTGCCCAGGCCCGCCAAAAGGTTCTGGATGACCGCTATCGTCTTCACAGAGGTGGGTCTCTCAGAGACTTGCAATCAAACCGCCGACCACTTCTATGAAACTCAACATGGAGTGATAGTTCTTTAGGGATGGAACCCGGAGCCCAAGCATCCCTAAAGCCCCGGGATTGACGATTCCCATGTGGCCTCACGCCACAAATTGCTTTGCTTTAGCGGCCCAGCGAAATCCAGGTCTGCCAAATGGGTTACACATATTTAGCAAGATGAAAGGTATGAAAAGATTAGGTCTGTTTTATTTCAGCTGTACGTGGTTTTCAATCCCTTATTTGGTCTGTTTTGCTGGAGTGTTTCTCCCGCCAGCTTAACTTTCACAAACATTTACTTGCATAGCAATTCAGAGCATTTTCCCCTTTGATCGGGAAGCTGAACACAGTCTAACTATCCCCTCTGGTCCGGCTGTTCCCAGGTCATGGTGGTGGTGAAATACATGTTCCAGTTTGGCTTCTTCCCCTGGAACAGCGCTTTCACAAGCAAGCTGAACGAGGACAAGCCTTTCTTCCCCCCCCGCATAATGGGCGTGGAGAAGACTGACAACTACATCCGCTACGACCTACTGCAGCTGCTAGTGCTCTTCTTCCATCGCTCCCTCCTCCAGGTAGACCAGCCCACTTCCTTGGACCCCCCACCCACAATTTGCCAGCACACCAGGGCCTTGTCGGGCCATGTTGGGTCACACTTGCCCCCCTCATGCTGCTAACACGCACCACTACACCCCAACACCCTTTTGTGTGGCTACAAATTTACAAACGCATATTAGAAATATTATCGTGCTCGACAGTGCAAATGCCAGACATTTTGTAATCTCAGATCCTGTACTTTAACCTCTTTGCCACTCTTCCACCTGCCGTCTCTCCTAATTAAGCCGTGGATACAGCAACTGCAGATAGTATTAATATTCAAGCAGTACAACACACTAGAGCATGGGATTAGTACCTGGGGTCCGTAGATGGTTGCAGGAGGTCAAGAAAAACAGCATACTGTCTATAAATATTCAAAGAGAACACCCCCCATACACACACACAAAGAGAAATAAATTAAAGTCCGCCCCCACCCCGCTCTTTCATTCCTAGTAACTTATGAGATCATGCATTTGCGGTAGTAATTTCATAGCTCTGGATTTTTTCATTTCGGTGTTCCTGTTTTAATAACCCCCTCCGCTAGAGTAAGGGTTCCCAGTCCCCGGTCAGTGGACCAGTACCGATCCATGGCCGGTGTTCCGCCGGGCCCTGGAAGGCTGCGGTTGGACTTGCCACCTTCTCATATATTATGGGATCGTCTCAAATTGACAAAGAGAAAGCCATGATCCATGCCAAAGACACCATTTGTTCTACATTTTCATACAGATTCCTTTCCCCCCTACGTTCAGCAAACGCTATGACTGTATGCATAGTATTTCAGCATAATCTAAACATCGGTCTAACTCACTTCAGCGCTATGGCTTGTGGGACCGCGAGGGTTCCCTAGAGGAGGAGAAGAGCCAGCGGCCCCAGGAAGGCGGAGGTGAGGAAGCAAGGCCTCTGGTCAACCCTGAGCAGGACACAGCAAGCCCGGAAGGGGTTAATCCGCATGAGGACAAGACGGCGGAACCCAAGCAGGGCCCGGAGGAGAGCGTGCCGTCCGGCGCTGCCGAGGCGCTGCCAGAGGAGCCGGAAGCCAGGAGCAAGAGCAGCAGGCTGCACTTCCGAAGACGGAAGAAGCAGAGCAAAGGTGAGGTTCTCACAGTGGCCAGCTCTGCCGCGTCCATGATGAGATGAGGGTGTTCAGACAATGATCCTGAACACCCACGGGGAGATGCGGGTGTTTAGGTGGATCCTGAACACCCATGTGGAGACTCGGGTGTTTAGGTGGATCCTGAACACCCATGTGGAGACTCGGGTGTTTAGGTGGATCCTGAACACCCATGTGGAGATGCGGGTGTTTAGGTGGATCCTGAACACCCATGTGTAGACTCGGGTGTTTTGGTGGATCCTGAACACCCATGTGGAGATGCGGGTGTTTAGGTGGATCCTGAACACCCATGTGGAGACTCGGGTGTTTAGGTGGATCCTGGACACCCATGTGGAGACGCGGGTGTTTAGGTGGATCCTGAACACCCATGGGGAGATGCGGGTGTTTAGATGGATCCTGGACACCCGCGACGAGATGGGGTATTGGGGCG
>JAODUD010000008.1:17022044-17036052 GCA_026784285.1 Stomatorhinus walkeri
GGGGGGGGGGGGGGCATTTAGTTTAGTTAGTGTCTCATCCATCTGCTTACACAATGTTTTAACTGATGAACGTCTGTCTCGGCGTCCGTTAATAAGCATAATCAATTGCTTTGCTCCTGAGGTTGTCATGTGACACCTGCTCTTCTCCGCAGCCCCTGTTTACCATGAGTGTGCAGCAGCAGTCTATCCAGTCCTACACAGAGGAAGACTACAACAAGCTTTCAGAAAAGTTCAGCAAAAATGCTGTGAGTATGGGCTTCTCTTGCTAATTTTACCACCTTCCTTTCCTTTTTCAGTGGATGGTTTTATCCAAAGTAATTGTTGCAGGGACTATAAGTTCTTATTTTTACACTTGGCTACAGAAGTATGACAGCAGGTTCGTTTCCAAATTTTGTGCACTTCCTGTCACCCTCTCTTCAGTGCTTTTCTTCACTGTATTAGTAGTTGTCCTCTGAGAAGGAGACACGTGGATGACGGAGGGTTTTGTTTGTCTATTCAGGTGGCGATGCAGTTCATCTCTCTGTACAGCTATGAGGACATCGTTACCGCCAATATCGAGGGCAGCTCAGGATCAGTCTGGCGGATCAGTCCCCCTAGCAGGGAAGAAGTCAGCAAGGAGTTGCGGGGCAGTCTCATGGACATGACTCTACGTTTGACTTGGGACTTCCAGAGGTTAGTGTATTTTGTGCATTTAGGAGACTGAGGGAGAACGGGCGTGAGAAAAGGCGCTGTTTATCGGACACCAGATGCATCACAAGCCCCGAACGATTCCGAACGAACTTGGAATTATTTGTTTAGCTCAAATGTTTTAACAACCGTGCTCTGCGATGAATCCCATAAGCCACAACGGTCCTGATCCAGGGCTGCATTTCCGAAATCCTTCACAGTGCTACAGCAGATGGACCTTTGCACATATTCAGTCTCTGGGCAATGCCCCTGTTGAAAATCAGGACAGTTGTTTTTTTTTTTTAGTCCTGTGACAGGACACTGATTCTATTTTCGAACACGCTGTTGACCAATATCCTGTCTGGTGTTCCTGAACAGGGACTTGGGGAAGGGTGGCACCGTGGAGCACACCTCAGACACGCACTCCATCGACCTGGCGCCTGGTGACCCCGTCCGAGCCGAGCTGGCTTCGCTGCTGATGGGAAATCGGTCGGACCCAGTGTATGTACCCCCCCCCACAAGCTCCATCACAACCAAGTCACTGGATGCGATGCATCTTGACGTGATGCCGTTTATTTTTTGTTTGCTAGACTTGTTCCTCATATGTTTCCCAACTACATCCGGGCGCCTAACGGGGCCGAGGCGAAGCCTGTTAGCCAACTATACGAGGGTGAGTATCAGATGTAATGCAGCTTCCTTATTGTTTGGGTGCCAACCCACTTCCCAGTAGTTTAAAGCAAGCAGACATTGTCAATGACGTCATCACATTTGTGCCCTTGTAGAACAGCACAACCAGGCTGTATTCTGGGAATTTCTGTACTGTAAACTAACTGAAATATCATGAGATGTCAACTGTCACCACCCATGTCCCGTCCCATCCAGGTGATGAGGAGGGGTATGAAAGCGTGACTCTCACGTTGAACAATCGCGGCACGCTTGAGTGGTGGAACATCAGCATCGCCGGCTGCAGCAAGTTTACGGGGGGCTGTCAGGTCCTTCCCATGGTCATCTTCAATGACAAAGTCAGCCCACCAAGCCTGGGCTTCTTGGCAGGATACGGGTATGGAACTCCCCTAGTGGAACCCTCACGCAATGTGTGTAAACCAGTGTTTCCCAACATGGTCCTCAAGGAGCCCCAGATAGTCCATGTTTTTGCTCCTTCCCAGCCAGTCTATATTTTTGCTCCCAAAAAACATATCTGGGGGTCCCCAAGGACCAGGTTCAAAAACACTGGTGTAAACCATTTCACCTAAATCCACTATGAGAGAGAGACCTTGTTCAGGCTTAACTACCATCATTCTTCTAGCCACTCACATCCCCTCTCTACTGTCCCCTTCACCCCCGCAGGATCATGGGGCTGTATGTGTCAGTGGTGCTGGTGATCGGCAAGTTCGTGCGTGGCTTCTTCAGCGAGATCTCGCACTCCATAATGTTCGAGGAGCTGCCATGCGTGGATCGCATCCTCAAGCTGTGCAACGACATCTTCCTGGTGCGAGAGACCGGTGACCTGGAGCTGGAAGAGGAGCTCTATGCCAAGCTCATCTTCCTCTACCGTTCACCAGAGACGATGATCAAGTGGACCCGGGAGAAAGACTAGCCCCACCTCCACTGCTATCCCTAATTCCTGATTCTGCTCCCTCCCGCCAAACCCACTCATGTTCTGATAGGTGTCTATATCTAGACTTCTGTTGACCTCTGTGTCCCCACCAATCTCCCCTAGTGATCTTCATGGAACTCATGGGCATGAAACATAGACACAGCCCGGGAACTGAAGGCTATACAGGCACAGTGCTGAAGGTGCACTGCAGGGGGAGGAAGAAGGACCAATTGCAAGGCTGCTCTTGACTGTATTGAGCCAGCCTGTCCTCCGCCATTGACGGTGGCAAGCATTCCTCCCCCCTGCTCCAGGTTGAGCTCATCTTTTTCCCTCCTTTTCTAAAGTCTTGCACCTTTCAGCCAGGTTGAGAGGTCCCCCGAAACGGTCGGGGATGTGAAACCCAGTTCCTGGCCGCTGGCGTCAGGCAGACGTGAAACTGACGGTATTTCTTCATAAACCAAATGGTGGCCAAAGTGGTGAGGTTTTTAAGTTGGGAAGAGAAAACTGGACCTTCGTGGTTTTTCGGTCACTACAGTAAGATTTTCTGAATCTCCACTTGTAAGAACGAACAGTTAAGACTATGAATCTCCTTTCTGTAGGATGTATCTCGTTAAAAGGCTTATTGTGGCTCATAAGGAAAAAACACTTGAATTAATCAATCTTATTTCAATTATGATTTTTTTTTTCCACAAGGAAAGGTTCACTGTTATGCAAGATGTTGTTTAAAGACTGTATGGTGATAATTACTGCAGTTAGGTTCTGAAAAGTCCTCTGGAATACTGAAGTTGCCAAACACCATACCAAAAGGTTGATCTCTGGGAAATTACATGCTGGAAAAGTTTCATAATGCTTTAGGCGGAAAAACACTTTAAAGCAAATGCCAGTCATTGCTCTTCTGTTGCCAAATATAGTAACACAAAGCTTGATTGTTGTCAAAACTGCTTCCTGAGCAATACCCAGTATAAAGAGAGGGGTAAGCATTTTGTTTGTAATGTAACCCGCTATGGAGAACTTCTGGTGGTCAATGTACCTGTTCAAGGGATATGCATATCTGTGTTCACTTCTGGCCAATCAGTAACAGCAGTGCTATAAATGGAAAATAAATGGACATTTCAGACTTAAGATCCAAAAAATTGTGTGTCTGAGTAAAGTAGTGGGTCAGGGACCTGCAGTCTCTCCCAGCAACGGCGTTGCTGCTCTACCTGGAGCAGTTCCAGTACAGTACCCATATGAATATTGCTCTGAAACTGCTGAGAGGCTAATTTATTAGTTTTAATGAGAGCCAATGCCACTACCCATTGTAATTCTGTCTTTGGCCTCCCTGCCTGGAACAGACCGCAGACTCCCCTGTGATCTACACAATTCCTGAATTTCCCCCAGGATTCGACAAAGTTCATCTTATCTTACTGGATAATCAGTAAGATGAATACTATCTAAAGCTGCTTCCTGTTAGCTTACTTTTCTACTTGCAATAAAAATTTCAAAAATATCGCAGACAATACACTGGAAATATGAAATGGTACAATGTAGCAATATTTAATTGGTTTTACAAAAGTAACTGAAGCGCACTCTAGAATTTAGGTGCATAGTTTAACACTCTCCCCTGTTGGTGCCGGACCTCCGACTCCTGACCCCACACCCCAAAGATCCAAATGACGCCAGACACAGAAAGTGCAAGGAAACTCTGAATTGTCCCAGCTTTCCTCAGGGGCTCCTCAGCTGTCATCCTCCTCCAACAGGAATTCAGCGATCTCCTCTCTCATCTGGGACCTGAGCAAGGACAGCTGGGTTTGCCTGTGACTCACCGTCAGGTCTGCCGTGCACACGCGAGCGGTTTCCTCATCTCGTTACACGACGTTTCATCCACTGATCCGTTGCCGTGAGCAACAATACGCGGCCATTCTGCGAAATCCGCTAAACTCTTACCTTTGCGTTCGGTATCTCGCTTCGGTTAAAATATAGGGGGGCAGGCTGTCGACAGCGGTCTATTGGAGACAGGAACACAGCGAAACGTGACGCAGAACTGGAACCCTCTCCATCCTCTATTCATACCATCAAAAGCCCTCATGGGCTCCGCAAGGAGAGGAACAGCATCTGCGCCCAGCCGCCGGAGGGGAGGAGATCAGCCAGTCTCACTTACTGTGTCTTTGATTGTCAGTCTGCAGCTGTAGCAAAGCAGGCTCTTCAGCTCCGGGACGTGATCCATCCTACAGCAGAACATCCACCAACGATTAAAGCCCCAGACCTTGCACCTGAGCGAACATCATTCAGCAATGCATGTGCGAAAGCGCGAGTTAACGTGCTAAGCATAAATCTGCCCCACGCCAAGAATTAAGAATTTCTGGGTCAGCTGCAATGTGTTCAAGCTAACAGGAGATGGCCTCAGACTTCAATCCAGAGCTTGGATACATCCTTGTTTTGGAGTGCTGATGGTGTTTTTGGATCTGTGCGGCTGACAAATCACTCGTACTCATGATTCAGGGGAACCAGACACAGATCATGTGACTTACTGTAACCTCAACCATTGTTCTGGTACTAAAATCCTTCCCATAACTTGTATATTACATTGCTTTCTAAAAGTAGGATAAAACCCACCATGTATTAGACATCTTGTCTGCATTTTACATCTAATACATGTCTAACTCTGGGCTTAAACTTAACTTTGACCTCCCATATAAAAGATTTAGTGTAGGCTTAAAATAAAAGGGGTTTACACTTAACTCCCAGCTAACGCAGAGCCGGAATTTATTCTATAGCCATAACAAAAGTGAAGGGTGGTGGTCTTAGCGCAGCTGAAAGCATCATACCCCACAGTTGACCCATTAAAACCGAATGTTCGGTCTGTCCGTAAACATTTAAACTTCATTAGAAGTGATGGAGGCTCATTCCAAGGAGGAACGCTGCCAGTCAGACCACATCTTGTCATCTGAGGAGCCACGGGTTGCGTATTTGGAACGCCCACCTGTCAGAGCGGCAGCATGCGTCTGTCAGTGCCCCGCAATCTTTGCCCTGCTGCCCCGTGGAGGAGGAGAGGCAGCCCTGTTTGGGGGGAGCCGCCTCGGAGGGGAGCTTCTGGGAGAGCTTTTCTGACAGCAGGGTGGCATGGAAGGCCGAGGCCTTGTCTGCAAGGGACAGCGGGAGATGATCAGCGACAAGGGAGGAAAGGACGCCTGAAGAAATGTAACCCAATATAAATTTATACAACTTCCAGGATATTTTTAAGTAGGGGGCATAAGAGGGACTATAAATGATAGAGGGCCGGCCTTATTAGCCAATGATGTGTTTGGAATGAATGATTGACAGGGGAGGAGGCAGCCCCAGTTGTGGCCCCACCCCATTTTCACTGTCATTAAACACACTTCCTAGCCAACAGGACTGCAAATCAGAGGTCCACTCTGAAGCACCCAGACGCACCAGATGTAGTGTCCAATGGGCACACGCACAGGAGGCACCTGGCAATCAGCCCAGCATTGTGGTCCTGGGGCACACGGGCCGTTTGAAGCTTTTCACTTGTCCTGGGGAGACATTGAAACAGGTCCGTCTGTAGCAGACTATACCCTGCTGGTACTCAGGAATCCCCATGAGCTTCTGATCCGCGCTCTACCTCCCCTGTAAGACTCAGCTCTTCCTCTCCTACGTCAGCTCTCCTTCAGCACATTCCTCCTGCCATCCCACCCCTCTGAGGTTTCACTGCCCTAACCTGTAGATGGTGCTGACGGTGGAGGGGAAGTCTGTCTGCAGTCTGGTGACGAAGCTCTCGGTGAGGTGCTGGATGCTGGCCTTCTCTGGGACCTGGCAGCGTGCGCGCACACACACACACACACCATTACCCAATTGAGCGTTCATCTACATTCATTCCACAAACTGTTGTGGCAGTCAGAAAAGACACTTAACAAAATACGGCCACGACAGCATATCAGTTTATAGAGGGGAAGATTCAAAAGTGGTACATTTGATATATCACTGTAGAAAAATACCAAAAGTATGCATTGTGGGCTCATAATTGGAAAAAGAGGTAAAAAAAACGTTAAATGGTACGTTAAACGGTAAAATGATCCACACAATCTGCTTCCAATTAGGCAGAGAAAAACATTTCTCATGTCCTGTCCCATCGTTAAAATCATTTAATATTTGGGTGAAGTCTATCCCATCAATATGCCACAAGGGGGCAGACAAGCTGCACAAAGATAAGATGCTTTTTTAAAAAAAAAAAAAAAAAAAAAAAAAAAAAAATGTAATTAATGCTGCTTCTGCAAAAATGCCTGCTGCACCAGTCCAGGGTCAAAACCCAGAGCAGCAGACCAGGCTTGAGCTTCCCTGCTCCATTCACCCCCCACCCAAGGCAAACCTTTGGGGCTTCATGGCTAAGTAACACCTAGGGTGTTAGGGACTGCATCTCTAAGCCCCAGTAATCATGGCGGTTTTCATCAATAAGTACACAGTGACGCACCTTGGTGTCGAGGCTGGGGATGAAAACGGACGCGACGCCGAACATGCGGTTATAGAAGGCAATCTCTTTTGAAGTGTAGTCCCTCATGGGCCGGATGAGCACGACGTCCCCGTGGCGAGGGTCTGAGAAGCCCTGTCCACGAAGCATGAAAGGTTTTAGCTACGTCCATTAACAGACACACCTGGGCCAAAGGCTGTGGAAAGACATTTAACTGATGACTTTATTACAAAAAATTGCAGTTAGTATTTATACTAAAGAAGCACGTGTAAGCGTTATTCTATCCTGTAGCTCAGAATGCAATAATCCACCTCACATGCCACCGTTTCCCCCATTATAATTTCATAATTTATGCTTATACGCACAATCGCATTGTGGCACATTTCACAAAGCATGTAAGATAAGATGAACTTTATTCATCCAAGGAGGAAATTCTTCTGCATGCAGTAGCAAGGTAGGTAACGTGCAGACAAACATATAGTGCAAAACAAGACAAGCAAACATAGTGCAAGCTTACGAAATGTACAGTGTCAAACAAAACATGCTGAAAAAGAATATTAAGTAAACAGATAAAAATGAATGGAAGCCATACGTGCAATAAGAAACAGCAGCAGACTTTTCTATTGAAGAGCACAACACATTTCTATGTTTATAAAGAAATAATTCCTTGTTTTATTAAGCTGTAACTGACAGGGCGGGAAGGGCTCATGTGGCATGACGGTGGTCAGAGTACCAGTCTGCCGGACCACGTGGCCAAGAGAGCGGCGCTCACCGTATCTGTGGCCAGCGATGCCCCTCGACCCAAAGCCATGTTGCCGAGCAGCTTGACGGCCAGTCGGGAACAGCTGTCCCCCATCATGACCTTGGCGTAGCCGTGTGTCCTCGCCGTGTGCACGATCAGGTGGTGCCTGGCCCGGGACAGGTCCAGAGATACAGCGAATGAGGTGCAGGCATAGAGCCCAGGACAGCCCCAAACGATCCTCACTTACACACACGTGACTCGGGGAAAAAAAAAAAATCTCCTACGTATTAAACCACAAGCCCCACGTCATGCGGGGGGGGTGCACTGGACAAACACCACAGCTAGTTGCTGGGAACAGTGGTGTTGCATTTAGACTTGCGGCTACTTTGTGTTTTACACCCACCATTTCTCCTGTTTGTAGTTTTCACTGTTTATAGTTTAACGATGAGGTGATATTGCCCTGGCTGTGTGGGGATTCATTTAACAGCTTCATCATCTTACAATTTCTACATTTTCATAACCTCCATATTATTACCCGAAAGGTCAAATGGGTTATCAAAATCACTGAAGGCCACTGTACCTATAGCAATATAATGAGCGACTGCCTGTTCATGGAGGGGTAAAACCCTCACTGCGGAAATCGCACCTGAGGGTCATCAGCAAGTCCTCTTGGGCGGTGAGCGTCCTCACAGAAGAAAACAGCCTCTCTAGGGCCTGAGACTGCTGTGAAGATGGCATTTCCTGGGAGCGCTGTGAAGATGGCATTTCCTGGGAGCGCTGTGAAGATGGCATTTCCATGGTGCTCAGCTGGGTCAGATGCTGCTGGGCATCCAGCACAGGGTGATCCCGGGGCTGGACCGGCTCTTCAGATGGACCGGCTCCACCCGTGCTGCCTTTCCGGATGTACTGGTCCACAGCACCCTTATAACTCCCATCGGGCCCTGTGGGGGTTGGAGATGTAGCCTCCAAGACCGATCCTGGCAGACTAAACACCTGCGGAATTCATTCATAAAGATAGATAAGATCACCAGTACCTGAGCCAGGTCACCAGCCAGGAGAGACACTCACTGGTCGGCTCTCACAGTAAGTTCTTACTATGTGCCAGGGAACACATATCAGCAAAATTACCCACAAAAGCATGTTTTCACTGAACCAACATTTCCCAAGCACCCTATGGCATTATATTTGCCATTCTGATCGGTTACGTTTAAGTGACACGAGGACTGACATGTCACAGGGTTCTAACCTGGAGTTTAAGGTTAAGAGGATGGAATGGGTCCCTCTTGTGGCCATCTTGTAGTATAACCAAACAAAAGGACTGTAATTGAATCATTCCAGTAAACATCCAACTGAGTAAGTGTGCACAAACTAACTCACTCTTAGTGAGAATCAGCTTAGAAGCTAAACGTGAATGCGTTCCAAAGCTTTGTACACAGCAACAAGGACAATTCACTGCACAATACAACATTTAGGGCTCCAAACCGATTACTTATCATTGAGCAGAGAACCAGAATCAGCTCTCTGCCCTAAGAGCTTACCTGCTCCAGGTGGACTATATGGAAGGGAAAGACAGTGGCCTGGAATATGGACTCCAACTGAGCAATTGCCATCTGTCTCTCTTCCATGCTCTGGCCAGTAGCCCCTCCCTCTTTAAATTAAAAAAAGCAAAGATTTGTAACAGACGTCAGTTGAAAGAAATAAACATTTTAAATTGGGCATGATTATATATCACTACAAATTGTCTCATATAGCTACAAAAACGTGCACATTACCATCTATATAGACTATTCCAGGAATAAATCTTAATTTCTTTGGCGTATCTTGGCTCAAACCCTGAAAAAATATGAGAAATTACTGTATATGCATCAAACCACACTATACGAAAGCAGAAAGGAAATTTAAGCATTGTGTTACACAATTGGTACAGAAAATGTATATAAAGTACTATCTATAAATTAATAACCTCCTACATTTGACAGGCCCATATATGGTAATATAGATCATGTAATCACATTTAGCCTACAATGTCTACATTCGACGTTATAATAATTTATACTTCATTTATAAATCGAGTCAAAAAAAGTTGAAAGGATGAAACTAGGAAAAGAAATTGTAAGAAATGTTTTCTGCACAACCTGTTGGACCTGCGCAAGCATGGAGCTGGAGGCAGGGCCACCGGACACGGCAAGGAGAACCTGAGTAAGAGACAGATAATCGCAACACAATTGTTAACTAT
The DNA here is from genome assembly GCA_026784285.1 of Stomatorhinus walkeri. Lineage (NCBI taxonomy): Eukaryota > Metazoa > Chordata > Actinopteri > Osteoglossiformes > Mormyridae > Stomatorhinus > Stomatorhinus walkeri. The sequence continues at coordinate 17,031,733 of JAODUD010000008.1, forward strand.
GGTAAAAACACTCCGGGAAGCTCGGATGCGGCTACATCCTACCTTCTCACCAGGAAATATGAGACGATTCTTTCCCAGCATGGCGCGAAACTTATGCACAAAATACTCTTTGAAGCAGCCTCTACATGATACAATGGGCAAAACTATTAGTGCACATCGGCTATAATTAAGACGAGGCATTTATGATCATGTTCAAGTTAATGAATCATACTGGATGTAATTGCCTTGACTTGTTAGACGGATAAAAGAAAACCGTCAATCTAATGTTAGCTTGAACTGAAGCTGTATATATTTTATTTTTAATGGAATGCACAAAACGAATTAAAATTCTACTTAAAATTTTGAAAATTGTAATAGGAGTCCAGAGATCATACCGGCAAAAAGCATCTCCAGCTCGGATAATCAGCGCAGCACTTTTCGCTTTACATTTCATACACATTTGGGAGACGCTGTCGAACAAACAAATATAATATAATGTAAATAGTAATATAACTGAGCCATAAAAATATCAGGTCTTTAATTGATAGCTATATGCGACTGCCCATATATATATAATCTGACATGCATGCCGTGAAGACAAAAGGGAAGCAGGATTATTTCAAATTGAATACGCACCATGGTATCGTCCTTTTTTCCAAGATATCACCGTAGTTTTCGTCTACTTCACACATTGTCAGACGTTGGAAATTGTTCCAATTTACTTACAATATTTAGATACCGTACAAACAGTTAAAACCCGTTACACGCAACAATAAAAACGGTACCCAACAACCTATTTAAATACACACACGTAGTAACGTGACAGCTTTCTTCAAGAAGGTATCTAGCGTCGCCGTCTGATGACGCAAGACGTGTCATCGAAAAACCATCAGTTTGCTTTTCCTTGACAGTAAAAAAATAATCGATTTCTTATTATGTCCTGGTGGCTTAATTAAATGATCACATTCGACATTGTCAAGTTCAAGTCTGACCGTGACGCGGCAACGATTCTATAGTTTATTTAAAGCGAGGGAAAGTGCCGACTAGCGATGGTACTTGGAATAGGAGCCAAGTCTTCAGGGATTTGTAGTCCAAACATGTAAGTATTCTACAGTCGATAGAGATCTGTGAACGCCAGTACCCAGGTATCCTTTCGGCTGAATGGCTCTTAAAGGTTTTTTTTTTTTGTTTAGGAGGGCCACCTTGTAATGTTTACTTCTTGTCGTGCTCGGCGTGCATTCTTCATCGCTACGTAGTTCTCGCGTTGCGGGATTGATACCGGGTGCAGGAATTATTAACCCCCATTTCGACACTTCGAGTGTGCGGCACCCGTATAATTTACGTCCCGCGAGTTTATCCCGAGGAGTGATAGGAGCGAACATATATTTATAATTAGGAGCGAAGTAAGTAACATTAAGGTTCATGATGGCGATGTTCCGCAGTTTTGTGTCGGCTACACAGTTTAGGCATCACCATCAGCACCAGCAGCAGAGCGAGGCGGCTGCGGCCGCTGCCGGCGACAGTCTGGAGAGCCAGTTTTCCTGCCCCATTTGCCTGGAGGTCTATCACAAACCTGTGAGCATCGCGAGCTGCGCCCACACGTGAGTAGCCCGTCCAGCGGGAGTGGGGGAAGCCGACACTTCTTTGTTGTTTTTCCAGAGGTCTCAGCCTTTCCGAAGGGCAGTGTGCGCTGGAAGTATTAACACAGGCAAAAGATTGTCCGGGCGTAACACTGCCTTCCTCTGTTTAAAAAGACATTAAAGGATCACGACGGATTGATACTCATTATAAAGATTTTTCTGCGTTAGGAAATACTGCCCCGTCTCCGCTGATGAGGGCTGGGAACCGAACTGCTGGACAAAGCGGCATGTTTCCATACTGTATTCCTTTGTGTGCTTAAGGGGAACAACACCAGTCTTACTTCGAGCAGTGCTCCCTGAATTTAGCAATATTACAAATGCTGTAGATTTGTTACTGGAATTTGTTGCTGGCTGTATTTATTTCATTTTTTACGCTTAGTTTCATTTGTTGAAAAAAGACATTTCCTGTAAATTTCCGTGCATTTCATATGATGTCAATATTGCATTACGAAGTCTTTAATTAAAAATCCTTTGTGTGATGCCGTACATATCAGCCATTCTATGTTCATTTGGCCCTTTAGTTGCTAATTACTTATATAGATGGACAGTAGAACATTAAAAAAACGTCGATCTTTTAAAGGTGAAAGGGGTCAGGCTTGGAAATAAGCGAAGTTTAATTGGATTAATAAAGTGCAAAACAAGAAGCGTAAACGGAAAGACATGGTTTGGGCACCGTCAAAGCGGGATGCCGTGGATACAAAGGGGAAATGGTCGTGTTATTGCACGGCCGGAGGGGATGCATATATACGTGTCTGGCTTTGACAATGATGTCGAGGGGACGGCGGTACCTTCCCTTGGGGGTTTACCGAGTTTAAGCGAATGGATGCTTAGAGCGATCCTTGCTGAAGGAGACAGAAATTTTGCGCTTCTTTCCCACCAGTCAAAACAATGGGCAAAGTTACAGTCGGAGGGATCCATATCCTTAACATGTCCCAGTCTGTTTGTATTGATTTTTTTTGGATTAACACAGTTTTTGGCCTCCGTGGACTCCTGAAGGTGACCAGGAGCAAGATAAAACAGATAATTTATAATCTGCCATGACAAACACTGAAGATAACATGCATGATGCATGTTTTAGAAGATGGCATCACCGTTGAGTAGACTTCAGGACAAGAAGATGTCATGGCGGCTTGTGGTAAATCAGTTTGAATGCTCAGTAATGGTCTGATAACCTTTAATGTGTCTGTTTTTCTTCATATCAGTGTTTTATTAAAAAGGTGATTGGAGTAATTCACAGTTGTAAACTGCCAATCCTGGTTGGCAAGCAGTATGGAATGGCAGCTTCTACCACTGAATGCATTTCATTTATTTTTGGATCATCGTTATAGGGGGTGGGGTGTTTTTAGATGATCAGTGGTGTATTACAACACTTGTTAGCTGTAATCTCGGGCAGGTATTAACCTTGCCATTTGTTTATGCGTTTTCTGGGTGTAGGGAAATGAGTCATTGCTTTTCACAGCAAAAAAGAGAGTTTGAACAGCTCCTCTCGTGCAAGGACTTGTCCAAGGGCATGCTAGGTGTGGTGTGGGTTGTGGGGACTGCCTTGGTTTACGGGTTTGCAGCTGAACACTGGCCAGAGTCGCTGGACAATAGCTCTTCTGGACACCTTTAAGAGCCGTGGTTGATAACCCACAGTGACCATTCTTGCCTTGGCTTGAACATTGGTGTCGGAAATGAGTGAGGCACAGATCAGTTCTCGCCGCAATTCCCTTGTCCTCAGTTGATCGCATTTTTTCTTCTCTTTCTTTCCCCTTCAACTTTCTCTATATCCCCACCTGCTTTCAGAAACTGCCATACTAGGTTTTCAGCATGATTTAGGCCAGGGTTACGCGATTCTGGTCCTGCAGGGCCAATTTTGCAACACAATTTGCAGATTTCCCTGCTCAAATACACTTTATTCAGCTCACCAGCCAATTGCTAGCATTAGTAGCTGTGTTTGAGCAGGGAAATGTGCAAAATGTGTCACAGAGTGGCCCTCCAGGACCGGAATTGGGGAACCCTAATTCAGGAATTGCATAAAGTAAGGGGGAAAAAAACGATGCATGTCTTAACAAGGTCAAGGGCAAACTCTAGTTAAGTGTCAGCTCTGCATGGATTGCATGTGATCTCCATCCTCTAAAATAAAGCTGTTTTTTTGCCCTTGAATCTCCAGATCAGTGATGGTAATGTTTAGAATTTAGGCTGAAATTACGTCTCTATGCTTTCGGAGCCAATCAGACTTGCCCGCATGAAAGTACAGAAACGTCTCCTCTCTGACGAATGTGATCTTTCTGCCGTGTTTATTTTGGAGCAGGTCTCCTTCGGTGGATCGAGAAGCTTGGTCACAAAGGAGCGTCACAGCACCGTTCTGATGAAACATCACGGCTGTCAGCCGCCGCTTGCCAAACGAACATTTTGTTCTCTTTTAGGAGAATAAATTTTTGACAAGAAGGAAACAATGGAGGGAGAACTCTAATCTGTCATCCTGGTAGTTTGGGATTTGAGTCCCACCCCTCTCTAATCTGTCATCCTGGTAGTTTGGGATTTGAGTCCCTCCCCTCTCTAATCTGTCATCCTGGTAGTTTGGGATTTGAGTCCCTCCCCTCTCTAATCTGTCATCCTGGTAGTTTGGGATTTGAGTCCCACCCCTCTCTAATCTGTCATCCTGGTAGTTTGGGATTTGAGTCCCACCCCTCTCTAATCTGTCATCCTGGTAGTTTGG
>JAODUD010000008.1:17057259-17068978 GCA_026784285.1 Stomatorhinus walkeri
TAGTCGAAGCCCTGTAACACTGGAACAGTTATAGTCGAAGCCCTGTAACACTGGAACAGTTATAGTCGAAGCCCTGTTACACTGGAACAGTTATAGTCGAAGCCCTGTAACACTGGAACAGTTATAGTCGAAGCCCTGTAACACTGGAACAGTTATAGTCGAAGCCCTGTAACACTGGAAAAGTTATAGTCGAAGCCCTGTAACACTGGAACAGTTATAGTCGAAGCCCTGTTACACTGGAAAAGTTATAGTCGAAGCCCTGTTACACTGGAACAGTTATAGTCGAAGCCCTGTTACACTGGAACAGTTATAGTCGAAGCCCTGTTTCACTGGAACAGTTATAGTCGAAGCCCTGTTACAGTTTTTCTTGAATGTTTTGGAGCATTTCTCAAATGACAATTAACTTTTGCATAATGACGACTGTAATCTCCACATCATAATGTCGGTTTTGCATAGCAGAACATAATTTCTTATTGCTTCACACAAATTTCCAAATGCTTTAGTACATATATGCAAAGGGTCTCATACATCCATCCATCCATCTTCTATACCTGCTTATCCTACTGGGTCGCAGGGGGTCCGGAGCCTACCCGGAAGCAATGGCCACAAGGCAGGGAACAACCCTGGACGGGGGGCCAGCCCATCGCAGGGCACACCCACACACCAGTCACACATACGGGCAACTCCAATCAGCCTCAGCATGTCTTTGGACTGTGGGGGGAAACCGGAGTACCCGGAGGAAACCCCACGACGACACAGGGAGAACATGCAAACTCCACACACATGTAACCCAGGCGGAGACTCCAACCCAGGTCCCAGAGGTGTGAGGCACCAGTGCTCATCACTGCACCACCATGCCGCCCCCGGGTCTCATACAATAAAATATAATTTTATATATATATATATCATTTAATCATTTTGATTACAAACATATATCATACAATATAATTTTGTTGCTTTAGTGTTGTTGTTCAAAACCGACTATGTAGATTCCCAATGTAATAATCTTACACCAAAAAACACAAGTATGTACGTAACCACATACAATACCGTTAACAACGCCTTCAAAATGATTAAAAAATATATTCCATAAATTGCAGTGACATGATTTTGTTGCCATTTTGCTTTTTTGTGTTATAGTGCTGATATCTGAAGAAGTTACATGTGCATGTGAGTGCTTTCTCTAGCCAGTCAGCTTTACATACTGTAATCCAGAGCTGAGCAATGTTGAAACTGCTCTTTGACATGAATAAGTGTCAGTTTGCTAATGAAAAATGATCAGTGACAATGACAAAGTGGGAATAGACTATCATTTAGAATTGTGGAGCTCAGAAACAGACTGACACTGACAGTATATCTAAGCATTTTGGCTCTTTTGGTTAAAACGACGCTGATTGTACTTTTCATTTTGGTGCCACTGACTATTTCATTGGTGGAATGATTTGCCTTTGAGACTTGAGTTAATTGTTTTGGTTAAGTTGCAGGCTTTTGTAGCTAAACCATAGTGAACTGTTTTGAGAGATGCTCTTATAGTCGTGAGAATGTTAAGGATGTTTCATGAAATGTGTCAAAGCAATTGAGAGAAAGTGCAAGAGGTTGACATTTGCTTAGGATAAAGGGCTCTGCAGTATGTGGGTGGATGGAGTTTATTGGGAGGAGATTTGCCTTCACTCAGAGCTGGATAAATACATCGTACATGGAGATGAGTCTCAAATTGCAGGATTTCCTGTTCCACACTTCTTCTCTCCACTTCTCACAATGTGCCGTGGCGTGGTTTCCACGAGCACCTCAATGACCCTGTCGTAATAAATTTTTCCCAATGATTACAATTGAGCAGGCAAATTTTTTTTTTGACAGGAGGGAGGGGTAAGTGCAATGCTGGGTGATTGAGAGCAGTGGAAGAAATCCCCAGCAGCTGAATGTGTGGGGTGGGGGGCGGATGTGCAAGAGATCAGCCAGCTCAGGATGGTTCCCTGAAGGTTGCTGGGGGGGGGCGGGGGGTGGGGGGAGGATGGACACAGGTGCTTATGGGGCATTGGAAACTCGCACGGTTCCACTTATCCGTGCCAGTTCTCCAGGGGGTTTGGGGACCCTGTCCACCCGGCCTGCAGTGTGGGATCCAAAATAGCCCCTCAGGCACTATTTTGGACCCGTCTACTGCTGTATAGGGAGAGAGTGCATGGCTACAATATATTTATAGCATCCCGGGGTCTTTTGTGGAGTCACAGCGGCTAAAGTTAGGAGCCACGATGTCAGCTGATGCAAACGTCATGGAGCGCGGCGACAGGGGTCGGGACCTCGTCTGGAAACTCGCTTTTCCTTTCGCTGACACTTGATTGATAATCATACCAATCATACCCCCCCCCCCAGCCACCCCATAGATGTTTAAGTTATATTATTACTCAGTTCAGGAGCACAAGGGTTATGGTTAGCCCCAGGAAAATCGGACAAGGTGGAGGCGGAGGAGGAGGCCACGCTTTTATCAGAGTGCTTTACAGGTGAAGGTGTGGAGAATCCAGGCCTGTTCATATAGATCAGTGGTTCTGAAGTGGTTTTACCTCAGGATCCACAGAACAGGCGGGTCCGGTGGTTAAAAAAACAAAATAAGTCCGAAAAAATGTATAAGTATTTCTTTAATTCCAACACCCACTTTTGAGTCCAACTCACCATTGGAGTTATAGATGCTAGACTCTGTGTCCCTGAGCATCACGGCTGGGAATAGACTACTGAACACCATCAGAGCAGATTGAATGCAAGTCCATAGGGACTTTGGCACCTAACTATACAAATTTTCTAATTTCTTGTAGTCTTTAACCTGTTGGTCTACCCTAACTTCCTCCCATTTCCAGGTGATAGCTCGGGTTAAGTATGGCATCATTGCAGCATACAGATTAAATGTATGCATTTGTGGATAGTAGATTTAGCTCCCTCTTCACCGCAACGGAACAGTTGCCAAAGCTGCACTGATCTGCATGTCGATCTCCTGCTTCCTTCTTCCCTCACTCGTGAAACATGACCCTGAGCTACTTAAACTATTATCTTTTATCTTAGATTAAATCAACTCATGTCAAAGGGGCTTTATTTCTGTATCACAACAACCATATGCAGGTATACAATGGCATGAAATAACATTCCCCAGGGACCACGGTCAGAGATAAAGCAGCACTTACAAGGGGTTTTAAAAATATATAAAGTGCAAAACACAGGACAGTCTGAAACGGGGGTCTGGAAACAGGGTTTATATACGTACTGCAATGCGCATGTAAACAATAAAGATAGCAGAAGACAGGGGTGGAATTAATATAGTGTATTGAATAAATAGATAAGTAATAATAAGTTAAAGTGGCTAGGGGCCTGTCTCATAAAGCAGGATTTCTTGTTTAGCCGGATAACTTGTCGGATTTAAGGTAGTCTGGCTAAATGTTAGTGGATGAAGATAAAATCCATTTAGCCCAGACTACCTTAAAACCAACAAGTTATCCGGCTATGCAGGAAATCATGCTTCGTGAAACAGGCCCCTGATGTATGTGTCGCTTTGTTTGTCGAATGGCCTTTCATGCAGGCAGGTGACAGCGATTCGTGGCAGGTATTCATCGGGGCCGGTGAGCCTGGGCCCAGTGTGTGGCAGGGCAGACACTTGCACAAACACCTGGCTCGCAAACAGCACCCCCTAGGCAGCCGCGAGACACGCCCGGCGGGCTCAGCATTCCGCAGGAAGCGTGTCTCCATCACCGCCGCGTCAGCCTCGGCTGCCGAGCGACTACAAGATTCCGTGCGCCCTCGAACCCCCATCTGCAGCCTCCGCAGCCGTCTGCTCGGAGCCCTGGCACGGCTTCTCAGAGGCATGTGGCTGGCTCCCATCCACCCGCCAATAAAAAGCATTAATAAGAATTTTCCATGCCCCATTACAAATGGGAAACATTGCGGTTTTATTTATACCGAGATTAACCTACCCAGCTGTCCTCAAAAGACATATTAATTAGCAGGGGAAAGTAAGCGGTATAATTTTGGGTCCAGGCCCATGTCAGAGCCTCTGGTAAAAGTGGGGGGGGGGGGCAAGGCATGTACCGTTTTCAGCACGTGTTCACATGCTACCTGCCCATTTCTGATCCATCCGCAGCTTGGGTGGCAGAGCAAAAGGGGGGAAATTCCTGCCATCTGGGCAAGTGTCCAAGTAGCAGGGAGGTGTTTCAGCCAGCGTTCATTCACTAAAGGCTCGGCTGTTTCTGCTACACAGCCCAGACCGCGCCGCCAATATGCCGTCCGCCCAGACGCGCCTGTTTCTGTCCAGCAAGCCCCATGTGAGCCCAGACAGACTCCCAGGTGTGAACAGAACCCGGTTCAACCCTAACCGCTGCACATTTCCCTTCCTTGGTCTACGCAGTCTCCTAGCACGGGGTCGATTGGGACCCCACACGAGACATGACGATTGTGTCGACTTTATTCTGAGGACAGAATACTGGTGCGACGCCACCCTCACAATGCCTACATATTTCCAGGCACAGGAAAGTAACTGTATGCTGGAAATACGCTTCACAAACATAATCATGTGCCCTCTCTAATCACGAGGTTTGAGAGCGTTATTACCTTGTTTCTAATATTTTCGGCACCCTGTTTGAACTGCCCGGGCATTGCAAATGAATGTGCAGTATCTCAAATGTGTACCAACGTGTACTATCATAACTGAACTTGCATGTTGGGGGCGAGTCAGTGGGTTGTTATGCCATGCTAGTCATCAGATGGTTGCTGGTTCAAGTCTCGTGGTCGGCAAAATCTTAAACCCCAATGGCTCCAACGAGTGGCTGACTCTGCTCTCTCAACTGTACATTGTTTTGGATAAAAGCAGCTGCTAAATAAATAAATGCAATGTTAAAACCAAATGTAAGTGAAGCAGAAACTGGTTGGAAATTAATGACACTGCATTATGTCCTGGATCTGGAAGTATTTATCCTAGTCGAACCCAGGCAGCATGGGGCACAAAGCTGTGTGGTAGAGTGGTATGCCAGCCCACTGTACGACACGTACAAACAAACACTTATGGCAATTTAGAGACTTTGAACTTGGGATTTGAACCCTCAACTGCAGAGTTGTGAGACGATCACTGCCTCCAGAAATGTCTCTTGACCTTGGAATCTTTTTTCTTAGTTTTGAAGTAATAGTACAATACTCTGTTCAGGAGAATTTCAAATGTTACAAAAATCTGAAATGTGAATATAATTCAAAATAACCCAGAAAGATGCAGGAAGATAGGAAAATATGAAAGTATTATTGTGTTTTGTAAATAATACCATACAAGAAACACAAACAGTAGCATGTAAAATTATGCTGAATCATTCAAGTCAGCAATCTGCCCTTAAAAACAATTTATGAATATGAAAATATATAAAACCATTCTATTGTAAAATACAAAAACTTTTTGCATCATGCAACAGGAGCAATTTTTCTCCCTATATATCATATCATACCTCTGAGGTTTTTTTGTTGGTCATTTATATTGCATTTCTGTTTTCTTGAGATCCCAATTGAAGCTGTGAGATTTCCAAGAACTTACAATATTGCTACAATAACTATTTTTGGCACACATGAGACTCTTTCGACCAACAACAGGCAGGTAAATTCAGGAGACAAATCAGTGCAGTCACTGGTTGAGAAATGTGTCAATCAACAGAACCCTGCCACTGTGACTGGTCTAGTCCACTGTGAGGCACCTATAGAGGGAGTCCACCCCCCCCCCCGGAGTCATGAGAGAGGGCAGCAGCCCGCCTCCTCGTGCTTGGAGAGCAGAGATATCCTGGAGAAAGTCTTGGAACAGTTCTTGCACTGGTACTTCTTGATGTCAGAGTGCGTCTGCAGGTGGGCCCGCAGGTTTGAGCGATCTGCAAAGGCCCGGCTGCAGTGGGGGCAAGAAAATGGCTTCTCTCCTGGAATAGAGGCACATACACAAACAGAAATAATTTTAACACCAAATCTGATGCACATCCCCTGATTGTCTTAGACCGCAAATCTATTCACCATAAAATTTGCAAAAATAGCTTAGTGATCTATAAATGGTTATTCTGGTTTCTGGTTATGTTCCCACAAGGTGAGCCTGCAGCTGTTTATAAGTTCTTAAAAAGATCCGTACAGTGTCCAGCTGTACACATATGTGAAATGCCAGAGTAAAGTACAGCACTTGAAATCCCGTTATCTAAAGTATGACTGTCGATATTAATAATGCTGATAAGTTCTGAAATGGGCGGAAGTGAACTCTAAAGCTGTGTCAGCTATCCCCGCACTTGGGGTACGCGGAGGTGCTTCAGAAGGTGACATCTGGCTGGCCGTACCCGTGTGCGTGCGGATGTGTCCCTGCAGCAGCCACGGCCGGGAGAACGCCTTGCCACACAGCTTGCACACACACGGCAGGGTGTGCGTGCGGATGTGCATCTTGAGGGCACCCAGGCTGACGTACTCCTTGTTGCAGTACTTGCAGCTGAAGCCTTGTGGGGAGTGCCACTCGCAGTGAAGCTGCCTGTGCCTAGCCAAGCCCGAGACGGTGAAGTAGGCCTTGTGACAGCCCAGGCACTCGAAATGCTCCTGGGCACCAGGCACCAGGCCCAGCAGGCTTGTGGGGAGGCTGCCCCGCTCCATTGGAAATCTGGAGTCCACCGGGGGCTGGAAAAGCCTGCTGTCTGGGTGTTGCAGAAGGCTCATGACCGGAAGCGAATCCCCGAGTGGAGCGAGAGCAAGTTTGTGTGGGAACGCTAGCTCTGGTGCCAGGCTCGCGCACGGAAAGTGGAGTGGCTTAGGCGCCGGGAGAGCCAAGTGCTCCGGGGGGGGACCGGGCAAATCGACCATCACAGCCCCAGATGTACACTCTCTTAGCGGCCGCAGGTTGCAGATGACAGGGCATGGCAGAGGAGATCCAGTTTCTTCTGATAAGTGTGGTGGGGCTGCATCTACTGTGTAAAACAAAAGACCAGCACAACTACTATATTAACTAAGGACTTTTAAAAAACAATTAACTTAAATGGAGGTTGTCTCACAATGATGTACAAAACTAAGGTGACATATAGTATAACCTAAAGAAAAGAGCCCCATATAACGTATATATTCAAAGTAACTAAAGCATTATGAGAAAATATAAACTACTCCTATTTTTTAATGTTTATATCAAAGAGCCCCTTTAAAAATGTGCGCTCTTCTCATTTTATAGACATCATCATCATAGTTTGAATCAATAAACTGGAAATCGAGGTCCAGCTCACATACATGGGTTAGGTCTGAACAAAAACGCGGATTTCAGGCGGATTTCGGAGTGAAAAGGAGCTTCGAAGGGCACTACATTAGCCTCTTCAACATGTTTAATGGGACCCTCAAGATCCCAAAAGGAGGGCTGGACAATGAGCTCCTCTTTTGTGTGAGAGATTTTGCACCTGCTGAACTCCAACCGCGTTTGCAGTATCCGTTGCAATACGTTTTTGTTCCTTCCATCATTATTATATTATCATCATCATTATTTTTTTTATTAAGAGAGTTACTAGGGTAGGCAGCACTTAACATTTTATATATTTTTGCGCGTAAGTATGCGTGTGTGGAAACGCGAACGCGTTCTATAATTAAGTTTATAAGTTTGCGCGAAAAGTATAGAACAGGTGTACAATCATACTGAAAGGTCATTTTATATCTGTTCTCCCTTCAAAACAATTTTTACAACTACTGGGGAAAGTTCAAATCAAACATACAGTATACCACAAAGACACTAAAAAGGAAGAAAATAACCCGTTTAAAGCTGTGCTTGCCATAACAAAAAAATATGTATATATATATTAGTCATAAAATAAACAATAAAAACGCTGTACCTTTTTTCTTTGAGTCCAATTCACCATAATTTGGCTTCTTGTTACTGAGCTGTTTCTTCACCAAAAAGGATCGCGGCATCTTCCGAAATCCCCTATTTGATAATTAGTTTATGAGGCAGTCGCGATAGCGGTAAAGCAAGAATGTGAGAATAAATGTGCGAGGGGCTGGACGGATGGATGAATAAATAGCTGATACTTGGAGGCCGTCTTTGCTCCGCATTCTTCAGTAGAGTAGAGAGAGTCAGGTGCAGCGTCTGGCGGTTAATTACCATAAACAGCTCGTCTGGCCAATTAGAATAAAATGACAAGTGCAGGGGGCGTGGCCTAAAGCGCCTGTCAGCATACTCCAACAAAACAGGTGCATTGGCCGGTGTGATTTTTAAATTCATATAATCCCCGATCCACTTAAAGAATCTATTAAATGCAACGATACATAATACATTTCTATGACGATCACTATTAACAATAATCACATAACTATTTACAACTTCATATAAACTTCATATAACATGAAGGTTTTTATTTATAATAAAACTATTGAATTCCATATGCTATCGAGGAAATAATTTCCAGAAAAGCCTTTATTTTGAGAAAACGTATTAAGAAAATAAAATGTTTATAATGTGCATCACACGTCCATAATAAATTTCTGTAGGAAAAAAAACTGCACGCTAAGGTATTATTTTAAATACATTATTCGTATATACGCGCCTCTGTTAATACTAAGTTTAAGTTTAGAAAACAATCCGCGTCACTATTTTCTCCTGACGTATAGTGTGTGCAGTGGTATGGAAGATTAAATAGGACGGCTCCGCGTACTGGTTCACAAAAACGAGAGCAAGGAAGTTAGAAAAACACTGGGACTTGGATATTAACATATGAATACAGAACCTGAAAGCAGCAAGAGGATTTCTTCTCGGTGCCAGGCAGCAGATCCCCTTCGGACTTCCATGAGTCCAACACCACCCTCTGCTGTTGCCAGAACAGAACCGATATGCTCTTCACTTTTTTCCATCTAATCGTAAAACAATCACACACACCTCCACTGCTCCAAATAAAAGCCTGGCAGTTTAGTTTGCTTTGTTTTGATTTTTTAAATTTTTATTTAGGTTTATATTGTGAGGACCTGAGATACGTCAGTTTTCTGTAACAGTGGAAAAATGTTTTAAAGTAATTTCTTGAATATAATGGTCCTTCCGACGTGACTTGCTTGTACATAACGTGCGCCGCATCGTGCGGGCCTCTTACAAAATGAGACACCACGATCAGTCGCTGCTGCAGATGGATGACTTAAAAATAATTTAAATTAAACCGACGAAATAGCTAAAGTGCAGTAACATTACGTTTATTACGCCCTGGTCAGCTTTCTTTAAACAACACTAAGCTTCAGAACGAATATAACGGAAAAATAACATTACTGCGAAATATTTTAAAGTTTCCCCGATTTTATACACGTTCCCAAATACTTGGCAATGCTGACTCATCAGTACTTACTGTAAATTCACATTTATTTATTCATCGCGATTTAACAGTCAAAAAAGGATTTGAAAGCGAGCAACGTAGCCGAATCCTATCTAGATATACACCTGTTACTACTATATAAACGCACTCTTTTCACAACAGGAGATACACACAGGCCAACACTGGTATCAGTTCTTCCCAATTAATCTCTTCCCCTCCATAGCCCACAATGCAATTCATTGCATAGTACGGACACGCGAGGCGGTCCTCATCGGCGTGCCCCGGGTGTCCAGAGGGAGGCGCCAGACAACCACAAACCTTCATTGTGAGCAGTTTTGAAAAAAACATCCAAATAAAATTGGCAGCGACGAGCCGTTTCATACCATCACACTTAAGCACTAGTATATCAATTGACAGGTCTGTGCACGTGTTAATTACAACTCCATCTATTCTTAAATGCAAGCATAGCAGACAAGGGGATAAAAGTGTTATTCAGAGAACTTTGATCACCAAGTCCCTATAATGTCATTAGGGTTTACAAGAATATTTTCACAAAGACTATGGTCAACGTGCCAAGTCTGATCTGCATGTCAGTCTCCTCAAAAGAGGTACCAACCCTAAACTTTGCTTGACAATTTAATTAGCACTGCTGTGTCATCAACTCAACATACAGAACAAGTAGGTTCAGATTACTAAATGCCAAAAGTATCAGTCCAGAGGCATTTGTTTTTAATATTTTAATAAAAATCTTTAACAAAACTTCCTAACAAATCACAATGAATGCAAGAGTGAAAAACACTCATAAAAGCAAAGTGAAAAATGTCTTTAAGGCACTAAATATGACTATGAATTAAATTTAAACTGAGCATGGAAAGCACTTTAAAATATTCAATCACCTTTAATCATCATCTTAACAATTAATCCAAGTTCATTTGGTATGTATATATATACACACACACAAACTCGTGTCCTAGCCCCACATCAGACTTCTGAGAATGATCTCACAATCAAAAGCAACTCCCATTAAACCACAAGTGTGGAGTAAGAACCACACAGCAAGGCAACAGTCTGTTAGGACACAGCGGCACAGGATTCACCATTGGGCACGAGCACATGACCGTCAGTCCTCTTCACCACCACCATACATGTCAGCCAGCTTCTTAAATCGTGGCCCCCATTCATTTAGGCAGTCGTAGTCTTGGTCCTCCCCAGAACTGGAGGAGTTAAGAGAGCTGAGGGAACCAGCATCAGAGCCCCCTCCCTCATAATCAAACACCAACAAGGAGTCATAGGGTGGAGCCGTTGGATCTGTATCTGCAGCCTTCAAGTTCTGGAAAGTTAAGACAGACACCAACTCATAAATCACACTTTAAAAATCACATTAATGACAGTAGCAACCAAATTTGCGGATCAAGAACTCCAGCATTAATGAACCCAAGCTCACGTCGCTCAACGCGTACAAACCACTCCCCACTCACATCGTCAATGAAGTTGCCGATGTCCTCAGGGTTGGCGGGCCTGGGCCGGTACTGGGGTGCGGCCAGGAACGTCGGAGCCACATCATTACGGAAGACGTCCGGCCTGTTATCCAGTCCTCTGTGTATCTGACTTAAATCGTAGTCCTGATTGGAAGGGAGCAGGGTGAAGACAGCACAACTTGGTTAGGACACCATCATTAAAATCCTTGGTTCTCAATTGTACAAAATTTGCCATGTTCCCCAGAGCACTCTGATGTAAACTTTAAGCCAAATAAAACAACCACATGATTTAAACAGAGCTGCAAACACAGGCGGGAGATACGTTTCATCAAAGCAGAGTGCAACTGAATGGTTCAAACCACTGCAAGTCGCTAATTGGAGCTTTTGGGAAAAAGTACCCCTGAACGATCTATACTATTCAGAACCTTTGGCACCCACCTGATCTTCCTCTCCACCGCCTTCCTCATCATA
This sequence comes from Stomatorhinus walkeri, assembly GCA_026784285.1. Taxonomy (NCBI): domain Eukaryota; kingdom Metazoa; phylum Chordata; class Actinopteri; order Osteoglossiformes; family Mormyridae; genus Stomatorhinus; species Stomatorhinus walkeri. The sequence goes on from JAODUD010000008.1 coordinate 17,068,508, forward strand.
GTAGTAGATGTTGTCCCGGATGTCGTCATCCTGGAGCAGGGGCTCCTTTTTCACCCGAGTCCTTCTCCGCAGGAACATTAGCAGCAGCAGGACAAGCACTGAGGGGTGGCAGGGGAAGGAAATCAGGAGGCTGTGCCAATTGTACAATAGATACAGTTAAAAACCATCCGAGACACAGAGGCACTACTTACAAAGCAGGAGCAGGATAGCTGCCAAGATTCCCAGAATCCCCGGCAGCTCCAAGCCAGCAACATATTTGTTGTCACACGTAGCATCCTTTCCGGTGCAGTCACAGACTTCAGCAGCGAGAGTATTATCTTGAAAAAGGTTATTGTTGTCAAAGACCCTTAGGACCACATTGTACTTGTCACGTGGTAGCTGTTCCTTCAATGTGAGTATAATGCCTGTATCTGGGGGGGGGGGGGTGGGGGGAGGGGGGGGGGGTGCAAAGGTATAATAAGAACAAAAATA
>JAODUD010000008.1:17071926-17087809 GCA_026784285.1 Stomatorhinus walkeri
GTCTATAGTGAAAATGTTTTTAGGTGGGTCATCTGCTCCAGGACCAGAAATCCAGTACTGCATTACAACTTCTTTATCCTTATTGGACCTGATCTAAAAATAAAAGCATTGTTTATTGGATGATCATAAAAGTAGACAATACAGTTGAAAGCAAAGCATCAATAATGTATAAAAATGTGACATACCTTCACTACCGCCTTGGGAAAGGGACCCATGTCACGTTCAAGAATTGTGATTGGAGGAATTACCCACTCTCTCTTCCTTCTTTTGAGAACAGCCGAGGACAATGGAGACTCCAGCACTTGGACAGACTCACTGCCCTCAAACTGGAAAACAGAAGGACAACATGGAGTACAAGCTAATCACAATTCAGGACTTGAAACAAAATGGACTAGAAACACTACAATCATGTAATACATCCTACCTGTTCAGCTGGGACATTTTCCACACCAAGAAGCACATGGCTGGTCTGTGGCTCAAACTGCACCCTGACTCTCACAGTCACCTTCTTGCCCACTGAGTCCCAGGCATGAACAAAGAAGCTCTTGTGCCCTTCATGTAAGGTCACAGGCCTTTTTATTACGACAGTCCCATCTGATTCCACCTTAAATCGGGAATCTGCTGCGTTAAAGAGGAACCTCTGGCGCCCACTGCAGTCATCATATAGAACTGCAAGAAGAAACACCAGTTGAACATGGTGAAAGGTGGCCAATACATAAACTAATAGAGTACCATGTTATGTAAAGAATACATTTAAGCCAGGACATGCTAAACTAACATTTCCTGATTTCCAGAGGTACAATTCAAATTTATTCTTTAATTCATTACAAGGTTCTCCAATTAAATAGCTTGCCATTTATATACTTGTTAATTGGACATACTGAAAAGTTTGTGCGGTCTGTGTCATCTCAGCATTTCATTCTGCAAAGACCACTCCAATATTAAAAGCTGCTAGATGTACTATGCATCCATGTCAGAACAAACACTGAAACACGCGCAACGTTTTCTGCAAATTGCAACTACAGCCCATAAATAACTAGAACGATCACGGCACTTTGGCCACTGACATACAGCAACCGACCCATACTGCAGAGAGACCAGTTACAGCATGGTTCCAGCTTGCCTTGGTTTTCCACTGGAGAAGGGTCAGCTTATTATAGGCTTGGGCAAATTTGGAGAGTGGAGCCACGTAAAACAGAAGAAACTCACACAGTGTACATAATTTACTATAAGCTATTTTTTTGCCGCATGCTAATTTCTGTTAGCACTTCTATGAGAATCACCATGTTATGCAAGCATGAAACTCTAGCGAAATTAGCATTCCCTTGCTTAAATTTATATTACGAATCCATTCCATTCAGCTTTTCTATAGTACTTTAACTGGAAATTTAACTTTTGCGTTTTCAAGAATGCATTGCGCTGTTCAAAACTACTAATAAAGAGTATACCGAATATTATACTTTTTCTTCAGATAATCCATGAACACTGGTCTCTATGCGTTTCACCAGTCAGAGGGTGCGGACAATCAGCTCAGTTTGGGCACAGTTTAGGTTCCTACGGCTAGGTGCTTGATGCAGTGGAAAAGCGCCATTAGTTATCTATTTAATGTAGCCTAATGCCCACTCTGTTTACATGTCTTAGGCTGTACTGGCTTTCTATATTGACAGTTAAACTCTACATTAAACTAAAGTGATGAGTAAGATTTATATGTAGAACTCATCTACTGCAAACCACAGCAGTGAGAACCCTGCTAACATGAACTGTTGCAGATTATTCACAGACATCAGCATGCTATTCGCTGTGCCGTTTAAGCGACACGCACTCCTATCCACCATCTTGCTCTGCAATCTTTACCAGCCATCAAAAGCCACTTTAACCACCAAATATCAAAAGCAGGGCCCACAGATATGGCATACTAAGAACAGGTAGTCAAAGGCTGGAGCACACACTAGTTACTGACAAGAGTTGACTGGAGGGTGGGTGGATATAAATTTTGAAAATGAACAACTGTAGCAGGCCAAGTTCGGGGCTCCTCCCATTTACATGACGAGACCTGTCGCGCCCACTTGGCAGTTCTCGACCGAGCCGGTCGCTTACACGCCTAGTCGGGATTCCAGGAACTTCAGTTTCACAGGCGTTATGCATGACATCATAAAGCATGTTTAAACTGACAAAAACACCCTACCGTACCATGGCTACTCAAGGCCTCCAGATTAAGTTAGAATACGACTGAACAAGAAACTAAATGAAGCATTCATACAACACATCATATGCTAATGTCACCTTCCACCAACTGATGTCTTTATTTCTACAAGGATGAGATTGTGTATACTGGCAATATTTCTGGGAAATTAAGCTTTACCGGGCTCTGAAACCTGATCCCTCATTAAAAACACCCTCCCAGACACACACAGCCCACCTTGTTGCACAAGAAGCTGTAGAGACCAACAATGCACCTACGACACCATTACCCTGGTACCCTGCATTCAACGCCACATACACAAGCTATCCACCCAGTTGTCACCTAATCAAGGCCATCTGAATATACCACTAGATACTAAAGTACAAGCAGACGAATACGGAAGCTTAAACGTTCAGGAAATCGCAGGGAACAAGTATGGCAGCAATAAACTTTAAATGAGGAAAGGCACCCAGGAAAAATGCCAAAAACTCAAAACATTCAAGGATTTACCTCTCCCCAGCCTCCTGCCCTTCTCCAAATGTGGCCGATCTACATTAAAGGTGAAGAGCTTTGATGAGAACCCAGGCTGACACGGCACTTCCTCTTCACATGACCCTAAATTGAAAACCTGGAAGAAGGAAAGAAAGAGAAAGAGGGAAAGACGTGGCTCAACAACTCGGCGCAAAGGCAGGTAAGGCGCAGTGCTTTCGCAGCGGCTCTGGCCGGGGCAACGACCCGCAATAAGCCCCGGAAACAGGGGCGCTTATCCAACTTACGGACTGAAGACGAAGAAGAAAAGGATACACCGCGATTTCGGCAATCAATCCGGTGGATTTAGGGCTTAATACGACTCAAACTAAATAAAGTAAGCAATAAATATATAAATAAAATCAAGGTCACTGCCACGGTTGGCCGCTCACTCCCAAACTAATTAATCCAACTACTGTGAAGCAAACGGAGCAAAGGCGACTTTAATTACTCATCCGTTAGCGTCTACGTTTAACTTATAATTGTTATATATATTAAAGCTTTGAAGGGGGTTAAAAAATTCAAATACGCCAGACGTTAAAGTTAAAGGCTTCATATCCACACGACAGTAACCGGGAAAATCCAAGTAAAAACCAACCTTACCTGGAGCAAAAAGATAAGTCCCAACGCCAAGACCCTGTAAGTCCCCATTAGACCGAAGCCTCGCAGGAATCCTCTGTTCTCAGTAAGCAGGGAAAGTGAAGGTTTGATAGAGAGAAAAAAAAGCAAATCCGCTTTGGTCCAATGGTTCGGCGAGCTTCCTTCCCCAAAGGTGCGCTGGCACATTAATGCGCAGCCGGCCAGGTAGTTTCGGGAGGCAGGGCGGTGCCGCGCCCCTTAGGACGGCCGACGTCCAATTATGGGCATGGAGCCTCCTCATCCGCTAGCTGCCCGCAGGTAAATGGAGGCTCCGCTGTGTGTCACCGGGTCCTAAAGCCGACCGAGTCGGTCACTCCCGACGAGGATTTAGAGGAAACGCCCGCAAGAGCGAGCGCGTTTGTGCTGGAAAATCTTGGCGTCGAAATGCAAATTGTGGTTTGGGTACACGAGCCCCCTGCTTTGGATGGCATTACTACAGGTGAGAATTATCAAAAATATATATATTTAAAAAAACTAAAGAAACACAGATTGAACTAACACATTACAGTTAATTAGTTTGAAATAGAATTGTATGCGTGTAACTTTAAGGAGAGTCTCAGTACACCTGTTAGGCCGCAGACAATAAAACATTACGCATTGGAAATACCACAGTACGTAAGTTACGTATAGTTTTACAAGCTGTTCTAGTCTCATTGCGGTGTCAAGAACTGCAGGTTTCATCTTAGCATACTGCATGATTTTGTCATTTTAGGCAACGCGAATCAGGCAATTTCCGATTGATGAAGTGAAAGATGATGGACTGTTATGAATCGTTGATATGTTTTTCCATAATTCAGAACAGCCAAAGACACACTGTATATTTGTTTAATGAAAGCAAAGAAAGTCAGTTTCACCCTCTTCCTAATAATACTACATTTTCACAACATGTGAAGGTAATACTTATAAAATGAGGAATACTGTTTTGTGAAGTTTGTCCCATTGGCCAACCACTAGCTATTCCTATTGTTGTCGTTAGTTTTTCTCAAGACAAAAACACTGCAGATAAATGCGCAAACTGAGGTATTTACCTTCTTTTGTCTCTTCGCAGGTCTCGGCACCCGGAGAACAATGCCGCAAATACCTCCCGGTCTCGCTCGGGCTGTCACACCCTTATTAGAGCTTTTAATTCCCCCCATAGCTAACAGTTACACTGCCCTAAGTACACACTACAGCTTATCTTTCGACACTGCCCAAAAGCATGATATACTTTAGCCCCAGTTCAAAAGTTAAAACACAGATTTAAAATGAGAACTTGTTTAATTATGTAAAAATTATTGGTGTCTGTTTCTCCATTGCCATGTTTAGTCCATATTGGTGTAAAGCAGGGGTGTCAAACTCCAGTCCTGGGGGGCCGCAGCCCTGTGTAGCTTGGTTCTTTCCCTGTTCCGCCACAAATGATTCAGCTCAAGAGTGACATGGTAATTAGCACAAGGAGTTGAATCAGGTGTGTTATATGAGGGGAAACCCAAAAATGTGCAGGGCTCCGGCCCTCCAGGACTAGAGTTTGACACCCGTGGTGTAAAGAAACCTTGCATAATATCCATACCTCAAACAGAACTGAACTGAAAAGCACCATTCAGCAGATCTTACTGACCACACACTCCATGAACCTAATGCCCTACCGCTTTTGGGACCTGGAGAGTTAGGAAGGTAGTTTCATATTCAGCCACCATACAAATATATATTATCAATATTTGAGCCCAGGAATCCCCCTAACTTCCCATCCTGTCTAGAGTTTCCTTGTATTCATGGCTTTCACTATGACACCACATTGAATGCAAGGGTCTACCTTGAAATTCTGGGCCTCCTGAAAAAGTCTTCATGGTCCCTTAAGCGCTGTGCTCCCTGAATCTGCCAGGGTATCCATGACCCCTCCAACAGCCCTGGGTTTATTGGTGAAACTTTGGTTGTTTGGCAAGCAGCACTGTAACAAGCAGAGATATTTTTCCTGTTCGTGCCAGATATATGGGATAGTATTATGGATTGTGGGTTCAAATTCTGAGCTTGGCAGAGTAGCCATATCACCGTCGAGCCCTTGAGTGAAGCCCTAAACCCCATCTGTACACTGGCTGAACTGGTGTTCTGACCCCTAAACTCGATCTTAGCTGAACATACGTACACATCTGTATCTCTCACAGAGAGCCAGATTCGGCGTGTGACGATCCAAAGAATTCCTGTATGTATGTATGTATGTATGTATAGTCACATATACAAAAAACTTGAGGAACAGGTTTAGCAAACTATTACCTATTGTTTTAGGTCAGCTGACTGTGACCTCCTCCCCCCAGCCCCCCTTCACACAAATATCATGCATGAAACAGTAATACCAATTATTGCTGCAATATTTCACATGGTATTATATTTTCTTAAATTATATATATATATATGTGTGTGTGTTATTTTAATTGACATTAATATTATTAATTAACATTACTACTGTGACTTTTTTATGAATTGCTATTTGTTCGATGGTGGTCTGTGTCTGGGAGGGTTAGGACTAGGTTTCTGTAATCAGAAGGTCACTGGTTCAAATCCTGTGTTCGGAAAAGGAAGCTTATTTTTAATTTTGGGCCCTTCAGTCGTGTCGGGGACTGGCCCGACCCTGTTCTCTTAGCTGTACATTGCTTTGGACAGAAGCATTTGCTGAATACACACATATGACAGAATCACACATTTACCACTCAGTGAGGTATATGGAGCCCAGTCATCATGTGATGATTCCTGCTGGTCTTGAACCATTTATGCAGCATCAATTATGCAGAAGGTGGTGGGAGAAGGAATGTATATTAAAAAAATAGCAAGTCAGGAGATCGGAAGAATTATTTGATGGGTGGAACTGCGGCGATGACTATTTTGTGGTATAAATGACAAGATGTGTTAAATTGAATTGTTCTTTTTATAAAAGTAACAGTAGTTTCAGAGTAAAATGAGATTAAGATTCCAGAGTCTCTGAAAAAGATGGTTCAAAATAAGTTTGACTTCAAACTTTAGTTTCTTGTTAAATAATTTATGATGGTGAGATATTGATCTATTACTCTTATTGCTCTTTTCATACTCACAACTTGCATTAATGGAGAATCTCCTATGCTGAGTATGGAGATTAGTTAAGTGGTTACTGGAATGAGTATATGATGTATCCGTGTGGTTAAATGTTATAGGAACAAAACAGACTTTGTATTCGAATACATGCTTTTTTTCTAACAACAGTGCATCCAATTGTTGATAATGAAATTATGGGTTTTTCTCACAGGTTATGACATGAAGCATAAGATAAATTAAGCTTAAAGCTAACGCTGAACCTGTTTCCCACCATATTGACAATACTTTTTTTAAATTAGAAATTTTGAAGTGAACCAGTTACTAAGCTGTAACTGTTTAAATACCTTTGGAAATAGCCTTGTATAGGCAGGGCACCCTTCCCTTTAATGTAATTACTAAATAAGTCACATTAAGTCATTAATTGTTAAAGCAGGGAGGACAGATGTTTTATGGCTTGTTCATAAAGTTGAACTGGATTTTAATATTAAATGTTCCACACTTGAGGTCATGTTCTTCAGAATGTGTTTGTATGCTTAAAATGAAATAGCTTGTATTTATTCTGTCTGTCTTCCAAATGCATACCAAGTGCTGGGTCACAGGTTTCCACTTATGATCCATCCATGCATCCATCCCAGGTCAGGGGTGCATAGCGTGTATCGACCTTTCAGGTTTGAATGTGCAATGCTGTTTCTGACATGGTTTCCCTTTCTTCCACAGCATTGTTGAGGCTCGCCCGTATGATCCGATAACACAGGAAGTCGGATTACGGGAGTGAGCTCTGTGCTGTGGGGCTCGGGTGTGAAACGCACAATCCGGGAACAGATTGGTAGGAGTGGCTGGTTTCTGCTTCCCGTCCTTATGACACCAATTCCAGACCCCCCCCCCCCACATATGAACTATACTTATTCAATGCCATTTCCCCATAAACATTCATCCATCCATGTCCTTTCATTTTTAACATTGCAACAGGCCAACCCTGAAACAGTTTAAGAATAGAATCAGAAATATGTAGGCCTGTGTTTCTTTTGTGCATTTGATAAGGTTATTAAAAATATGTAGAAATATACAGGTGTAGCCTACATATGCAGTGCATATGTTGTGTTTTTATTTTTACCCTGTAAATGAAATCCATTTAAGCTTAGACGCTAACTGCATTGCCAACACCCCGGTTCTCTAGAATGAAGTGTAAAGTTTGAAATTTCAGTCTGAGACTTTTATTTTCCCCTATGTAGTGAGTTTATTTCTTTGTCCACCTTCTGTTATTAACAATGTCGAAATTCACTGACTGAAGATGAAAGGCATTCGATAATCACACGGCCGAGTCATAAAAAGTCACAGGCTGAATCACACGCCTGTTTCATGATCATGTGAATAGATGGTCGATTGTTCACTGAAAAAAATAGGGGGCGTATTAATTGCGGCCCACTTTTTTGGTGCAGCCTTTGTTTTTATCAAGTAATAGTTTATCTGATGACATTTGGAAAAAAAATACGACTGGTAGGAATAGTTTAGATAAAATGTTGATCACCACTGCAAATAGCTTTTTAAAGTGTGCAAAGAGCTTTAAAATGTGAATTTTATAACTTGTATTAATCGCCTGCCTTTTACACTGGGCTTCACTGACTGCAGTCGTCTTCGTGCTGTCTGTCTACTGATAGACGCAGACTGAGGCAGCAGGACATTTATTTCCCTTATCGAAAGGGCAAAACACACGACATTCTGCTTCCTAAGCAAAACTTTGCTTTAATTACACAGAAGATTCAAATTAATCTTCATGGGAAACAAAATGAGGAGGTTTTGTTTAACATTCTTCCGACCTGATTGTCTTTATGCTTGAGTGCGACCCCAGCGAGACTAACAAGCTGCATTTGTAAAGCAAACTTGTGGAGATGCTGCTAAAATGCCTGTGAGCCGCAGCCAACCCATCTTCTCGCACCAGAACCCCGCTCTTCACCTGCAGCTGTAGGTGCCATGTTTGCTCACAGTTTACTCATCACCTATGCATCACGTTGACGTTCCCTAAGCAAACTATTTTCTTGTCACTGATAAAATGCAAGCCTGTCTGCTTAATGGCCTGCGTTTCCAAATTTTTTTTTTACTAGCACTTGCTAGGCTAGGTCATGTTATTTTTTTGGTTTGCCAGAATGGTTTTGTTTAGGGTCCAATTTGTGCATGTCCCATAATGTGCTGTTGTAGAATTTTACTATACATTTGGCTTTGAAAAATCAGACAGTCGCTTTGAAGAGTGTCACATTCATGTCCTTAAGGGATGAGAGGGTTCACAATACGACCATTATGACTGGATACCCCCCCTCACACACACACATTCCACAGTATAGTGTAGATATCACTGACCTTGCTAATGATACAAAAGCCTTGGGATACAAATGGTTTCTTGGCAGCTATGCTATAAAGGTACTGCTTGGTGTTCAGAACAAGGCACGAAACAATGTAATTACATGTAGTAAATATCTTCCAGTATCCCCTGTATTATTGAGGTGAAGCATCTCTGTTTAACTCTTAAGCTCCCGTATTTCATTTCTAACATTTTCACCAAAACACTGTTGTTTTCATCTGCAGCTATTAGCTTGCGATTTTCTGTTTATTATTATTTGTGCCTGATTATTTTCCATGCATCGCCAATACAATAAAGGTTAAATAGGTCACAGTAAATGCATCCTAAATCATTAGTTTGCTAGTGTGTTGGCTAAGAATATGCATTTTAAGGGTGTTATCATCATCAAATGTTATTTGCAATGATCAAAATATGAATACATATTTTTACAATAAATATAAAGAAAATGATTTATCGACATACAATTTTAATGTCTGTAATAAACAGTAATGCACACAACTCTTTCTGACAGTGTGTATTAACCCACTAGACATTCATCTAACTGCAGTTAGTGAAAAAAATAATCCCTCTCTCCTCTACAACCCATTTCTAAAACTCATTTAATGATTAACAGTGTATTTATACACAGCTACTGAAAGAGAAGCTACATTCTTTTCTCCTGCTTCATGGTTCTAACAAACAAAACTTTAACCATGATTCTACCAAGGCCGTTGCCCTTGGTCGCTGATAATAGCGATTGTTATTCATTTACTAAACTTGAAAATGTCTCCCGGATTTTTCCCCTTGTATGTTATTTTTTACACTTAACACTTTAGCACCCCACTCCTTCATCTATACATTAATAACTTCAAATTGACTTGGAAATTATACAACACATGTATCTACCATTCCCTTGCTATACATGTGATGACTTTTTAATGGACAACGGTTGAGTTACGTTTAACTTTTGTCCGTCTTCGGTAACAGACGCGGGCTGTGAAAGTAAACATTGTGTTCGTGTTGTTCATAAATTATGCATTTGGCTGAATGTTTGGGACTCAGGATGCAAACTATTAACTTCTCTACTGAGGGAGAGAAACTGGGTGGAGAGAGAGAGAGCATATGGGGGTTGGGTGGTTATTTGCTCGTGTGAAGAGATGAATGCTTTATGGCACCATCAAAGCGTGTTCCTGCAGGTCAGAGTCGAGATGAATAACTAGGTTTTGTCTGCACAAAACTCCAGAAGTAAATACAAGCCTTAATTAATATAGCATAAGACCTTTTTTGTGCACACCTACCCGAGTTGAAATAGGTAAAATATATGCTTAAAATCCTGAACAAATATCCATACACTTTGTAAACTGTGAAGAATTCTTCCTCGAAAAAGGAAATTGGAATCCATGGTTTTTTTTATCTGCAAAGCCGCTTCCGCTGTTGCATATTGACTTCATCAATGTCCTTAAAAGCCCATTAACACAGAAGCTTTTAGATAGCATAAAATGTTTATGTAGCATGACCTTTAAAGTCTTATTATGTTGTGGAAGCATGCATCTCGACCACGTCTCTTTATCCTTGAGCTAAGTTTCAGCATGTTCAGAAACACCGAAAAAAATCACGGTCTCTTGTTTCCGCGGCAGAGACAAGCACCATCTTGCGTTTGTAGGGGTATTGTGTTCTGGAATGTGCGGCACATCTCCTATCTCACGCTGAACCACAGAAAGTCCCTCCTGGCTAAAGACGGTGATGCGTCAGTGACTCTTAGGCTGCCTTTTCTCGTGTTAAGGTTCATGAATTAAATGATCCACCAGCCGTCCCCCCTCCCCCCAGTATAGAATCAGGCATCTAATGACAGGGTCCCTGGACTCAAAGGAGGATCTTGTACACACATGCTGTGGGCATGTGACTTCAGAGTGATGTCACAGCTAGACAAATGCTGCGAGACGGAAAGTGTAGTCGGCCGGGGGGTGGTGCAGTTCACAGTAGGAGACGGCATTGCCAGCAGGAAGCGGTGGTGCGCGATTCAGCATCTCCTGGCACGAGGGAGATTTCGATCTGTCTGAGGAACTGGAGGGGTTCCATACTTCCAGCCGTCCGAGATTCTTCCCACAGTAGAGTGCTTCACTGTTTTCCCAAGTGTGGCAGTTTGGTGCCACAAAACAATATGCCCAGTCAGCCCGTGTATCTTGTGATTAAAGACAGAGGAGGGGCTCTACAGTTGGTACGTTCCTCACTTTGGTGAGAATGCAGATAATTGCCCCCCCTGGGGGCTAGGCCAGGCTTTATCCTGGCTTAGATGAACTCCACCCTGGCCGTAATCTGCATACTTACCTTTACTGTTGTTGACACTTCAATAGGTGACCTATGTAAACTATTTTAGTAGCAAACTTGGTAGCAAAACGAACAAATTTTAGAATTTTAAAGTATATTCCCAATTCGTAATCCTTATACGCCGATCGTGTAAATGCATCCGGGATTGCTTGATAAGAAAAGGTGTGGTAAGTCTGCTCTCAGGAAATGTGCTGTGACGTAAGGCTAGTCCACTTGTGAGAAACTGTGATGTCATGCTTCCAGTCCAATTTGTGTTTTAGCCGCAGTGAAATGGCTGCCTACACTCGGGTCACGACTGTGTGTCACCAGGAAGAACAGGATGTGAAATGTTGTAACCTGACACCACAGTCTGCTCCACTTGCTCACAACAATGCACAGCTAATGCAAATGGAAGCAGGAAGAAGTGTTATCAGCAATCTAAACAGGTATTTCAGGTTGAGGGAGATTTAAAGGCACAGCGCACATTTGTTGTGTAAGGCATTAGTTTCTATACATATATGGACGAAGAATGCATTAAACCAAAAGAACTCATCATTTGTAGCCTGGCAATGAAAGTGAGATTATTACTGCATGTCTGCTTTATAGAAGAGCTAGAGCTCTGAAGCATGGATTGAGCGAGCTATGGCAAACACTGAGGTGAAGTAAAATATGTGGTAGTTTAAATGATCATTGACAGGATGCTGTTTGCCCTGACATAAAGACTGGAAAGGCATTAAGGAATATTTACAGAAACTTATACAATATCATTTGCATTCTATTTGAATATTGTTTTGAGAATGAAATAAAACATTCTGAAATTTGAATCAAAAGAATGTACATTTATTCACATTTTGGAACATTCTTTAAAAACTACAAATGCAGCAACTGTAATGTGACACTTGGAGACTGTAAATATATAATGCTTTCAGAAGTGCAATTACAAGTCCATTTTAGCTCGAGCTGCAATTATTATGGGCCTCTTAAAAATTTCTGATAATTCTAGATGTCCTTGAAAGAAAGGTCAAGCAACTTTACGTTAGGGCGCTTGTCCAGCAAGTAGTTAGTCATGCATTCCCAGAAAGTGGTTATGGCTAATGCAGAACACAAATGCGATAGCGCTATCAGACATTTTTTCAACATCGTGAGAAGAGACATCACTAAATACTGCCAAGACCTCTGAAGAACGAATTCACAGTACACAGCATGAGACAAATATCGAGCGCTAAAATATCCAAGAAGGCATGTCCAATGAATGCTTAGTTGGAATAATGTGAGGAGTGAATGGCCAAAATGAGAGTCTTCCGGTACAGTTCTTGTCATCCGAAAGCAGGCTACCAAAACTGGTTTGTTTTAGAAAACATGCTGTCTTCACAGTCTCAGATCCTACCTATGATCAGGTGACTCGGGTCACTGTGACTTCAGTCTCTGTATGCATATCAAACACAGGAGGTTGTTTTTACTCCGAACTACTTTCTGTTTTCACCATCTTATCCTAGGAGGGAATGTCTTACTGGCTTGGACAAGCATCAGACGTACCTACCTAATATATTAGGAGAACAACTGCTTATATCAGCCAGTTTTCACCTTTCTTCTGTAAGGTACATCTACTGTATATGTCTTAAAAATTTATTGAATAGTTTAGAGAAAAAAAAATCATGCATGAAGCTAATCCGAGAGCTTAGTTTGGAAAAATATCATTGTTCCTCAGGCAATAACCACGTGAAATGTGATTTGTAAATCTGTATATATACAACTGGAATATTTTAGTGGATTGACATTGATTAAGTAAACTATGAGGACACGACAGCACGCTCCATCTGTGTCATGAAACGTTGACGTTCGATTTACACATCAACGGCCCTTCCTCCCCTGCTGCGTGCTCTCACAGTACAGTACTTTATCAGAAGATACAGTGTAGGTTTATGTCAGTTATTTCCCACAATTTAAAACAATCAGTCAAAAATTGTTGCTCTCTAAAGCAGATGAGTGTAGGCTTCATAATAGTTTAATTTTCAATGTGATGCTGAATAGCTTTTCATCTCACAAAAGTACGTGTTTATTTTTTTAAATACAGCTGGAGATTCTCTTTAAAGAGAAAGTGGAATTATGCTTATATACGTAAATAATTAAATAATATGCACAAGGATTATGTTAATGGATAAAGAACAGCTACTTAGTAGACATGTAAGCACTATCGGTAATGAGGCGTGGGTGGGGAACATATTACAGACTGTCCACTACCCTATTAAGTTCTCTCAGAAAGTGCCTGATGCTTTTGCAGTAATCACATTACTAAAACATTACTTGAACTACAAAAACAGGCATCTATGCGTTCGATAAATGTATAGATCAATCTCCTTTTTGTAGTTTTCCCCTGAAGTATACTGTAATATGTCTTTCTGCCAGTCAGATTAAATGTGTAAAACATTGACATTTACAGTAATATAATTTTAACTGATAAATTACCTTCTAGAAGCTACCTATCTCTGGATAATATCATGGCCTTTAACATGTTCAGTCACAGTAACAGTCACCCCCAACAAGTCAGAACAGGAAGTGATGTCAGGAGGTTCTTTTGGCTCAGGGCCTTGAAAACTATATCACCCGTTACCAAAAATCAATTAGGTAAAAACAGGTATATTTTCTTGCATGCAGACGACTTGGAAGCAAGTCCTGATTTGAAATGGTTGACAGTGCACAGTAGGGGGTAAAAATAGGTAGCACTGTGATTTTAGGTGAAATTAAAATTGACTTCCACCAGTTTCAAGCAGTATAACGGTTGTTAACTAAAATACCAAACATTACAGAGATAGTCATTTTGCCCTGTCTGCCTAGCGTGATATTTATTGATTAACTGATGGTATAATTTTATCAAATAAGAAAACGTCTTGGTCAAAACTGGCGGAAATTGCATTTATACTGTCTTGCTGGGTGTTTTATATGTATAACTTTATCAGGTGAAGACACACAGGTGCCCGTTGTTTTAAGGGACCCTGGTGCATGTCAGAAGACAACTAATCTGATCACACAGATGTTACGTATTGATACATGTTGAAGGCAATGAGATAAAATATATAATATTTACCATACGTGGTTAAAAAATGATACAAGTTATCATATGTCCAGGCTTATGCTCAACAGTAGGTGGTGTATTGATTAATGACATGAAGTTATCAGGCAAACATTACATTGAACATAATAACCTTTAGTGGTGGCAGAAGTGAGTCTTTGAAACTGACAGGTTGTGGGATTATTTTGTGTTACCAATATCTAACACACTGGTTGGAGGGCGGTATGTCGTTCAGCAGGTTAGGCCTCCGTATCTGTGATTAGTAGGTTGTCATGTCAAGCCCTTACAGAATAATCACATGTTGGGACCTTGAGCAAGGCCCTTAACCCCCAATTGCAGGGGGGGGCGGCACGCTGCCTCGCTCTCATTTATCTATGTCTCACGGAGCACAACATGGGGTAGCTGAAATGAAATTGCCATCATCACTGTTATATTCTGCTTTACATAGTTCGCATTGGCTGGTGGTCCACCTCGCATATACAGGAGCAAATCAATGCAAACCCACATGTCCAGGCTCGGATAGCCACATCTGTAGATCAGGTTTATTTGTATGACTCGATTCTAAACCTTGTGTAAACCACCACCTATGTGGCTAATTTTGTAAATATCCCAGTCACGTTGCACTGAACTATAAATTGACTCTAGAGACCATCTGTGACAGGACTTCTACACATAGATAAATTCAGTATTTATAGCTTGCATGTAATACACAATGCACTTAAAGATATAAAAATTATATTTTTGCAAGGAGATGATAATCATTTGTATACAGTTACTGTGAAATTCCCCGGATCGTATGGTGCCCTTTCACAGTCTACAATAGGACTGTGTTTCAAATGAGGCTTGTCATCAGTTTGAGCTGATATTATGAAAGGCGTCCATGTCGTTAAACAAGGCTCCTTACCAGCTTGAGCCAAAACTGGCAAGTTAATTATTTTTAACAATAGTAGATAGCATGATTTATTTATGTAGCTGCACTGCAGCCCTTTTTTCCAGCTTGCTGCCGTTGAATATTTGTCAGTGGTGGGAAGTCGTCTATATGGCCAGGAGAGATGACATTGTAAACATTTCCCTAAGCGAATCACTTTGTTATCATTAAATACATGAACAGAATAGAATAGGATATGTGGGTGACCAGGAAGTTATGTGCAAGCAATAAAGTGTACTGTAACAGAAGACAATAAAACGAATATAATAATGCTATCTAATAATAATTAAATTTTCTGTATTGCTTATCCAGTGGCCAACCTGGAATCCATTCCTGGAGTACAAAAAGTAGTTAACTGAGTAAAACTTACAAGAAAAAAACAGTACTTGAAAAAGTCTAAAAACACCTTTAAAAGGAAAAATTGTTTGTGTAGATTTGTAGCTGCCAGAATAGATCATAAGACAGAAGTTCTGTCCTTCATGCAGGTTTATAGACTTTTTTTTTAGCATGACAGAGATCTCTGGTGCCCGCAACACTGTAGTACCGGAACTGCACACAGACTATTTAAGTTTGGACTTACTTTTACTAAAATCACCTGAGGGAATATACATGTAGTTATTTATGAAGTTTAAAATATTTGCAGAAATCCAGAAACTAGCGATGACTTACTGAATACATTAAGCGAAAAACTTTAAATTGTGACAAATGCCTTCAATGCTCCACATTCACCACTACGGTCGCAGTGGCTGTGGGACTTCATTCTCCACTGTAACCAGCCAAACTAAGAATACTAAACGTTACAATCAGAGACGCCCTTTCTATCCTATAGAGTTAGCATGGTATCCATTGATTAAG
>JAODUD010000008.1:17124663-17138724 GCA_026784285.1 Stomatorhinus walkeri
CCCCCCCCCCCCCCCCCGGCTAATTCCAGCAACACATCAGCGGTGCCTTTATGGGTGGAAGATCCATGGATCAACAGGTCAGAGGGGTTCAGAGGGAGGGGCTCCCTGGTGGATGAGTGAGTGTCAGATTAAACCCCCCCCATCCGTGAAGTGGAGAGATAGGGGCGTGCAAGTGAGGGTTTGCAGGACTGGAGAGGGGTGCTTGGAGCGATCCGTTACTATGGCTACCAAGGAGGGGGCAAGTTCAACTTCAGAAGAACCACAACATCAGACGTCCATAGAGGGCAAGCCCCACAAATAGTCCCGATTACTGCGAAAGGTGCAGCCACAACGCCAACCGTGAGCGGCACTGCAGGTTGGCACTCCGTGTCAGAAGGTCACTGGTTCAAATCCCAGGACTGGCAGAGTATTTTTTTACCATTAAGCCCCTTAAACCCAGGTTCTCCAGGGACTATTTGCTCTTCAACTAACATCGCTTTGGATAAAAGTATCTGCTAAATAAATGGAAACAAGTTAAAACATTACATTGGTCATTCACAGGAGCAACGAAAGCGTAAGTGGCGAAGTGAGACAAATTTAAATAGTGCTTATGATTTACAGGTCAATATTCCAGGATTATGGGTGTCTGTGAAAGGTTTTCTGCCTCAGGCTGTGCTGCTCTCTCACCATGTTGTGTCTCTTCATGCTTATCTTCATCCTTCTTCCTTAGAATGGGATGAGAGCAGAGAAGGCAGACAGCTGGCGCGTCACAAGATGCTGGAGAAATCTTTACAATGGAGAGAGACAGGCGAATCAATAAGGCCTCCATTCCAGTGAAAGGGATCGCATGGATTCTCAGAACAGCCACTACTCCGTGAAGCTGGATTCTTCATCAAAAATACACTTATTAGGCAATCCAAAGGAAAGTATTTCATAGCACAGTACAGGCAACATGGAGGATTACACATGAATGGAGAGATAATTTGAGCCAAAGTAGAATATGTTGGCCTTCACTGCAGACTTTCACTGTAAGCTTTCACTGTAGACTTTCACTGTAAGCTTTCACTGTATTCTGTCACTTATGACAGGCTATTTCTATTTCTGTTGTGCATGCCATAAAAACAGGCTATTTTAAAGGATGCCGGCTCTGAAAATAGTCTCCCCCCCTTCGTCCTTTCTGTTCCTCCAGAGGACTCCCACCTTAGTCCTCTAAACTTCACCATCACTCCAGTACAGTTTAGTCCACCTGCAAATCAGCCCAGGTAGAGAAATGTCATTTGGCGCAAGGGCGGACCGCATCACCTTTTCGTCTTAAATCGGCCTCTAACTACAGCTAGTAGTGAACCTCCCCTTCAATCCTTCAGGGGTTAGAGGGTGACCTGCCTTAAGTGTCCACCAGGTGGTGCTGTGATTAGGACCCACACTTCTGATCATAAAGGTCTAACTACATATGTTGGGACTGCTGGCCCATAGACAGAAATAAAATCTGTGGAGGGTCTGGCAACTCTGGGGGGGGGGGGGGTTCCCTAGGTACAACCAGGGGCCTGAAGCTAATTTTGAGATGTTCAAATTACCTGGCTTTGTGTCTGCAAGACTGTATTGGATGTCTGTGTAAGGTACATGTGACCAAATATCAAAATGAATTATTATATAATGAATTATAGTCACATCTATATAGACTTTGGCAACTTTTTACAAATCTTGGTAGCTTTTTATGTGACTTTAGACAAGAAGTAAAAAGCAGGTAATGAGATAATGAGTTTTATTATTAATGCAAATGAAGTGCAGTGGCAGTGTTGCCTAACAGACGTAGGGTCTGTACTGGAGAACACAGGAGATGCCTTTACATGCCTCAGATTTCATGATGCCGGTTGTTTCAGCTTCACAAAATCTCTGCTACTGTACGAAGCCCCAATCTCTTCCTCGATTAACTCTGCTTAGCCAGGGAATCCCTTTCTGTTTCATCTAATCAGCACAACGTGCCCCTAGTGCTCACAATGAGATAATGGATGGTGTTTTAGCAAACAGACTCATTAATTGCAGGGTGCTTTCAGGGGAGGACTAAGCCAAGACAGAGAACGGAACTGCCTGGATGCGCATGTATAAAACAGAGTTGGAAAGTTCAGGTTCAAAAAGAAAAAATCCAGATCAGGGTTTTGTTTCAACCATTTAGTTGAATCTAAACAGACATGGAGTACTCAAGTGAATCTTGGCATGGATAATTTTAGTTTTGGACCTGAACATTCTACCCCTTTATTTTATTGACGTGGTTTGACGTGTGGCTCCGTGAGCTGAACCTCTGTGTATGTGATCTGAAGATGATGGGTTCAAGCTTGCCCTTGGTAGGATAGTTACATGACCCAGAGTTATGTCAAGGCTGCCAAATTCTGGCCCTGGAGGGACAGAATCCAGCACAATTTGTAGATTTCCCTGTTCAATCACACCTACTTAAACCTGGTAATTAGCCGATTGAGATGTTTGAGCAGGAAAATCTGTAAAATGTGTTGGAGTCTGGACCTCCAGGACTAGAATTATGGAACCCTAAGTATAGCAGTTAACCCACCAGCTGCAGGTGGCTGACTTTCAAGGGGTTAGGTGTGTGCCCTGGGACCCCTAAGCTTGTACTCACCTCTACATATGGCACATGGGATTTTTACTTACACAAAAATGTTCTGAGGGCAGAATGAAAAATGATTGGTTCAAAGGGAACCAATCAGATTGTAGAGGGGGCGGATACAAGCAACTAGAGGAGGTGGAACCAAACAATCAGATTAAGTGAAATGGGACTTTGCTATGGTTAATTATAACTCCCACGTGCCTATGTGTGTTTCATTGAGAGCTAGATGGGGTAGGCAAAAGCACATTTTCCTCACATGTATTAGTAAAGTATCATGATTGAACCAACAACCTTCCTAATGCTCAAAGTATAAACCATATCCCATCCTATTTCATACTGAAGGGAATGAAGACGAGTGATGAAAAGATAACCAGGTGAGGGAGCATGGTAGATGAATGAAGGGTCTCACATACTGTGTCTGACTTCTGGTTACGAGCTGCTGCCCGGGGTTCTGATCGCTTAGGCTGCCAGTAAAGGTCACAGCGTGTTCACCATGTACAACGACGATACGTGTTCAGTCTGTGCACTGGGCTCATTCTGTTCTCATACACTTGTTTGTTTAACTGTGATTGTGAGTCTGCCTGGCCAGGAAGGCATTAAATTAAGTGTCCTCATTATGACAGAGCCGCGGGTAGGCAGCGGCCTGACAAGGCAAAACACTGCTGTTCCGCTGTCCATCAGACGCAAGACGACCATTATATTTGTTCCAAATTAAACTGCCACGGTGAGTCCCTGCCTCACATCTACCAGATACGAGATACAATATTTTTATTTTCCATTTGTGCATAGAACCAACATTCCAGGCACATTGGAATTCTTCTGCAGAGCTCACTCAGAGTCAAGTTAGTAGAACACTTATATACAAAAAAAGATGGTAATATCTACACAAGGAAAGAAATTTTAAATACAAGTACTAATCAAGAAGAACTATGAAAGAAAATTTAAATACAATAAGTACTGCTAATTATTGCATAGCTGCATAGAAGGCAGATGTTGCAGTTATAACATTGCACATTTAGAATATTGCACATCTTATCCCGTTGCACAGTTAAGATATTGCACATTCATCCTGTTTCCAAATGCATGGAATGACACTCCATTGCCCGTTTGTACAGGTACAGTGGAATTCCTTATTTTTTGCATATATGAGGTAAGCGTGGAGCTTGGGGTCTGACAGCAGGGTCCGCCAGTCACCCGGCGCCCCAGGAGCATTTCTCTGGGGTTAAAGGGCCAACGGCAATATGACTATTTTTTCAGCCACAGGATTTGCAACACCGACCTTCAGATTCCTGGCACGGAGGCCTAATCTGCGGAGCCGCACACTGTTGGGTGTGTTCCACAGAATGAATTCATTCAAAGGGTCCAGCATTAAGGAGGAATGACATTTGGCACCTTGTTTCATGTCAGGGTGCTGCAGTCAACTGCAGCGATTCTTCCCTGTCTGCATCAGTCACACTTACAATGCTCTGCCTTGACATCAATAGATGGTGGGGGATTGCTGGACACGTGGGGTGCACACAGGGGTGGGACCACTGTGACATCGGCTCCAGCTGAAAGCTGATTATCCCACGGAGTCTCCCCGCCCTGTCACTCACCGATTCGAGACATATCATTGGCCAATGAGGAGGTTGGCCCCTCTTTATAAGTCACTGCCCCTCTTATGGCTCCCAACACTCGTGTTCCTGGACAGGCAAAATGAAGGAGCCTCGCTGTTAAATTCCTAGGAGCACGATGGACTCCTGCAAAGGGGGCAGCTGTATATCCCAAGTGAAGTTCAAAGTATGTCCTGGGCAAGCGGGACAACATGGCCATGTTAGGGGGAAACAGAGCCAAGGAGATACACCATGTTCTCATTTCTCTCCACTGAACTTATTTGGATGGGTCACTCCTATGAATGTGTGCCTTGGGTGTGGAGAAGGTGGGGAAGAGCACAAAAGGTCGGCAAGCTTTTTTTCCAGGCCTGTTTATCTGATGTCTGTCCCATTCACCCTGCGCCGATCTTTGAGTCACTAGCAGAAATGGAAATGTTTATGTCACTTATTTTGTCATACAGACCACCCACAAATTTACACTTATAATCAAAGATATTTGCTTGAAGTGCTTTCGAAGGCCTCGGGGAAGAGAAAATGAGTCCCATTTCCCATAATGCTGTTCCCTTCACAGCTGTCTGGGTGGCAGTAATATCCGTAATGGCCTGCTTCCTGTGGCTCTAACAGCTGGTAATATGTCACACCGAGGCCATCGTACTTGTTGACTTTGCTATGGTTACGATCGACTCGTTCCCCTTCTCTTTCCCTTATCCTGATCTTTTCCACAAGATAAATATCACAGGGACGACCCCCCCCCGGTTAATTATATGTTCCCTTTAATCTGAGTGACGTCATGGTCTGCGCCCTTTTGGCAGAGTAGCATACACAGGACTCTCAGTCGCTCTCCTTCCCACCTTCACAGCCCAGCTAATTACACCAGCCCAAGAAAACCAGTCATGAGGTGGGACCCCCCCCTCCAGGGGAAGATAGCGACGGCGGGTGACATGGCCCCCGTCTGCTGTCGTCAATGCTGTCCCTGACGTCCCCCCACGTTCCCTGTCCCACCCTAGTGGGTGATGGTGGAACGTCATCAAAATCGCCCGGTCAGTCAATTACCCCTCTAATTACCCGGGCTGAGTGAGATATTGAGGATTGAGGTCTCCTGTGCCGTGTGTCCTTTTAAACCGAGGTAACAGATGCATGGCAACACTTGACACGTTCCTCGTCGTCTTGCGCTCTTCACTCGTTGATTGAGGTCTGTTTTAAAATAGCCCATCCAACAGACCCAGTCAATGATGACACACCCCCGTGCCAAATGGCACCGCCACTGACATTCAATTAAGGGCTAAACACTGAGCGTGAGGCCGTCTTCGCCTTCAAGAGATTTATGCTGCCGTCACAAATATCCTTAACTTCTCCCGATAAAAGCCTGGGCAGGATTTTAGCAGAATCCTTGCCGGTACAACATGCGCTTTTATTTTTAGACCAGCTGGAAAATAGAAAGCATGGTTACTAAAAGCATCACTGCAGTTTTGCACCTTGTATTTACACTTGACATGTGACTTGATCTAAGGTACAAAAACAGCCTATCCCAGAAATGTATCAGACACGAGAATGAATCAGAGACAGTTCAGTCACTTGCTCCATTTCTTAACTATTGCACCACCCGCTGGTCCACATCTGAAACGACGTCCAGTGATGGCAGATAAGGAGACCTTCACAGATCATCAGGAGCCTCTTGTCCTTTAAGAGGACCCATGTCAGATCGCTGAGCATGGCTTAGATACAGCTAGACGCACCAAGATAGAGCCACCTGTCTTTACCCACCCGCTACCCCACTTCGTGAACGTCATACAGTGGTGATTATACTTCGCAATCAGCTAAAGTAAAACTCCTGCTCAGATTAGACAGACTGCCTGAGCACAATGGCGCGCAAGCCCCCCCTCCCCAACCCACACCAGGTTATTTGCTACTTACGAGATACAACAGACAGACTTGTTGCATGCTGTCACATACTTTTACTTTACTCTTCTATTCTTTTCATTGTTCCATACTTCAGAACATTACCCCAGACTCCACACCATTCCATCAGTTTTGTTTGGCTTAAACTTTAATTTGTTAACCATACGGTGGTGAGAGAACGTTTGTGAACCTGTTACGGCGCCGTTTATTAACCCAGTCCGTGGGGACCCTAGCCAGTCCACATTTTCCCTCCCTCCCAGCTTCCCACACACCCATACCAGGTATTCTGTGCTCTTAAATGCTTGACTGTTTGGTTCATGTGCGGTGGGAGCTGGGAGGGAGTAAAAAGATGGACTGTCTGCGGATCCTCAAGGACCAGATTTGGAAACACTGATATGGAGGATAACTGGTTAAGGGAAAACACTGAGATGTATAAATAGTAAATCATTTAAAACAACAACACACCAGTAACTCAGAATCAGTGTGTAAAACTCAACCAACAACACAATGTACCTCATTTACACTTTAGTGTCTTATGACTAAATTAGAGTCAGATGTCCAACAACCGCAGTTCTGAACAGAAGCTGAGTTAATTGGAAATGATTACGTAGCGTCTTAAAGGCGCAGGGAACTGAAGCTGTCAGTACTGCTTCCTCAAAGGCTGATATGAAAGCCCTCTGTTCGTAGCCGTCAATCAAACACTACCAGCGTAGAGTGGAACAGTTATGGGCACAGGAAGAGTTTCTTCCGGTAATATGGAAAAATCCTAACAAATCCCCAGTCGGGTGCAGCTGAATATAAAACATGGAATCAAGTTACACTAAAGTATTTGGTGAAAAAAGTAACATTGTTACTACTGTAGACATTTTGGTGAAATATGATGAAACCTTCATTATTCTTAATTCATCAAACAACTATTTTAAGTGTTGTTGCTTCTGTGCTATAAATACAAAAGCATGCTATTCTTTATGAAAAAATGCACCAGTAAGACGTAGTCCTACGCTAGCAGAGCAGTGATTGGCTAACAATGGCTTTGTCGGCATGGCGACCTGCTGCCTTGCCTGTTACCCAGCGCTTTGCTCTCTTTGCTGTTTACTGTAACTGTATAGCACAATCCGCTTTGAAGTTCATGCACATAAACCGTGCTTCAGTCTATCTCGGGCCCCCTGTCTCCCCACCAAATCCGTAGCTTTAACAAAGCCCCCCCCCCCGCCAGAAGCTCTGTCAACACCAGCCAGGCGAGTCACTCAGCGTCAGTAGCAGAAGGCAGCCAAATCTTACCTGGTAGCACTCTGGATGCGTCCTTCCACATTCATCTCGGCCCACTTCATTTAAACAGCGTAGGCCTCCGTGCCCGCTGCCCCTGGGCTGGCAGCCTCGATGCCGGTGGGGGGTACAGTGCTCACTGACAGCCCCCTGCGAAAAGCTGAGCCTCCGGCCAGCTGGCAGCTACTGAGAAGTCAGCCGGACTGAGTGTTTCCCCACAAACTCCAATATCCCCACTGTATTTCACATACATAACTAAGTGCATGTTCAAATAAATACTAATTATGCACTCAACATCATGTCTTAGGCTTATCTTATCTTTAATATCCTGTTTATGTTAAAATAAACATAAGACGCAGTGTTGCTGAAATTACAGCCATTTCAATGATCACGCGCTCCAATAAAGTCCTAATCGCTTGCTTTAAAATGCAAAGGATCATTACTGTTTGTGTTTTAACCTAAACCTAGATTATAGCCTTTGTTTATATTTGAAACAAACAACTCTTAATGTTCTAGGATGAGAGCTATTTTTTCTACAAAGGATGATCCTGTTACACTAATCGATAACGCTGAATAGCACACCGCATTCATAATCGTGATCATGCTTACTAATACCACCGGTTTACTGGATGGATATAAAACCCATGGCGATGCTAAATATATTTTTAGTCCTGCCAAAAATAGACCATCTGATTGATTTCCACTAAATGTCTGGCAGAAACAAGTTAAAAAAAGACATTTACCCCCAGGTGCACGTAATCATAATTTTCCTGCCCTTTATTTGTGCGAACGTCACCGTTTGCACAATGGCGACCGTTCACCGGACGCATTATCTCCTGGCGATTTGTGAGCTTTATCTGGACTCTCCGGGACCGATAGAGGAGCCATTATTCGCCGCGCGCACACCGAGGATGGCAGACGGACGACGTGACCAATCAGGACTCGGCGATCAGACTCATGGCGAGGCAGAATCAGGCACGTTAGAGGTTGGCAAGTTAACATCATGCAACAGCAGGCCACTGTGCATTATAGATTAGGAATGCGTTTTGTTTACTTTTCAGACCTAATTCAATTGCCTTGTAATATAGTCATCAAATAATGGAATGGTGCAAGATATCCACAAATCCCACATTTAACAACAGAATGTAGGAGATCAATATTTTTTTCTTGGAAAGTTTGCTCACTGTGTAGATGATAAAACTGGAACATTTGTGTGCTGGGTCTTCTGGGTGCTTTTGAAGATGCGGAGATAAAGATGCAGGGGACTGTGAAATTCTGAAATCCTTCCAAAAAAATTGCAACCCCCCCCCCCCCATCCTGAACGTGCGTCGTGATAACAGTAAGACCCCCAAGCCCTGGGGTGGTGCAGCTACTCTATATTTAGCCCCTTTGCCCTTATTTTCTGCTCCCCAGGGATTATGGGTATCAGCTGTCTGCAGGGAAGGGCACAGTGAATGGCCAATTTTATCTCTTAACTGCTGCCCACGGCTGAGGAAATGGCGAGTAATTCAGCGCGCAAGGTTCCATCAGATACCTTCTTTCTTGAGCTTCCATGCTGATGTTGACAATATGCCAAAAGGCTGTTCAGCTTTTGTTTCTTTGATTTCTCTTGACTTTATTTAAAATAAATCTTTTCAGATCTAATTTTTGATGCTTCACCCAAGTCCAGTCTGAGGAGCCGCAAGACTGCCTGTCACTTTGGAGATCTTCTGGGTTTTCCCCGCTGCAGACAGACTGACTGGGAGAAGGCTACTGGTCGGGGGAGGTCTTTCGGCTGCCGTTGTTGTTATCGACCACAGCAAATGACCTTACGGAGATACCAGCTGGATCAAAGGGAACTTCTCTCACTCCTGCCAATTTTAACAACACTCCAGTCCACAAGTAGATAAAAACTTGAATGTTTGGAAGGAATTCAGTGTCACCTATTTATAAGTACAATTAATCTCTTTAACAGGTCCAGCAGGCCCCTTTCTTACTGAATTTAATAGGCCCTCGCCAATCAGACAGCCGTCTCCCTCTGAAGCTCATCCTCAAAGGGTGGTGGATGTCAAGTGAAGGTTAGCCATCCTAACTGGAGAAACTGCAATTTCCACGACCTGATGAATATTTAATCCCATGGCATCAGGAAAATATCTCTTGCCACCTCGCTTCAAAAGACACAAGCATGGAGACTAATTTGGGCACAGAGCTATAACATGGTCGATAAACTTTATGAAGACGGCGTTAACACGAGCTTGGGTTGTTCATTTTGCCGTTAGTCCAGAAGTACCTCAGATTATAAAGTAATTGGGTGCAGAACATCAAAGACCCGATGGTGCCTTGTTTTGAACGTGAAGGTTTATCTTAGTTTTACCATCCCAGAATTCCCCACTGCAGTCCTGAAGGCCCATGTTAATTCTCAAGCTCACAAAGCTCACCCAGTTCAAACTGGGGAAATGTGCGAACACAAGGATGTGGAACAAACTGGGAAAAAGAAACAGCACCCTCTGTCTGCAGAGACATTTATTGCAGTTTTCCATGATGCTCGGCCCCATCTTTGTGGGCCTGT
The DNA here is from genome assembly GCA_026784285.1 of Stomatorhinus walkeri. Lineage (NCBI taxonomy): Eukaryota > Metazoa > Chordata > Actinopteri > Osteoglossiformes > Mormyridae > Stomatorhinus > Stomatorhinus walkeri. Next base: position 17,134,565 of record JAODUD010000008.1, read on the forward strand.
GAGGTTTATTGTTCTATTTTAAAATTGTATTTGCCTCTGTAAATGCCAGTCTGAGTTCCTTTTTTAGAATCACTGATTAAAAAATAAGCTTTGATTGGATAATGATTCGCAGACTCAATCTGTACCCGACGCATGAAATTTTTCTGCGGGCTTCAAAATAAATAAAAAATATTCAAAGGAAATGCTTGCTGGAGAATCTGCTTACAGCTAGTTAATGTGTTTGTGTACCCCCAACGGGATACCTTTTAATCACTGAGCTTATTTTTGTTTTTGATTTTTTTTAGGTTGAAGTCGGCAAAGTGGTTTCACTGTTGGGCCCCTGAACGTGAAGGAGCCCTTTTTGAATAAAAGCATTTGTTTACCATTGGGGAATAAACCTTCCAGTGCACTAAAGAAGGCCGGGTGCAGCTTCATGCTGCAGTTTAATTTCCACACAATGGAAATTTTTTAATGAAATTAGCTAAGCTGTCGTTCATGCGTGAGGACATCAGTGCCGTGGTAGATTAGAAGATGCATTCTGCTTTTGAGTATCACACATGTTCTACCCATCTTTGATACCAGTTTAGAAATACAGAATAATGAACAATGGTGGGCAATATACAAACCCAGATGAGAGAGGTTCAGATTCAAGAGTTTATCGTCATGTATACGGTAAACAGTCGATTGCGCTATAAAATGAAATGTCCTGTCAGCCTTCCCTAAACAAACCAAAAACAAATACAAATTCAGGTGTTTCAGTAATACATTAAAAATGAATACAATTACCATGATAAATATGTAGAAATTGTGCAAAGTAAACACAATGCAAGTGTTATGAGTATCCAGATGTGGTTTAAATGGGTCAAAAGTACTGCATTAGTCAGGCAGGTTAATATTCCAGCTAAGGGGCCCCAGGGGTTCAAGGTAGAGGGTGATGAGAAACACATTCTGACCACGCATATGGGGGCTGTGTGTGGCTAAGCAGCTTTGGCTGCTGTCCCTCCCATCAGAAGGTCATTGGTTCAAGTCCCAGGGTTGGTGAGCTAACGTCGCCATATGGTCCTCGAGCAAGTGCCTTAAGCCCAATTTCCTGAATGTGTACGTGACTTTTGAACAAAAATAAAAGTAAAGCATAATCAGTTAAAACAGTCAAGCAGGTAGATTTGAAATTAGGTAGACAGACTGTGGTCTTGTGGGTATACAAACAGGCTAAATGCACCAGAGATTTAGACCAGAGTGAACTAGGCCAACGTCCCTGATAGAAGCAAGGTGATGGCAGCTTCTGTGTGACACTTTAACTACCCATAATGAGAAATGACATGGTATCACTGCGATGGCAAGCCAACCCCAAACCGTCCTGCATTCCTGTGCTACTGTGGCCCCCATCCAGGTCTCCTCAACGGCCCCCCTGTCCTTTGGGGGCTGCCAAATTCTAACACTTTCTAAACCACGCCTACCGCATCTAAATTTAACACGCAGGTGATAATGGCCTGCAATTACAGGAAGGGTCACTGGGAATTGCTTTCATTGTTGTTTTGTAAGTTAGATATTAATAGCTTTATAATATTTTAGGCCTGTATTCTTCTTTTTCAGGAATACTTTTTCAGTAACTAATTGCAGCTAAACTTCGATGACATATTTCAAGAAGTAAATATAAAAAGTGTGTTTTGACAGGGCTTTGAGTATTCAGGCTGTACGTGCATTTTGGGAGGATGCGGTGACTAGCAGATTGGGACAGTGTGCCCTTGATCAGATGGTCCCTTCCCAGGGTCAGCAGGGTTCAAATCCCAGGGTCAGCAGGGTGATTTCACCATTGGGCTCTTAAGCAAGGCCCTTACTCTCCAATTGCCCCAGAGATTATCTCTCCCCGCTTTCTTATAAAACAATGTATGTCGCTTTGTATGTAAGTAAATAAAATAAATAAATATAATGTAAAATGATCAGCGCGGAAGGGGTCATGTTGAGGTTTAGCTTTGCTCGGTTCTTTCTCTGTGGTTTGCGGTTTGCTGTATGGAATCAAATCTTTTTCGTTCCACACAGCTGTTCACCCTACATGTTCCCCTGTCCCGCTGGGTCGGTGGCCCACAGACTCACGGGCACAGCTGCTGTGGAGTGATGATGATGATGATGAGGATGATGATGTCAGAGGTTTGTCACCAAAGTCTTTCCAGCTAGTGACAGGTGATGGAGCCTTTAGGCTTAGACCACAATCTGCACGCCTGCTCCCCCTCTAACTAGCAGTGGTAATCTACACCCATTTCCCAGAATCACCCTGGAGTAAATCTGCTCTTCCTGTACATATCAATGTTTGTAAAAATTAAAAACCTTTGGCATCACATCCAGGGTGTCCCCTCTCTCAGGATGTGTGTTTCCTGGAATAAAGACTAAAGAATTCAGACTCACTGCGACTCTATACAGGGAAAGCGGTGTGATGGATGGAAGGATGGGTGGATGGATGGATGGATGGATACTCAAATCTGTGCATTTGCTTTAAACTCTAATATCCTCCGTTATAATTAACAACTCAATGATTTAATACAGATATTCCATTGCTGTTGACGTCACTGTGCCTCACACAGCCGCAGTTTCCTCTGAAATGCGTTGGCCTTTATTGCCGTTTAAGTGAGTTTAACTTCTATGTATTTCTCACAGAACTCCTCTGACGTCTCGAATGTGATTTTATTCCCTGTGAAAGCGATGAGGAGCGCTGAATGGCATGGTGTGCCCGAACAAACAATGCGATGTTTCACCACGACACGTTGCGAAGTGCGGGGGAGAACACAATGTGATATTAATTTTCTGACGGATCTGACAGCGGCTGGGTAAGGAAGCTCTTCTAGGTGAACGGCAGGCTTTTATTTTCTCAGACAACTGCAGCCCTCAAGTGTGAGAGAAGGAGAGTCCCTGACTGCTTGTTCTGTACCAACCTATGATGTACCTGTGATGTTTTTCCCAAATGTCCGAGGGCAGTGTCAGAACTTCTCCTCCTTGGAACATCCTTTTATTTAAGAGGACTATTGACCAAATTGAGAAAGATAGACTTTAGACAGACAGACACATGGACAGGTGGCATTTCATATTCTCTGTTGGCCATGTTCTTGTCCCCACTCATAGACACTGCGCTGCCTTTCCCAAACCATTAGCCCCACATAAATAGACCAGACCTATTCGTTATTGCATTAAGAAGTTTGACAGTGGCTTGTCCTTTGATAATCTTACGCAGCTGCTAATCTGAATAGACTTGCTGGTCTGTGTTAGAGAAGGTTGATGTCAAATATTGTTAAGTTTATCCTGAAAAGATGTTACTTTTGACTGCTGGAAAGGTAGAATTTTTTTAGCATTTATTTTAAAGTGATGTAGCGCAACGGAGGGCAGTGGCCTGGTTTTCCTGATGTGTGACATCTCAGCACCACTGCCGCCTGAAATCCTTTATAAAAGTTCCACTTCACCTCGCAGGAAGGAGTCAGCACTGGTGTGTAGGAGGTCTATCTTGGGGGGATTGAGTATTTTAATCCAGATTGTAAAGGTTAGAGTTTTATGGGTTTTCTTTGGGTATTCATTCTGGATCTGCGCCACTTATTTTTGCACTTGACTGTGTTTTTATGATTGGCGGGAAAATTCCTCGAAAATTGTTTTTGCCCTGGATTTGATATCTTTTACGTGACAAAGCACCCAGATAGCTAAGCAGAGGAGAGCGGCATGATTCACCACTGATGTGAAGATCTGTTACTCAAGAGTACTTGGAGGCTTAACGGTCTTAATTAAAATGCTATGTCTTGCATTTCATTACAAGAAGGGTTTTAAAAAGTCAGCTTTGTTTGGTAACAGAACTTTAATTGGAGACTCTATTAAATTGGCAGTTATAAAATATATGGATTCCAGTGACAGGGCAGTTTCATAGATTTCTCTAATAACAAGGTGTTATCAGTTTGGCTCTGCTACACAATGGCTGCTAATTTGCATAAATAAATTACCTGTATAATAATGCTATAAAAGACCATTTCAGTAGCACGATGATGTATTTTACTGACTGTAACTAAAAGCTGCTTTTCTTCCTCAGGATTCATCTCCACTCCGTGCTGCATCTCCATCTCTATGGTAACAGACAGTTTTCCTTCATACCGGTCCTCATGGCTCTCGCGTGTTGGAGCATGTCCGCGGCACTGCCCGTTCGGGGGGGG
>JAODUD010000008.1:17140683-17159957 GCA_026784285.1 Stomatorhinus walkeri
TTTTTGGTCACTCTAGTTGCATTCAAGCATGGCGGCCCAGCTCGCTCCTTCTTGCATCGGTATTGATTTTGATTATTTTTCTAGAAGTTGTCTCAGCATAGGTGAAATTTCAGTATCTGTCTGTTGTCAGCACGCTTGGTGGGGGGGGGGGGGGTGCCTTTTTCTCCTGGTGAATTTCCCATTTCAGCAGAAGAAGTTTACTCAAGAAACCAACTGGAAGGTTATTCACCGCGCCCAATGACCTGTAGGAACATATGTGCAACGCTCTTCCATTCTAAATCACGTTTTCTTCTCAGTAACTCACTTAATCTCGCTGACCGATCACATGTTAACACTGAAAGCTCTTCCATATAATCAAAAAACGCCAAGTAAACTCAGCATTAATTAGATGGAAAGAATTTAGGAGGAATGGTCGGCGTTTGGGTTAACGATGCCATTTTTACCCGCGGTGCAGTAACGGAGGCACGTGTGAGCCATTTTTCCCAGGATTCTCCAGCAGCTGGGGTCCATGGCCATGTGACCTATTGAATGGGGAGTGCGTAAGTGGTGCTGTCAACACAAGAGCATAAATAAAGCTAAAGATAGGGCCACGTTGCAGAGGCAGACCCTACGCTGAGCTTTTTATAGACACGCTTTGATTAATAAAAGAGAGTGTCGGCTAATTTTGACCCCGAGTCTTGGAAACTTCTAATGGTGCCCTAAGCATATGACTGACTGACCCCTTCCCTGGACACCCCCTCCCCCCAAATGGGGGGGTGCTTACTGGAGATAGGGAGCAGGCTGCCGGGAAAAACAATCCTGTAAAGGATTTGCCAAGAGTTACTGTGTAAAAATCCAGAGTGCCTAAGGCTTGTAAGTGTGAGAAAAGATAGGTTCTCCTTGTTGAAAACCTCCTGGGACAGGGGGAGAGGATGGATGGCTAACCTGCTGAGCGTCTAGGCTGGAGAGCTAATGAGCTAACGTTATGCAAACCTGACTGTTGCTGGAAGTAGGGGTCAAAGTTCACACACTGTTTGTTTCCCAGCAGGCCTGGGAAGCTGTGGCTGTGGCAGCCTACTGCTACACAAACACACAAATACCCCCCACTGTTAGAACTAGAAGCATGAAGAACGGTCCCAGAATTTGTATATGTCCCATTCTTTAAAAACTATGTATGGATGATTTTCTACATTTACATGTTACTCATTTAACATTTACCAAAAATATACTCAGTATTCTTGCTAGCTAATAATTTTACAGTATGTCCATAATTTCAGAGCCTTTATTAGCAATAAGATGTCATATTTTGGGTTCATCGAAGTAGCCTCTAGTAGTTTAGAATGTCTAGAAAACATTCTAGAAGACATTCATTATACAAGAGACATTAAATACTGCTCGGTTTCATGGCATGAAACAGTTAGCTAGTGCATTTAAAGTTAAAGGACAGCCTAGAATTTGACTATGCCATCAGCACACAACCAGTTAATAGTATGTCAGACATGAACTGGCACATACTTTTTCTGTGTCACAAAGGAAAATTGTTTTATTTGGAATAAAAAATTAGCAGTTTATGAAACAAATGCAAAAGTGGTAAAAACCTGTGGTGTGCAAAAACATTTGTCTGGTAATGTATGTTATTTGCTATTTATTGTTATTTATCATTATATAAGTTTAAATGGGAGTATTAATCAGGTATTTCATTTTACTTGTACAAATAACAATAAAGCTTTTGAATCCTTTGAATATTTCTTTGTGATATTTTACAGCATATATAAAATTGGTTGATCACCATGTGGGAGGCTTAAACAGGGGAATCTTACAGGGCAGAATCTGTAAGTGAATGAATGAAGGTTTAAAGAATGTAAAATACCCAAGAGAAGTCAGGTGACTAATGAGGCAGACGTCTCAAAGTCTGTTTACACCATGCGGTTGCCAGAGGAACATGGCACAGACCTGACATGTCAATGAGAAGAGTCACCTGGCGACCACATCAACCAAACGTCTCCAGGAAGGAGCAGCACTGGCCCCAGGACTGAATTCCCAGTAGCTGCCTCGGAAGTTTCCAGCTTTCTGGCCGACCCGACCTGAAACCCGACCTGGCTGCGGGGGAAGGGGCCGAGCTGGGGGGGACGTTTGGTCATCCGAGCCCTGGCAGAGCGTGGGCATTGGCAGGGGCACTGATCCCGGAACCCGAGCGCCGCGTGGGGAGGTGATGGCGCGGAAGTGAAGCTGATTATGACAGCACGACTCCCTCCCGTCAGCCCCCGCGGTGGGTGGCAAACCAGAAGCGTGAAGATGCAAGCAAATGTAACTCTATACTGGGAGGGGCCCCATGTGACCCCGTCCCAATACCGAGAAAGCAGTATAGAATAAAACTGGGTCAAGTCATTGGACAATGTTAACCAGTGATGGTTTACACCCAGTGACTCCTACTGAGTGCTACCCAATGCAAGGAATTACATTAACCTATTCTCTTTTTTAGTCCAAACTTTTATGAAAATGTCTTCAAAACACTTTCTTTTATCTGATTAGAAATGTAGGTCATTGATTTTATTTATGGGTACAACAACAGTGACCGATAACACCCCGTGGAAGAAAACATATTTGTAATCAAAAGGTTGGTGTTTCATCTGCCTAGTACCTAAAATAATAATAATAATATATAGGCAGATAAATTGCATGATCTTTGAACTGTTTTGAGTGCAAACATCTCCTAAGCAACTTCATGTTCCTACAAAGCAAAAGGTCCCAATTTCAAGTCTGATTGGCCTCTTTCAGATGCATTTGGAGGTGTTTTAGTAATTTGTGGGTGACTTGGTGTGCATCTGTGTCACAGGCTGGTGATGGTCATGTGTTCTGTCCTGTACTTGTGCTTTGTACGTTTTAGGATTGGATCTCACCATTGATAGCTTTATAATGCACTATAATGGTCGGTATAAGCATTAGCAATGCTTTGTACTGTATTATAAAGGCATCTATAGTGCATTATAGATGCGAGCTTCGTAAAGCATTCATAGTCCATTATAAACATGACTGTGATGTGTCGTGCCTTTTAATAAATGTTTTTAGCCATGTTTATAATGCTTTATGAATGCATTATTATGCATTATGAATGTGGTTATTGATTACTAAAAACATGGCCTTAAGTAAAGTGTTACTCATGGTGATATTGAAAATAGAGTTACATTAAGCTTTGGCCGATGGTCCTGTGCCTCTCCGCCTCGCTAGCACAAGGACAAGGGCTTTGTTGGTGGTTAGCGAACATGCAGCTTTCCAATAAAGATGTGAGCCAGAAACACATTCAAAGGACTTAATGAAACATCCATCCTCTGAAGAGGGAGCCTTGGTATTGCTGTTGATTTCGCAGATGTACCACACTGAATAAGCTGAAGGTTATCGGGGACACTGCTGTCCAGCACAAAGGCTGAGGGGCCGGCTGGGGATGCTGTCACATGTCCGTAGGTACTGTACCATGGGGGGCGGGGGGGCAGACTCTACATTTCCAGGGCATCGCTAAATAAAGACAACATGGTGCATGTGTGCTAGGGGTATTTCTGAACACAAAGTATTTTGGGCCGATATCTATTTTTCGATGGGTGAGAGTGACAGATTACTTTTATTGAGGAATGGAAGATGGAGGGGGTTTATTTATGCGTAACCATGGTTGCAGAATGCCGTGTCAATGGAATGGAGTGCAGATGGATTCCAGTGTGATTTGTGGTATTTGACCTGGCCTTCAAACTCTGGGCTGATGAGTGGCAGAAGAAAATGCTCTGATTGCTCACCAGTGCGTGTGTATTCCAGTTTCAGTTCTCAGTCTCAAAGATGGAACTGGGTGATCTTAAATACAGACAGAATAATAATAAATCAGAAGAAGAAGGAAAATGAAGAAATTGATGATGAAGAAGACATAGGGAGTTCCATGTGTAGTTTACAATCACAGATCACAGTATTGTATTGTTTTTTGACCGATTAGGGATGTATATCGTTTACCTTTTTGCACATTTAGCAGACGCTTTTGTCCAAAGCGACATACAAGTCAAGCAAATAACACAACAGAAACACATGTGCTGACAAGGACTTAATCAGGCATAAGTGCAGGTAGGCTGAGCTTCCACTGAATGCAAGAGCAACAGAACTTCTAACTCAACTTCTAGACACAAAAGTTAGGTGAACATAAATACAATATATATATTATTCAAAGCTATGTTTGATTTTGTGCCTGTGTGAGGTGTAGTGGAGCAGTGCAGTGAAAAGAAAGAATGTGCAAATGTGATTTAAAAAAATAAACAAAGCAACAGATTGCAGCACCTTTAGAGGGTAGATAGGAGCAGTGGCTGTCTTTGAGGTTGGGGGGTGACAAGTGGGGGTAGATTTAGGCCTTGGGGAGCAGCAGGGTGTTAAGGAGCCTGACTGCCTGAGGGACGAAGCTGCCGCGATGTCTGGAAGTGACGGTCCCCATGCTCCAGAACTTTCTGCCAGATGGCAGGCGGGGGAGCGGTCTGTGGGATGGGTGGGACGGGTCTGTCACCACGCTGTTTGCATGGCGGATGACATGTTTCCTGTACAGTTCGGTGATGGGTGGAAGAAGAGCCCCCATGATCCTCTCTGCCGTTCCTCACTGTCCAGTGCAGGGACTTGTGGTCAGCGACGCTGTAGTTCGGTGACGAGTCCTCTGTAATGCTCTCCACTGCCCTTACTATCTGGTGCAGAGGCTTATAGTCAGTGACGCTGCCATTCCTGAACCAGATGGTGATGCAGCAGCGGAGGGGTGTGACACGAGAACGTTCAGGCTGATGAATGTCAGACGTGCTGCTGCATTTTGAATCATCAGCAGTGGTCTGATAGCACATGCTGAAAGGCCTGCTAGTGGAGAGTTGCAGTAGTCTACTCGTGAGGTAACAAGTGCTTGCACTAGAGAATGAGCTCACAATTCCTGTTACCATGACAAAAGATGAGCAGGCCATGCTCTCATACCCAACGCAAATAAAACGGACAGTCGCACGACTCTCGAAATGTGAATGTATGGACACAGAACCCAGTCCTAGGATGTATGATATTGCTTGACTGGTTAGTATTATGTAAAGATAAAATGCTGAAAAAAGTATGAATCATTTCAATGGAAATTCAGTATATGTGATTACGCCTGTGAATCTATTTGTCAGCAAAATTGAAATTCATCATTTTATTTTTAAGCCAGTGATGTCTCCATGTTCAACTTCCTGTTTGCTTCAAGCAGAAGACCAGAAATAGAAAATATATATTTGTACAAGACTTATAATGAAATACAGTATTCATCAAGGTCAGATGAAATGTCTGCGTTTCAAAAACACCGCCATAAATAAAAGATATTTGTTGCTTAAAATATGGTACAGAGCTATTTTTATTTCGGCTAAAGCAGTTTATATTACATGCAATTGACTGATTTTATACATTTTGTGCTTGCTGAGGTATCTCCAGCCTTAAGGAAATACCTCGAATGCTATTCTGAGGAACCTGTCTCAGAAGGTGTGTTACATATATCCAAGCCGGCCGGGTTCATCAATTATTTACAGAGCTACAAACAGAATATCCCCATGTGTCCAGCAGGATTCTGCTTTCTGCTCAGGTTTTTGACAGATGAGACTATGGGCTGATTGGTAGGCAAGTCCGAGCCTCTTCCAAACTGCATCTGTACGAAACAGGTTTTGTCTTACCGACTCCCACTCTATAAGTGTTACTCTACCAAAAATAAGTATGAATCCTCATTTTGACAATTCAGGTTGGTGTCGGCCAGCATTTCCGCCTGCAGTTACTGTCATTTGAAAATGCAAAATTGAGGTTGAATGCATTATTAGACCACTCATGCAGATAGCGACGTGGTTCTATATTTTTCTTACTTTACTTATCAACTCTTAATTTGCCCACTTGCTGGTAACCGTGAATCTGGACTTTTTCCTCAAAGATTATGAGTTTGGATAGAAATCATGTGGTGAGCAACAATACACACTTTCAGCATTTTTGGACCTTCACAACAGTATTTCACTATCATCAGTTGCACTTGTATAAAGCTGTAGTCTTCACATACAAATTAAAGTATTTAAAGTTTTTAAATGGATTATGCATTTTCGCTGTTTCATTTCAGAATCCATTGCATGATTCTGGATATACGTGTATGAACTTCCCTTTACGTTCTATGAACGCAGGATTGATGGTCGTTTCAGCTGGAAAAGGTGGCCAATACTGCCCTCAAGTGGAATTCTTCATTACAACAGTTAATCGATGTTAATTTATAATATTAGGAAAGGTTTTTCGTTTTAAAATCATGCTTATTGTATTAAATGTTAGTATTAAATAGAAAATAAAAGTACATTAATGAAAGAAATTTTGGCAAAACACTACTTTCAAAACACATCACTTGAAACAATTTAGCCAGTTAGAATTCAATGAGGTTAAAAAAAAAAAAGTGAAATGTAAAGGACTGATAAAAATGAAATTAACAATCTAAAACAATGTTTCAGTGGAAACAAATGCTCACCCTAACAGAGAGAGCAATGAAACAGCGCTTGGAAATAAAACAGCAAAGCTGACACACAAAAACATGTAAAAACAAACTAAATGCAAACATCCTCCATATACGTCTTCATTGCAAGTGTATAACTGAACGATCACAACAAACGAAACATCCAAGTGAAAAGCAACATCCAGGCGTCTACAGTACTTCTCTATGTATGATGGACTAAATTTATATAAAACAAGTTTTCCCCTATGGCTCCGCTGTACTACACAGATTTAAATCACATTCAACAGATTACCTGACTACAACTTCTGGCAAGTAAATCAACATACATAGGGCAACATATATAAGCAAGTTAAATTTTTAAAACAATTTAAAAGATTATACGTACAATTTTCCTCATATTGGAAACAGTGAAAGTGTCCAAGTATTAAAAGACAGGTAAAAAAAAAAAAAACAAAGAAAAGGATTCTTATTCCAATATATAGACAATATAGACTTTTGCCAGTGCAAGCAAAGGAGTCATTAACATTCAGTAAAAAAAAAAAAAAAAAACAGTAATGAGAATCTGGAATTACTGATCCAACTGGTTTAAATTTCCCTGCTAGCAAATTACAATCCATGTGAAAAGCACCTCCTCTATTGAGCCATTCTAACTATCCTTGGAGTGATGTGTCCACCTTAAGTAGCAGCAGAATCTTAGTTATAACAATCTAAACTACTTTATCATTAAAGGAGTCATGAAAAGAGAAATACATTAATATTTATTAATTATTAATCACAATAATACTCAGAAAAACCCTTCAGGTACATCATACTGATGTCACATGTGACCAAATACACCAATCACAATCGTAACATCTGCAGCCACTAAAACTTATTGGTACAGGCAATGCACTGAACAGTAGAGTGCCAAGGCAGACCTATGCAAGACTGACTGCACTACAGTACAGTGACAGCTCACTTTCAAAACCAGCTCCGACCATCAGAGAGAGGGTAAGTGACAGCTGATTCCTCTAAATTAACTGTCTATTCAACAGGATGAATTGGACAAGAATGTATGTGGGTAATGGCACCAAGAGTGACAGTAAGCGGCAGTACAATTTTGTAGCATCTATCAGAAGCCAAGGCTTTCTGCACTGTAAAAACACAATTTAGGCTACTTAAATCCCACAAACTGAGATTAGATGGAAGAAAGGAATTGCCCCAATAAGCCCCGGAAAGTTCTACGGAGAGCACAGGGTCCCCGGCTCCCATTAAACCTCTCTGGCCTTGGCGAGGTCGGAGTTGAAGTAGACAATGGTGACTGTGATGTCGTCACGGTACATCCTGGCAAGGTCGTCGGGAAGGGCCAGCATGGCGGAGAGGCGCTCCTGGTCAAGCTCCCCGTACTCGTTGGTGCCGACGGCGTGCCGGATGAGGTGCGTGGCGGAGTTGAGGTCGAGGGATGGAACGGCACAGCGGTGCAGCAGCAGGCTGTGCATCTGACCCAGGTTCATCTGCCGCTCGCTGGCCGACACTGGCGCTTGGAGGTGGACCCCGGTGAGGTGCTCAGCGGCCAGACGCACGGCCTCGTCGTCGCTCAGCATGTCCCACAGCCCATCTGAAGCCAGGATCAGGAAGCGGTCCTTGGGCCGCAGCCGGTGGTAGGTCAGTTCCGGGGTCACCTCCAGGTAGGGCGGTGTGTGGTAGTTGGCCGGGGTGTACTGGTAGATGTCCAGGGAATCCAGGTCGCAGCTGTTCTCCAACACGCTCTGTTGCAGCTCCTTGCTCCACTTGAAGCGCACGTCCCCAAAGGCCCTGAAGGGCATCAGGATGCCCAGAAGCCGTTCATCCTGCACCACCGTGGCCTCCTCCGCTTTGGGGTGCAGGGAGCGGACCCGGGCCAGCTCTGCTTCGTTCCGGGCGTTGTGGTCCCGGGAAAGCGGCAGGGCACCCCACGCGCCATCCTCCTCCTGCACCCCCAGCACCGCCCGGCAGTCACCGGCATTGGCCACGTGGATGCCTTCCATGTCCACGTGTGCCAGACAGGCGGTGGAGCCAGCAAACGCCACCTGGATGGCTGTGCTCCTCATCAGGTCACTGTCCAGGGGCACCTGGGCCTCCAGGGAGATATCAGCATCCAGCCTGCGGAAGGCGTAGGCCAGGGCGTCGCGGGGGTCCATGCCGTCGCCGTGCTCCTCGTTCTCCAGCAGCTCCTGCCAGAAGACCCGCAGGTGGTCCACGTACAGGGAGGCCGACTCCCGGTAGATGTAGTCGTTGTGGTGCTTGTACCACTGCAGGATGGGCGGGACGGGCTTAGTGTTCTCCATGGCGTACTCGATCTCCTCCAGGCTCCGCCGGGGCATGAGAGCCACTGCTATATAATAGAGGAGCCGCTCGCTTACCGCCTGGGCACAGGCATGGCCACCGTGCCCGTCAAACAGGCCGAAGAGCATGCCCTTGGTCTGCAGGCAGGTGGCGACGCTGCGCCGGTCTTCATTGGGCGCGTTTGCCGGCAGCTGGTTGCTCTCGAACCGCAGGACGGGGCTGAGGCCCCGGCCATCAAACTCGGGGATCCGTACGGTCTGCTCATTCGCCCGCAGAAGGCCATTGATCTGCGCACCAGTCAGCCGGAAGTCCACCCTCTCAAGAGAAGACTGCCTCTGGGAAGAGGGGATTCTACCATTGCTAAACTCAGGGCTACTGCTGGAAGAGGACTTGGCTGCCCGAGTCCTTCTGGACCGGGAAACAGGCCGAGGAGGTGGGCGGTTGATCCTGGAGTACAGTCTGTGCTGGCCGCCGGAAAGTGTGAGGGGTTTACTCTGAGCACAACGCAGGATCCGTGAAGCCACAGTACCAGACATTTCAGTACTGGGACCTAGGTCATATAACTAATATTACGGCTCTCAGTCGTAATTGCAGTGTTCTGAAAAAAATTAAAAATTAAATAGTTACTTTCTGTAATTACCCCTTATTTTATTTTTGGTAAGAGCTGCAGTGGCTTTCCTCATTGATAAAATCATAAATCAAGTCTTTCCGAAAGTAAATGTACCGGGAGCAAAATTTATTTCGTTAAATGCTGGCGGCTGTTTAATGTCAAGCCTATAACGTTGCTCTTAAATTTAAGCAGGGAAAGAATGAAATACATAGAATCGGGAATACGTAGGATCATCTGGTCAAGAACAGAAAACATGTTTAAATTACCATCTTGTGCCTACATACAATATAACCAAACTGCTTCGAATAAAAATGCATGATCGCCACGCCAGTTTCATGACTTAAACTGTAAATACCGTATGGACTGTAGAGTTCCTACAATCCCTCGTTATAAACACATAAATTGCACAAATTTAGCAGAACACGTGAATATTACGGTTTACTAAGGAACTTAGCTGCCTCGTGGAATGTACGGCGTGATCAGTTAATGAACTGGCCATACACCATATGTCCTTTTGACCAGGGAAAGTTTGGAGCGTAGCACGTAGCCACTGAAAATCCCATTGCTTAATGACTTCGTTAATGAAAGGTTACTGTGTCTTGCACAGGTACGCAACAGCCGCCGGCTAGCAGACTGGCTAGCTGTGACTCAGCCACCCCAACACTTGAGACTTTGTTTCGATCTCAGTTAAAACATGTCAGAAAATCCTATGATTATTAACACTCGTTCTCGACATCGCTACAAATATTATACCACCTGTCAAGCTGAAGAAAAACCCCTTCCAACGTACACCTTCCCGTCCTCCCAACTCTTCACCCAGGCAGTCGACTTCCTCTTCGCTATGAAGCGGTTAAATAAAAACTCCGCCCCCTGCCCATTGATTGGATGATACGTTATTCTCCTTTTCTGATTGGTTCATCAGGGGGCTGATCATGTATAGCGCAGGGGTGTGGTTTAGTTTTTACTCAAACGCGTGCCGGATTTGAGATTTTTCATGTAGTGAAATATAAAAATATAATATAAAATCAAATATGAAAATATAATTCATAAATAAATTAGGACATTATATAGAGACTGGAGCGTTGCCTAAATTCTCAGTTTGTCACCCTTGGTTTGAACTACAGTTTAATGCGACCCGACCTGGATAAATGGCTGGAATATGGATAGGTGGATGGATGAATGCAGTGGTAAATATTTAATCCCAAAATCATTTTTAGTGCATTATCTCATGCCTTTTATCTCCTGGGCGCTGACTTCTGTTTGGTTAAACGTTCATCTTGCATCAGCATAGCGTTCAGCTGATTTTACAGGGATTTTACTCGCTGACGTATCTGGCGTTACTTACTATTATGTGAGCTCAGTCTGCCTGTCTCCATAAAACCCATAGAACAATACTTTTCATGTAATAATTTCAATATTAAGTTCTGAAGTATGAAAACGCCTTTGAATGTTGACAGCTTTTCCTTGCACTGTTGAAGTGCATTGAAAGAGAAAAAGAGAATCACAGCCTTAGAAATTAAAATAGACCATCTCCTCTCCAAAAGAGCTAATGGATACAGGCAAAATCACAGCTTAATTTGCTTTTTGATCAATGAGTCATTTGGTTTTTGCATATACATCATCTTGCTCTGCTATGAGACACAAGGTTTACTGTCAGGACGCTACAGCAGCCACATATCTGGTGCCCGGTACAGGGCTTGGGGCCGACGGCCTTGTTGAAGGTCACAGCAGTGACAATTACTCTGCTGGCTCGCAGGGATTGAGGTGAAGACCCTCCAGACTCAGTCTCCTGACCCAGAGACATAGTTTCCCGTGTTAATACCTTGGTATATATTTTACATTGTACATGTAAAAAAAATACCAATTTGTACCTTTGCTTTGTCACTGGGGCTGTACCTTCAAGCGCCGGCCAGTTGAACCCCAGCTGTAGGTGATTGTACCTTTTAAGATACAGAAAAGGGGTACCATTGGGGGTACATTAATGTTGCTTGTACCTTGGGGATGTTCTCAAGAGTCCATTTATGTACCTTAATTTAGACTAAAAGGTACATTTACCTACAGTTAGGGTACAATTGGCAGACCCTTGAGGGTACAGCCCCAGTGACAAGCAAAGGTACAAATTTGTTCTCTTTTTTCTGACAGTGTACTTAGTTTTTATTGTCATCCATCTGCCTCCTTAAAAGACAAACCGGGCAAAAAATATTTTTTTCTATGTGAATTAGTTTGTACTGGGTTTTTATTTAATAATCCCCAAAACTCTCAGATTGTTATTCACAAGGTTTTGCAGGTGACTTGCTGATGACTTCTGGAGTGAAAATGAAAGGTTTGCACATGAGGACATAAAAGCAGTGGTGATATTATGCTTCTATGCAGTCATTTTGAGGGATCAGGGTACTTTCTAGTTGCTAAGATCAGCAGCAACCACAACCCACGCTTGGATGAGCAGTTTTGAAAATCGATGGATAAATGAATGATAATCAGCCCTGGAAGGTGGGATGTGTGTTGTTTTTCAGGAGAGGAAGGCAGCAGGTATGCGGTGTAGCACATGATTGTCACACAGAGAGCGTGATACTCAGATTGCTGAATTAGACCCAAGTAAACAAAGGATACCTTCATTAGCAGATGTTTGGAAGGGTGAAATGAGCCTTTGCTTGATTCCTAAATGGAACAGCTTTGGTGAGCCATAAACACCATCAGAACATACTGCTGCAGGACGAACCCAGACGGGCTTCTGTTCCTGGACTGTAGAACAGGGAAGCACATGTTAGCAGCAAAAATTTCATCGAGGTTGAGTGTGATATACTCTTTCTATGTTTAGGCCTACATTTCACAGATAAATACAGATGAGTTGGACAATGAAATTGAAGCCCCCAGTTTTAGACCACAATCATTTATTACTATGGTGTATAATCTTTTTTTTGAGGTCAAGGCAGCATCAATTTGTCTTGAGAATGACAGATACAAGTCTGGAACAGTGGCCAGAGGGATTTTGAGCTGTTCTTCTTGCAGGTCACTAGATCCCTATGTGATGCTGGTGGAGGAAAATGTTTCCAGACCAGCCCCTCTAAAACACCCAAAAGTGGATCAGTAATATTCAGATCTGGTGACTTTGCAGGTCATGGGAGGTCATAGGAGACTTTCATGCTCGTGAAACCTCTCTGTCACCAGTCTTGTGTGTTCTGGTGCATTCTCATCCTGATACATGGCACTGCCTTCAGGATACAATGTTTGAACATGGTCCATCAGAATGTTGTGGTAGTCCTTGGCAGTGACGCACCCATCTAGAATAAGTGGTGAGCATAGGGAACACTATGTTACTGCAGCCCAAATCATCACTGATTCACCCCCATGCTGCACTCTGGGTACGCAACAGTTTGGGTGGAAATCCTCTTTGGGGCTTCTCCACGCTGTGACACTCTCGGATGTGGGAGAGACAGGAAGATGGACTCATCAGAGGACAGTATTGTCCACAGTGCAATATTTGCACTGCTGACACCATTGCAACCGACATTTGGCATTGTCATGAATAACCAAAGGTTTGGGCCGTGAATATTGACCCTGTGGAGCTCCTCATGAACAGGTTTGGTGGAAACAGAAGAGTTGAGGTGTGCATTAAAATCTGCAATAAGTTAAACAGCTGTGGTCTTGTGTTTTTGGATACAGACTGGGTTAGTGCCCGGACGTCCCTTTCAGACAGTTTCCACAGTTACCCCTTTTGAACATGGTCTGTCTGTGACTGTGGTATGCCAACATTACCCTGGAAACTATGGCTCTCGATACACCACAAAGACTTGTTCTTGTCACAGATGCACTAGTGAGATGCGCACCAACAGTTTGTCCTCTTTTGACCTCATTGTATTATGTGGATTGGAATATTTTATGTATAGCTGTGCTATTGCTCTGCTATTTCAACCTTCACAATGTGCAGTCAGTGAAGACCAGGCTTCACATGCACTATACCCGTCAAAAGTTTTACACGCCACAGATTTTTTTACCATTTTCCCAAATATTTTCATGCTTTTTTTCTATTTCTTAAGCATCATCCTTCTTGTTGGCACCAGATGAATGGTTTAATACTGTCCAGTATTCATACGGGGACTGTGACCAGTATGTTAAAGAAGCTCTTTGTGAATGTGTTGCTTGTTTGCTGGCTGACAGCGTTGGGCAGTAACGCGTTACTCAGCAATATATTATACAGTAATAATACTTTTCACAGTAATGGCAAGTGTAAGGGGAACTATATCCAAAACACTAATAATATTACCGTCATTAATTCGGTAACGCAGCCTTACCGTGTTATGGGTGAACACAATCTGTATTATGTCCTAAATAGGTCTTATCATGACGTAAACTCACGACAGATCAGACTAGATTATGCTCACCACTAACCAAAAAACAAAATAAATCATGGAGGATGATCGAGACGACGGGAGGTGTACTTTCAGCAGCTGGAAGTATAGTCATTATTTCGACTTTGTGTCAGGGAAAGATGAATATGTGTGTGTGTGTATGTATACACAGTTTGTGTAACTTCCAATTACAAAACCAAACCTCAGCATTGTTCTTTTGGCAATGTTTATTATATATATACATAATGACCAGATATATATGTGACCAGTCTTCACTGACTGCACATTCCATCAGTAACAGCAATTACTAAGGAGGGGGGGGGGGGGGTGAAAGTAATATAGTAATGTAATGGGTAACTTAACTTATTACTTTTGATTTCAAGTAATATGTAATTTAGTATTACTTTGTAAAGAACTAATAAGTAAAAAGTTAACTTATTACAATTTCTGAGTAACTTGCCCAACATTGCTGGCTGAGGAAAAATGCTTTGTCAGGAGATATTCTGCTTAAGGCCTGAAAACAGCAAGTAATCCCTTCAGAATGCTTAAAAATATCTTTTGAAGGGTTGGATGACTGTGTGCGTTATATACACTGACAGTTCATGTAGGTATGTCTGTTTAGTTTGAAGATGATGGTTGAATGGATGGATGAATGGACAAATATTTTACCTATCTAAATTTAGATAATTTAGTCCATCCATCTACACGAGGCAGGGAACAACCCAGGATGGGGCGCCAACGCTTCACAGGGACACTCACACCTACGGGAAATTTGGTACAGTTAACCTCGGTATGTTTTTCATTCGTGGGGGGAAACTGGAGGAAACGTCACAATGCCACCCCGTTTATATATACACTTAATTCTTTGCATACAAATAAATTTACAGCCTGGAAACCAATATGTTAGAAGTACAATGGACTGTATATATGTATATATTCTGACGTCTATTTCGAAACACGATATGTTTGTTGGAGACGTTTAAATCGGGGACAATGTATAACGTTTATAAAAAACTACAATTATTTAAAAAGCCTTTGGCAGTTTTTCTCATGACCTCAAGGTGGAAGCACTAGCATTTAGTTCATACTGAATGCCTTTATTTAACTACTCAGTCATACAGTCCGCGGGATTTGTCCCAGAGGGACCAATAATGTTGCTCGTCTGCCCATATCAGGCCGCTAATTGGAGGGTTCTCCCAGCCAATCTACGCTTTCAGTCCACCTATATGTAAACCAATGCTCTGTGGCTACTAGATTTTGTTTCAACCAGTAAATTAAACATGACTGGACTGTTAGAATATACTTGCCTTTATGTTCCTACATATAAAGCATTCTTTCTGATTTCCAAACCAGTCAAGCCAATTGAAGATGATGTAATATAGATATGGCAAATATGGAATATAGAATATATAGAATATGGAATGTTTAAAATAGTTAGGCCTACTTGAAAATTTTGGGAGGTGAATATTATTTTTTATTGGTGCCAGAGGTTACGTTTTAAAGTAGCTTCAATGTAGTTAAGCTAATTTTGCTATATAGCTTGTAGTGTGACTAGCTAAAATTGGCTGATGAGCTTTCATTAGGTCAGCTATATATTTGGTTGAAAAACTGAGGCACAATGACACAAATACAACTTTAAAGTGATTGCCCAACATTATACTGTAATAGTTTTTTATTTTCAAGAATTGTAACATTTAAGTTAAGGTTTGCCTGTGTAATGCATTCTGCACTGCAGAAATGTATATTTAGATATAACTGCTGATGGACTCGCAACATTAAATTTTTATGATGTATAATTTTGTCATGTCCCTCATTGAATGCATGACCACAAGATGCTTGCACTTCTATATTTTATCAGCGTAACACCCCTTCTCATAAACAATTCAGGCATTTCATGATATGCCAGTTTCAAACAAAAGCCCCTGTAGGTGTCTAATTACTTAAGAAGTTAGGGGAAACCACCTACGGAATCTGGGATTCACTGGGCCGTGAAGTCTACATGCTCAGGGGGTGTTCAGGCCTGGAGTTAATTAGCCTAAGAGTGCATTTAACAGAATGCCATTTCAATTGATTCAGCCATGTTATAAAACCCTCAAAACCCAACTGTTTAAAGGCAAATTGTTTATCTGGCATTGGATCAATCTAACACCTGCTGGCAGCTATCCAAGCTTAAATGGCTAAAAAGGAAGGAGCACTTGGTGTACTGTGTGTGTATGTCTGTGTGTATCTGAGAGTATGTCTGTGTGTGTATGTTTGTGTGTATGTTTGTGTGTATGTCAGAGTATGTGTGTGTATGTTTGTGTGTATGTGAGAGTATGTCTGTGTATGTGAGTACGTGTGTGTATGTTTGTGTGTATGCGAGAGTATGTCTGTGTGTATGTCAGAGTATGTGTGTGTTTATGTCTGTGTGTATATGTTTGTTGTATGTGTGTGTATGTGTGTGTATGCGTGTATATGTGTGTGTTGTATAACGATCACTTCTGACATGAGCCCACTTTCATCTAGCTATACAAATTGGTAAATTATGAGCTTTCTCATAATTATAATTACTCAAAACAGCAGTACAAAATATTTACAGGGTCAATTCTCAGCAAGGAAATGTCTGTGGCATTCAAGGGTGGAGATTAAACACATTCCAGGCTCACATTCACTAAGAAGCGGAAGAACACAAGCCATGATCAGCTCAGCGTTTTGTCATCAGACGTTGAACATGTAATGAGGTATGCTTTCTAGTGAATAATAAAAATCTGCAGTTTCAAAACAACATTCTCACTATGTAATTTTAGGATATAAATCATAGGGAAGAGTTAATAAAATCACTCGACATGTTCTTTTCACCAATAAAGGCAACATTTTTCAATAAAAGTATGTATTTTATTTGTATTTTGGAGACGTACAACACCAAGTCAAAGACACCACCCCAAACGCATTCAACAGCACAATACTTCAGAAATAAGTCTGAAAGTCACATTCATTTTTACCGTCTTGGAGAAATTGTAACAGGTTTAAAGCAGTATATAAGACAGGTGAGAAAATGACAAGCCATTCCCTGGTCCCCTTAAAACATGAGTCAGCATTACTCGGCCTTTACTCAGTCCAAAGAGCCATGCGGACAGCGGAACTAGTTACACCTAAAGCCCAGGCAGGTTGAATCACACGACTGCCTTACACTTAGTCTAATTGGTTCACCTGAGTAGCTTGAGCTATGTTTAGCTGAGTAAAGGACAAAGGAGTCAATCGAGGCGCACTATTGTCATACAAGCAGTTTTACAGTGAGGAAATTCAAGGTGGAACTAGTGTTCTTAATTCCGGTTTACTTTACCTTTCCCCTGCAACTGATATTCAATGCATGGCTTTCAAGCGTGGAAGAGGAGGTAGAGATGGCCTTGTTCAGTGCAACTGTAGCAGCGGGTGTATTACCAAGCGGCACCTCTCTGTTTTATTGGCAGTACGACGCAGGGACCATAGTAAGCTCATTCTAGGGGGAGGGCTAAGGGTTTTCTACCAAAGAACGGCGGACATTCTGGTTCGGTGTTCCCAGTCAGGCGTACTACTTGAAGGAGGCTCGGACTCTTCTTCCTTTCAGAGGCTGAGGGGGTCTGTAGTTGTTCACCATGCGCCGGCGATCCTCCTCCTCACCACTGAAATGCAGCATCCGGAACTTTCCCATCTGTATGATGGGAGTGATGAAAGTGACACAAACCAGGGCCATGAGACGTTTTTAGCCAATAGATAATTCTCAGCTTCCCTACTGATGATTCAGTGTTGCGGAGTGGGACTAGGAACTGTGCTCATGTCCAGGTGGTCATGGATTCATATCCCTGTTTTGCCATTGTGCAAGGTCCTTAAACCAAACTGTTCCAGGGTCACTGGCTGACGCTCCAAAACGTCTATCCTGTGCATGTTACTTTGGATAAAAGTGTCAGACAAATAAGTAAATGCAATTCACAGAAATGCCTTATTGATTATGGGGGTTGGTGACAAGACGTCCACCAACATGAAACACAAATGCTATTCTTACATATTTAGCTGACAAATTTGGAGAAACATGGTTGGATAGTTCCTGGAGCAACTCAAGGTTAAGGGCTTTGCTCAAGGGCCCAACATGAAGTCATGCTGCCCATCCTAGGACTTGAACTGATGACCTTCTGATCCCAGCCACAATGTCAAACTGCTGAGCCACACAACGCCTCCGGAAAAATGCATCAAAGCTCCCTTCAAAGCCAAGATATTCATGACAAAACAAGGAGCGAGATACAGGGAAGGTTCATGAGGATCCTCCTTAGTGCAAAAACTCTCCCACGAGATTAGACAAACAAAACAGATCTATTTACATTTGGCCTAATTGAGACCTCAAAGTTGGCAGGTTATATTACAGGGGTATAACCACCCAGAGGAAAAGAATAAAAGATCCAACTTAAACAATGCTAATAAATGACTGAAATGTCGTCACTGTCTTTAGTACATTGTGGTCAAATGACTTGGAGGGATTCACAGTAGATGCAACCTATAGCACTATATCTCAAACATTATATACGCTGTTCTACAAGAGTACCAAATATGAATCAGTTTGCAAGCATGTCTTAAAAAAAATAGAGGAACATTTTTTAGATTCCCTTGGACATACAAGTATTGTGAAAGCCTTTTATATTGAATATAATCAGTGAAGAATGACAGTGAAATAGCTGGATTTACACAGTGAACGTAGTATCCTGCGACATTCGGATTAAAATGTATTCTGTATCATTTAATTAAATGTAATTTGAATATTCTCTTAAGTGTACTGGTATTCATGTTTACATCCCATAAATGCATGAGCCTCTTCTAAAATTACATTTGAGCAAGATACAGTCATAGCGCTGCACCTGCAATCACGGAACTGTCCCTCAAAACACTCAGGGCTGTTAAGGAACATTTGAAAAAAACAACACAGAAAGATCTCAGATAGAAAAGGTCTTTGCAATACAATATTTACACCCTTATTCCTGAGGGAAGTCTGCTAATTATAAACAATTACTATTAATTTAAATGTTTTACACTTAGACATGTTATACTTTTGGTAATTTGTCCTCTAATATAAACCCAAAAGGTTGCAATACAATCACAGCTTAAAAAAAGACAAAAAATTAGGTGTTGTCTGTATTTCCTCTGAGTTTGACAGCTGAATGTGTAGAGCTGGACTCTCCAACAGGCATCACACGGCCCCAAGAGAAGCAACCGATTCCACCCCCACACCAACCAAATTTTAAAATGGTATCGTCCTCCCACCCCACCCCCCATCTTACCAATTTTTATTATCAGAATTTGGGCCATGGGGAACATAAATGGGGAAGCCTTGTGTAGCATTACAAACTTACAGTAATTTGCTTTGTTTTCTACAAAACTCATAGCTTAGGGGACACATTAAAGTCCAAAAGGGGTTTTCTAGAATATCCAAAGACAGAAGATAAATAGTAAATGGACTGCATTTATATAGCGCTTTTTCCAAAGCGCTTTACATTATGCCTCTCATTCACCCATTCATACACAC
>JAODUD010000008.1:17164631-17183778 GCA_026784285.1 Stomatorhinus walkeri
CTGATGAATTTCATGCCATATTATGTATTTTGTACCACATTTATGGAAAAAATGTTTTGTTGGTGTATTGAATTTGAAATGGAAGATCGCTTTAGTTCTTGAAACGTATGCAAAGCATCAGTGTATTCTAGTGTTGCTGAATATCCTCCACTTTAAAACTGTATACTTGTAGTTGGGAGGTCTCGATTTTCAGGTTTTCTAGACGAGATCTCACATGAATTATAAGCAATAAATTTGGCCTTTGTTGCATTTGCTGCGTGTTTCATTCTTACCCAAACAACTATAAAAGCTGCCATTCCGTACAGCAATAAATTTGTCGCCAAAGATAACTAAAATTTGTAAATATCAACGAATCTCCATAAAGGTTTTTGTCATTTTAATGGAAAGTGTAAAATGCTATAATAGGTCTAACTGAAAATTTTAAAGAGTAATTACATTTACAATATCTGTGTGAACTAATTTGAACAATTTCTGGTAGTTTTATTTGGACCTTCTGACACGAATGTACGGATATTTGCCTGATGACTGAGTAACGTCTAAAAAGCAGAAAAGTCCTATTCTGCAACTTATCCTGATTGGGTCGCAACAATTAGATTAACGGGTCCCTTGTTGCATTTTCGACCACGGTTTCGTATTCGTATGCCAGTACACTAGGGGGCGATATGAAACATCTAGCCGATTATCGATGGCGATCGACCATCGAAGAAGAGAAAGACGTTCCGGCTGAGTTGCGCGATCACTCCGCCTGCTGGTCAAACTGCGTCTCAAGTACTGCATTACCTGCTCTAGTTGTTTTATGTTGAAACCGCCAGCTTTATCGCTGCAGGAAGTCGACTAACATCGCAGTCCGCGCCGCAGCCATGGCCGACGGCTCTAAAGGGAAATCTACGAAGGAGCAGAAATATGACAGGCAGCTCAGGTGCTGGAGCCGGGGCTGCTGCGCTCGTCAGGATGGCGATGGGCCTGCCCACCGATCACCGCAGTCATACATGCAGAAAACCGGTTACCCGGTAGTTAGAACCGGCACATGCGTGTCACCTATTATAGGAGTGTTTTTATTTACTAAGTGAAAGTAGATGTTTTTGTATTCGCATTGGAATTTGTTCACGTGTGTATACATTGTCCAATGACCATGGTCGTGATGTTTAGAAAATCCGGGAACTGTTGCAGGTTGTGGGCCGTGTGTTACTGATATAACTTTGGTAATACTTTTTTGAAAAGGAGGAGCCTTACTGGCCAACGCAACGGGCTTTGACTGTCGTAGCTGTATTAGTGTAGCATGGTAATGTGGTTGTCATCGTTGGTGAAAGAGGACTTGATTTCTGTCACTGTACGAATCTGCCTTTATTTCCCCCCCCCTCCAGATTGTGGGGGGATCACGGGCAAGATGCCCTGGAGAATGCACATGTGTGTGTGATCAATGCCACTGCCACGGGAACAGAATTACTGAAGAATTTGGTGCTGCCAGGTAAAACAGTTTTTATTTAGCAAAACATCAAGTCGCCTAATATTTAAAGATTTCAAATCTTTGCACACGTACGCTTGCTGAAGTAGGTGTATCTCCAGTCATTTTGCACTCATCACTCATCCCAGCCAGCTGGGTCAGTTTTTTCAGTCCAGTTTTTAGTGTTTGTATTTTCTTTTTCTTTTTTTTTTTTTAGGTATTGGTGCATTTACCATTGTAGATGGTCATAAAGCTTCGGGAGAGGATGTGGGAAACAAGTGAGCATTAACATTATATTTTAGATTTTCTTACAGTAATAATTTGTATAATAATAAATAAATATTTTGTCACGCATTGGTGTGCTTATTTTATTTTAGCTAGGTATTGTGTCCCCTTGTTGCACTGCACCAAAATAACATGCATTTTTCAACTTGCAGCTTTTTTCTAAGTATTGATAGCATTGGGAAGGTGAGTGGTAATTATTTATACTGCATATTAGCCTTTCAGCACTCCCAGCTCCCCAGAGAGAGAGAGAGTTTACCGCTGTCGTTTTTCCTTAGAGTCGCGCTCAAGCTGCTACAGAGCTGCTTCAGGAGCTGAACAGCGACGTCTCTGGCAACTTCGTAGAGGAGGTCAGCGGTCTCTGTCCCTCTTGGTCCATTCCATGCTCTGATTTTCCTCTGCTTCTTGTAGGCTGATTTGCTGTAGGCTCACATTCTTGGTAGGGCAGTGGTCACCAGCCAGTCCATCTCTAAGACATAGTAGTCAATTGTGATGCCATCTACCCACCCCCCCCCCCCCCAATCAGCATAATATAATGAGGTTTCCTAGATTACTTTCTTGTAAAAGTAGCTCTCTTTAAAAAAAAAATGGTTGGAGACCTCTATGAGCACTTTTCCACTGCACCAGGTACCGTACATTTAGTACTTAAAGAAAGATCCAAAAGTACAGTACTTCAAGGTGATGGGTTTTCCACTGGTGTAAAAACTGGTACCGGCACTGAATGATCACAACAAGAGGCGGGTATTTCGTACGGAATTCAAAAAGTGGCTGTAGTACCTTTTAGAGACGTACGATATTAATACCAGTAGCACATGCAGGTCTTGCTAGATTGAGATCAGGCTTTTTCATGCCTTCATACTGTACGTATGGCATTGGGGGTTTCAAAGTTTTGCTAAAACATTTTTACTCTGTCATTGGACAATAAAGCTAACTTTGCAATTTTAATGATTCCCTTTCAAGATTATCTAGTACATGTTTAAAAAAGTTTAGTTTACCTCTGCTGCTTTTGCATGACCGCTGCATGCATTCTCAGAGACAATCAATCATTTTCATCCTTACCATTTAAACCACTCCTAGAGAGATTTGTGAAAATTTATGTTGGACTCCATTTTTGCTTTATAAATATACCAATATTTTATTATTACAAAATCACCAAAATCCCAAATTTATCTGTCCGTTTAACTTTACTGCAGCTGTTTTGTGCACCTGTATAATTTTTGCACTGTGCATTCTACCAGTCATGCTTTTTGTCTGATCTTTGTGATGTGAATGTTGTGACAAAAATGTACTAATTTGTCTGGTTGTTTGTTTTAGACTCCAGACAAACTTCTGGACAATGACCCTGAGTTCTTCCACAGATTCAGCTTGGTCATTGGAGTCCAACTGGAGGAGAGGTAAAGCAGTGAAAGCTAGTGTTTGATGTAAAAGCACCTTTTCAAAAGTCGAAATGAGGGATGCGTATGTATGATTTTGTGTTTCTATACATGAAATGACGACGGTACCATGATTTGGGCATTATGATGGATTTAAAATTTGCGATTTATGCAGTGGCTTCCTAAGAGGAATGCATCACTTGGACAAATGACATTAAAGCTGTCTTGTCAATTGTTTTGTATCTGTGGGTTGGTGCTTTTAATAAACGTGCCTTATAAATACACGTGGCGGCATTGTGTGTGCAGTACATGCCTGAGACTGGGAGCGGTGCTGTGGAACGCCGGAGTTCCCTTCCTGGCGTGCAGGACATACGGACTCGTAGGGTACATGAGGCTGGCGGTGAGAGAACACACAGGTGAGCACGGATAAGGTAATGTTCCTCAGACTGGTACTTGGGGAACCCCAGACCGTCCACATTTTAGGAGTGGGTAGGGAGGAATAATATAGACCAGAGGTAGGCAGCCCTGAACCTGGAGTGCCGGTATCTAGTGGGTTTTCTGTCCGGTGTGATGAGTAGCTATCTGCCTGAGATCAGGTGTGGTTCGTCAGAGACCAGGTAGGATGGAAAACCTGCTGGGTACCAGCACTCTAGGATCAGGGCTGCCTATCCCTGATGTAGACTGTCTGGCAGGGAGGTAGGAAAGAGCCAAAATGTGGATTGTCTGGGGGTCTCTGAGGAATGGGTTGAGGAACGCTGGAAAGAGGTGCCCTGCAGGCTTCTGATATGCGCATGGGGTTCATTCAAGTTATTCAGATTACAGCTTGTGTTGTATGTTAGCGGCTTTGGTGTGATAAGATATGGTTAAGAGACTGGCAAAATATGATAAGATATGGTTAACAGACTGGCAAAAATGCCGCATGTTCAAAACCAGGTAGGGGAATCAGAATCGGATAGCTTCTGTTTTCCCTGAAGAAATCGTTTGTGATTTCAGTCTGCACGGTAAAGAACGACACAAAAAAATCATTCAGAGAATATTGTATAAAAAGAGTCAGTATAATAAGCTGGAGCTTCGACCTGTACCTTCAGTGCCTGTTGCTGAAGTAGAGCATCACACTGACAATGGAAAGGCTGCAGGTTCATATGCCAGGGAACGCATGCAGATTGTAACTCCTTCCTTTACTATATCTTGGTTCAGATAAAAACGTCAGATGAATGTATATCAATGTTCTCTGAACTCAAAAAGTATTTTTTGTATTTTATCTTGTCGTGTCTAATCCAGCTCTTGCTTGTTTCCCCCCCCTGGATAGTGGTAGAATCGCATCCAGATAATGCACTGGAAGACCTGAGGCTTGACCAACCATTTGCAGAACTGAAGAATCATGTCCAGTCTTATGATCTAGACAATATGGAGAAAAAGGTTGGTTAGTTTTTCTAAGTCAATGTTGAGAGACAAGTAGCTGAACTGCTTGGAGGGAAAACCTAGCATTTCTCACTTTTGTATTGCTTTTGACGTTCGCCAGCACCGCGGTGGATGGTCATGTAGACTTTTAGGTAAACTGGTGTTTCTAATTTTCCTTTGTGTGTGAGTGTATGCCCTGCAACGGGGTGACATGCTGTACATGGTGTCATCCTGCTGTCACCTGTGCCAAAACACCATGCCCTCTGGATACCTGATGATGGATGAATTTTGAGATTATGAGGATGAGAAATGTTTCTTGCACTAATAAAAACCTAGCAATAATGTAAGTCTGAAATAGTAATGTATGTAAAAATAGAAAAATGTAAATGCACTAACCTCTCCTTTCTTCTTACATATAGGACCATAGTCATACACCATGGATCATTATTGTTGCGAAGTACCTAGAAAAGTGGTGCATTGAGGTAAAAGGCACAGTTTTTTTTTTTCGTTTAATTTTGAGTCAGTTTGCTTGCTCATTTGTTGTGTGGCTTTCGAGTAAAATGTACGCGATGTGCATTTTCATCTCGTAGCACAACTTTCAGTTACCGAAGAATTACAAAGAGAAGGAGTCGTTCCGAGAGCTCATCCGGAAAGGTAGAGGACTTACAAAACTGAGCTTCATCAACTTCCTGCAGTGTTTCCCGGTCCACGTTTTTGCTCCCTCCTAGTTCCCTCATACCAGGAGATGAGAGGGAGCGAAAATGTGGATTATTGTTCTGCATGCTCAGTGTTGTATTTGATAGGTGTGCTGCTGCTCCTCATGTAACCTGATTTCATGTTATTTGTACCACTTCAGGCATTTTGCAGAATGAGAATGGAGTTCCTGAGGATGAGGAGAACTTTGAAGAGGCGATAAAGAATGTCAACACTGCCCTTAACCCAACAATGGTCAGAGTCCTTACATTGGCCATAATCCTTTAATCAGATGAGCTTCGACGACGATACCAGGGTTATGATACTTGGTGTCTGTAAAGTTGTGATGTAAATCTGAATTTATTCTTGATTGTTACACGGGGCGTGATGGTGGGGCAAGGCACGTGCATGGAGTTTGCATGGGTTGCTTTTTGGTGGATAGGGGTGTCTGCACTTTCCTTAGTCTGTGTGTATCCCTTCTCATCCATGGTGCACCCTTCTTCATACTCTGCGAATACTTGGATAGGTTCCCGGCCCCAAGCTGGCTGTCACCCTGTACTGAAGCAGTTACTGTCGAAGAAGCATGGATGGATGTTTACAGAGTAAATTCCTTGCTGTTGTATTTCTGTCTGTGATTTTTTTTTCCCCCCTGATTTTATTTTAATGATGATCTTGACTAAGCTCATGTGAGAGATGTTAACCTTTACGACGCTTCACCTTTTTAGCTCTCTGTGTAGCCTGTCGACCAGCTGCATGGTCCATACCCTGGGAGGAGTTGGAGAAACCCTGGTTTGATGGTGCTAACTTTTTCCCTACACAGATTTCACGTCTGGTACAGGAGATCTTTGATGGAGAAGAATGCAAGAACATTACAGCTCAGGTAAAGATGGCCATGTTTACAAGCATTTACTTAATTAGCAACATTGATGCAGTGAAATAAGGCATTATGGCATTTTTGGACGCACAGCACACTGGTAATTGTTGACTTAAAGGGTCCAAAGCAATTTTATTATTACGAAAACCATCTTGGGGCTATTTGGCTGTAATGTGAGATCTCTGGAGACTCTGATGATGCAGAGGTCTAACCAAAAACGTATATCCAGCCATATAAATTAGATTAAAGAGTAAAAAGCTTGGTGTTTGAGATACAGTTGTGTGAAACACACTAGTTTAATACTGACTTTGTTTCCTATTGAAGATGTTTCTCTTGTGTAACATTGCCCCACAGACACCAGCCTTCTGGATAATGGCACGGGCGGTGAAGGAGTTTGTGGAGAGCGAGGGCAGGGGAAATCTACCCGTGCGCGGCACTATTCCTGACATGATCGCTGACTCTGAGAAGTTCATCAGCCTCCAGAACGTGTAGGGGAACATATCTGTGTGTGTGTGTGTGTGTGCGTGCGTGTGCTATGATTATATTATGTTATGGGGACCAAATGTCTCCACAGTGTGTTAAAATTGGAGAAACTCAATTTTATAAAAATTTGTGACTACAGTCAAAAAACCAAAAATGCTGAAAGTGTCGTATTTTGTTTGGTTACTTATGGTTAAGGTTAGGGCTGGGTGGGGCTACGTGTCATGGTTGTGATTAGGTTTTTTCCCATAGAAATGAATTGATGGTCACTGCAGAGATATGAATACAAATGTGTTGTATGATTTTTAAATGCGCACACACACAAACTACTACACAGTGTGCACATTAATTAGGAATAAAGGCATGCATTTGCCTAAAATGGCATTGACACCAATCTCAGTTTAATACTATATCTCTGTTTCAAATGCACAATTTAATTTCAGTCCAGTATTTAGTATTTGGAAACGGTATTATGCTGCAGGTAAGAACGTGTCTAATTCATTGTTAGTGATTTTTTTCCCCTCTTTCAGTTACAGAGAAAAAGCAATGCAAGACGCTTTGCTAGTGGCCAAACAGGTGGAGTCTCTCCTACAGTCTGTTGGAAAGGTACACATGCCATATTCCTGTGTTTTACCATAGCAGAAGACAGGATTCATTTTAGGTGTTTAACAATCATGGGGAATAATATGAACGTATGGCTTTGCACTGCGCGCGGTTTTGTTTCCCTTTCATACCTTTGTTTTTGTTCTTTCTCTCCATTCCTCCCGTAGCCTCCAGAGAGCATCACTGAGCAAGACATTAAACTCTTCTGTAAGTATATTTTGTGCCAAACGTCTTTGAAAGAGAAATGCTGATTCGAGTTAAGGAGTTAAGATTTTTAGTCTCCCGTTTATATTTATTATGACAATTCTTCACACACTTACAGTTGGTGGTTCAAAATAAGCAGATTGAAAACTTTCTGTGATCGAACAAATTTAAATTTTAATACCAACGGTGGGTGGAATTATCCTACACTGTCAAAGACTATTTCACCCAGTTTGTTACCTTATTTAATTCCCAATAATTGGTTTATCCAACAACTTATTGATACTGTGGGATAAACCCATCCAGTATGATTTTTGGAAGCCAGTGAAGAGTGGATAGTATACTGTGTAGATGTGTGTTATCAGACATTATTCCATGATGCGTGTTTCCATTCGCTTAAAGGTAAAAATGCTGCCTTTCTGAGAGTGGTGCACTGCAGGTCCCTGGCAGACGAGTACAGCGTGGAATCTTTGAACAAGGATGAGATCAGTAAGCGAAAGGCGTGCCTTTAAAAGCAGGAGACAGGAGCTGCTCCTGGCTCGAAGTTCTTTGTGTTTAACCAAATCAACAACATTGATTCACACAGCCTCCTGTATGGACAGTCCTGACTGCGAGATGGTTCTCTACCTCATGCTACGCTCCATTGATCGCTTTCATCAGCAACACTCCCGCTACCCAGGTAACACCGTTTGAGACGGCCACCTAGATTCTGAGACAAAATGGCTTCCATTGTTTTGGAACAATGTCCTTATGTCCCTTTGAAACCAGTGTTCTGAAGGTTTGCCCTTATATTCTTATGAATACAACATTGCAGAGAAAAACTCTGCTTGCATCCTGCTACCTTACATTTATCATGCTGTGGATTGTCCTGGGTAACTGGACATGAGAAGCCACTGAATTCTTAAGTTTATTGTACTTATTTTGTGTTCTTTCTTCCCCTCTGTAACTTTGCCGCTGTCTTCCGAACCTACATTTATAAAATCTCTGGGCAGTATTAATTGATTCAGAACGTGGATGTTTCCTTCCTAGGTGTCTACAATTATCAGGTTGAAGAAGATATTGGCAAATTGAAACTGTGTGTTAACAGCCTTCTTCAAGAATATGCCTTGAATGTAAACGTCAAGGATGATTACATTCATGAATTGTAAGTATCCAAGATCAAAGGATTTTGTTGATTTTATGTACAGAAAGCAGTTCTCTTGTCTATTCGAAACAAATACACTATCAGAAAAAAAGAGTACCAATTTGTACCTTTGCTTGTCACTGAGAGTACCTTTGTACTGTTAAGGGTCTGTCAGTTGTACCCTAGCTGTAGGTAAACATACCTTTTAGTCTAAATTAAGATACAGAAAAGAACATCCCCAAGGTAAAAACAGCACTAATATACCCCCAATACTACAAAAAAAAACCTTCAACTAGGGTACAGTTGGCAGACCCTTGAGGGTACAGCCCCAGTGACAAGCAAGAGTACAAATTCATACTTTTTTCTGATGGTGTATGTGAGTCTAGCCAAAATAGAAATAATTTTAATGGCTTCCCTGGATGAGTAACTTTGTAATAAGAAACTAAATGGGTGAGGGTTTATTAATATATTTTTGACCATGTCTTACAGCTGTCGCTATGGTGCCAGTGAACCACACACAGTAGCATCCTTTCTGGGAGGTGAGATGACCATCTGTTTGTAATGAACATGGTGTTGGTTTCATTCACAGCTTCCATTTAAAGAACCGTGTAGGGATAAAATGAATGTAATGAAAATTTCTGCTTCACAGTACTTGTTCTTTTTCTGTTTTTAGGATGTGCTGCTCAAGAGGCCATCAAAATGATCACCCACCAGTTCGTACCATTCAACAATACGTTTATCTACAATGCCATGTCGCAGACTTCGGCCACTTTCCAGCTCTGAAATAAGATGGTTCTTCTGCCTTTGTTGCTTTATGCTTTACTGTAGACTATTAAATTAAAACTAAACCCCAAATCTTTTGTGCATTTTTTGCCAAGTTTAATAATTGTGACTTTAAGCCATTCATAATTCACATTGTCCTTATTAGCGTATTGACTTGTGGAGTTTGCATATTGGGTTTGATAGGTTTCCTCTTGCATTTATGTGGATTGCTGTCACCAAATTGCACATGGTGTGTTTTTCCTGTGTGTGTACCCTGTGGTGACCTGGCATCACTTTCCAGGGTGTGCCTAGTGTATCCCAGGCCGCACTCCAAACCCCTCCTGACTCTGCACTCGATATGAAGTTGGAAGACGGATTGGTATTTTAAATTAAATTACTCAAATGTTTTCATTAGACCCAGGGTTGCAACTTTGGTCAGCTGGCTGGAGTGAGATTTTCAATTCAAGACAAGTCTGCACACGCATTTACATGTATGCAACAGTTTTATTACCTTGAAAATAGTCTGTAGGGTTTGCAGACTGCCCCAACGCATCTGATGTAGCTAATATAATGGAAAAATACACATTTGCATGAGAGTATGAAGGCGAGAGTGTCACACTATATGCCTGACTTTACAACCCCGGGAATGAAACATTGATTAAACGATACCTTGTAAATGAATTATTTAGGAGCGGAGCCAACGGGATGGACTACACCGAAGATTTTCGTTTGATAAGATGGTAACACCAGTATCATGTCCCATTTGGATCCCTAGTCACCTATGTGCGGGTCCCTTAAAGTCGTCCTGAATTATGGGCGGCCCTGCTTGGTAATATAAACATTTTAAATTTAGAATCGGCTTTTAAAAAAATCGATATTTCAGCATCGAGCATCACCTCCTTAATGGTTCAGGGAGGCGCGAAATGGATGGGCTGCCGGCTCACTGAAGAAGCGGGTTCGTGAGGCGCTGCTGGCTCGGAAAAGCGGCCCAAAGGTCGGACGCTGCGCTAGACGCACATCTAACCGTGAAACACGGATCCGTTACAGTAGCGGCGGTGAGCGGCCAGGGCATGTACGGGCGGTGGCGGCTGGTTATACGGCTCCCCGCCGGCCAGGGCCTGTACGGGCGGTGGCGGCTGGTTATCCGGCTCCCCGCCGGCCAGGGCCTGTACGAGCGGTGGCGGCTGGTTATCCGGCTCCCCGCCGGCCAGGGCCTGTACGAGCGGTGGCGGCTGGTTATCCGGCTCCCCGCCGCGCTGAGGTGACCGTTACGCGCCGACTTGCACGTACAGCCGCCCCGACTCCGGGTTTCTCCTCCTCCGTTAATCTGCTGCGCAAACAGCAATAAAACTGGATTTTATGACGGGAAGGTTCAAGTTTACCGACCGACTAACTGAAAAAGCTCAGGGTAAAATGGTTAAATGTCTACAAACTGTGACCCGACAGCCATGGCTCTTTAACACCATTTCGGTTCCTGAGGTGGCGCTAGATTCCGTCGTTTGGTTCATATAAAAATAGTAGAATTTCTTAACAGGCAAATTTCCCTGCTATAAAAATACGGAATAAACGGCACTCTGCCGTTATTTCTTGTTTAGGATTAGGTATCGAATGGTATAAAGGTGACTAATCATCCTTACTGCAGGTGACCCTTTAACATAACGGGGTATCGATCCGGAGTTTTTGTAACACCATCCATTTCCCAGCCCCTTATCCAGCACAGGCCGCTTCCCAGTGGGGCTACATCTACATCTTTTTTTCCCGGGCCAGTCCCGGAGGCCATAACTGCTCTACAGTTGTCTAGAGCAGCAAAAAAAAAAATCACGTTTATTATAATGGTGTAACCCAATATTCGTGCAGCAGATGCATGTATTTCTTAGAATATTAGAATAAACCCCACAATAGTCATGAATGGGACAGACGTGGCTCTCTTGTGCTAACGGGGTCCTGTCGCGTTTATCTGCCCACTTAGCTCACTGACACTTGACGAAGAGGGAAAAATGGACAAACTGGACACCGGCCCGAAAAGCTGTGGTATGATCATCATCATTTTCATTATTTATATGCGATCTCAGTGACACCCGCAGGATTTATCTTTTAAAAACTCCCAGGCACGATTCACAGGCGATTAATATACCGAAATTGGCTATTATACGCATTATGATTGAGAGCATGGTATATGATATATATACAGCAGTAACATGCGTCTGAAGTTAATATCACAAATAGAAACGTAAATCAGTAACCATGCACCCGTGACCATGCATGTGAAAAAAAAACAATAATTTCTGTAGGCCTACACCTAGAATAGCAATTTCGATGTAATTAGGTGGCAGCATGCTTATGAGGATAAACCCATTGTACTGCTCAGTTCCGTGTTATAGCGTCAGTTTCTGAATTATTTTCATGGTTTCAATCGGTATAAAGGAATTTAAAATGCTCCCTGCAGTCTGAAGTTAAAGTCGCAATTGACAATACCAAAACTGTGATTTTGTTATAGACTACCTTCTCCTGTCCCACTCTGGTGTATAATGCCATTTAAGTTTTTGTGCTAAAATAAGCATAAAATAGATCATTAAGGGATTAATAAGATACAACACTGTGTGAGAACTATCGCGGCCAGCCAACTTCATTTCCTAGCCTGGCTTTTGAAGTTTGTTGGTGCTGTTTAAGTTACCATAAATATCCTCACATAATCCAAAGATAAATTGGAATCACTCGATCATTTGACCTTTGTATGCCCAGTGATGGGTTGTGCATCGCCAGAAAGGCAACTAGATGTCTGATATCTGTCTTTGAGCAAATTAAAATATGAAATTTATATTACAGCAGTCAAGACAGACCTGAATTTGTTGCTTGATTGCCTGAAGTGTCAGATGAACTGTCCAGATTTACAGAAGCAAGCTCTATTCACCATATATTCCATCTGCCAACAAAAAGGTTAGCCGATCACTTTTATATGGCTTAATTGATTTTATTCACCTCTAATACTAACTGTAGGACATAGATTACAGTTTTTTACTGGCATAGTTCATTGTCCATTCCTAGTTTTATAGAAACAGTTGCTGCAATTGTGTTACTTAATTATCACCAATTTTAACCTATTGAATTAGGTAGATGGTAACAGTGTCCGTTGATTCACAAGATGTAAAGTAAATGAAATGTTTATACGGACACATAAAATTTGTATTCATTTTGAAGTTATAGATCTAAAGCCATATGTTCAGTAATACTGATGTTGTATATGTTTATTTAAAAATTCAGCATATTTTTTTTAATTAGCTGGGAAAAGAAATGGCTTGATATTAGGACAAAAACATGTTTAATGAATGCAATAATTTATCAAACAAGCTCCCAATGATGTTATTACTAGTCTTCAGTGTCACAGAAAAAAAACCTTAATAAAATCTGCTTTGCATTTAAATATATATTGTTACTCACTAGCACTAAGGATTCACATCTTCTTGTGCTCTCAAATGACCAAGCCACTGTCTGCTCTCTTTTCCACCATCTTCCCGTTACTTATTTCCTGTGAAACTCTGCACTGCATTGAGGTTTTCGGGTTGTGGTCTTAATATATTGAAGATTTTGAGCCAAATTAAATGTGTTTGTGGTTTTTGTCATTTATTTATCTTAATGTTCACTTCTGGATGTGTGTCTTGCCTTCCAGAACAGGGAGTGCATATTCTCTGTGTTTTGTTTAGGAGTAACTTTTTTTTATGGATGGAAAATTGTTATATTGAAGCATTTTTTAAACCTGATATTAAATTGTTGGACATGGGGTTAAGGGAAAAAACCTGGGCTATAGTAATTGATTTTAATAGAACTATTTCATTAATTTTATTATCTTAAATTGTGTGCAGCCGATGTATGTTGCCTGAACTTTAATACCTTCCACAGCAGGCTTTGTAGGCTCATATATTTACAATATTTTTGCCATCTTTTTGGGCTTAAAAAGCCTTTTGTTCTCTTTTACACATTCTACTTTTAGCTTTAATTTTTATGCACTTATTTGAACACAACTGCTGTATCTAAGCATTTTTTTTAGTTAAAAAGGCAGATATATAAATAGATAGAAAGACTGACTTAATATGGGGATGTTATGGAAAAATTTCGAATGGGTTTATTTATACAGACCAAAGGAGTGAGAATGTCAGCTTCTGCATGTAGACTGTGAAGTTGATTGTCATTCAGCTTGTTAGTGATGTTGATTAACATGCTTCTGCCTGAGAAATGAGAGGTTGTAGCCAGGCTGCTCACATGACCTGATAGCTTGAACCCGGGCATGCTTGTCATTCCTCACGCTGTGCTGAAAACTGCCAATATAGCTGAAGGCCCCCACCAGTAAACTGGTACTGGGCCAGATATGATAATCCCCAATGCTAATATAGTGAACATTTTAAGCTTGGTTGGGGTGCCAGTCCACAAATAACACTTTTTTCCAGATGCCAAGTTGTCGCTCTCTGCTTCTCTCTGATCCATACACCTTGGGGCTCGCTCACACTAAAAGGTGTCTTTTCGTTTTCTTTTTCTAGAGGAGGTTATAAACTATTTCCGGGATATTGGTGGGATTCAGTTCGTTTACGACCTTTCGCAGTCCAGCAAACACACAGAGGTGCAGGAGGCGGCGATCTTCTCCCTGGGAGCCATGGCAGAGAGCAGCGGTGCGGTACTTTGTGTTTTTAAGCATGTTCTTCTGCCTCTTTCTTCTATAGTTCATATTCCTACCATGATAATGTGCAGCATTTACTTATAGTGATTTCTTGTATTGTAAATCTCAGTACTCACAATAGATGGCACCATCCCTTAGGTTTTGCTGAGGCACATTTATTATAAGAGAAATCATTTTAAGCATACTATACAGCATACTATAAACACTTTTCTCTTCATTGTCTGACAACATGAATGCTTGTGCTGGGATTGTTTTGGGAGTATTTTGTGTGTGTCATTGTAAATATTTAAGTGATTTCATTCAAGCTATGCCCCAATGCATTCATATTTTCAGTTTCTCTTTAACTCTGTCGTATGTTACTGTGTTGACAATGTGACCGAGAATCTCATGCTTTTAGAAATATACTTCCCAGACCCTGGGTTGTTAAGTCTTTTCTACATTTCATCGATTCTTACTCTGAAATGCAGCAAACAGTAGACTGTATGTGCTGCCAAGGTCTTAAACGATGTCCTGCCCCTGAGTGTCACTTTTCGATGTGCTGTGATAACTAAAGAGTATTAATGCTTCTTTTGCAGTGTTCTGCCAGCAGGATCTCTGCGTTGCTGGCATTTTCTCAGACTTGTCCCGTTCGCTTGTGCAGGACTTCCCACAGAGCCTGAAAAGGACAGTTGTGTATCTAGTTTCAGTGCTGGTCACCAAAAGCAGTAAGGATGTGGTTTACAATGGGTATTTATTTTTTGTCGCTGTTTTCCATGGTGTTTTTTTTTTGGTGACTCTAAAGATTGAGCCAAAGCAGGAATCATTCCTCTTCCCTGCTAGCAGGCTGGTGACGGCTGTCTCGTGCTCTCAGTGAGTCTTTTCTGCCCTTGACCGACTTCTGTAGAGGTCAGATTTACCAAGCAGTTGCGTATGTAGCCAAAGGGGCTGCCACCAGCCTGCACTTTTCCAGTCCCGCCCGGTTGCATGTCCTTGGTCCGTCTGCTCTTGGCAACTGACGCGGGTCTCCTCTGGTTTGCAGGAGCAGGCCAGATGCTTGCAAAGGCCACAGGCTGCATCGACGCCCTCCTGAAGATCTTCAGGTAATGGGCATCTCCGTCCCTCTCCTGTGGCGGGTGCAGTGGTCTGAAGAAGTCCTGCTCAGTGGCTCTCCTGTCTTTATGAAGCACAAGCTTTCCCGTCGGAGACGGCGTCGCGGGGGCAGCGAGTGCTACAGAGCTGTACCAGCTGTGGGCAGCGGTGTCAGGTGCCCTCTGCAGCTGTGTCAACAACCCACAGAATGGTAGGGCACACAGCCTACTTTCCATGGCTCAATCTTGACTACACCTTGCACAGTCAACTATGCTTTGATGAGGGCTGTGTGACAGTTTTGCGGCAGTGTGTGGCCCGGGGGTAGGATTCTGTGCCTGTGATCAGAAGATTGCTGGGTCAAATCCCTGGGCCACTTGTGATTTTGCTGTTGAACCCTGAGCAAGGCCCTTAACCCCCAATTGATCCAGGAATCATCTGCCCTTGTGTACTCAAAAGATCTGTGTTGCTTTGGATCAAAACTATCGCTAAACAAATAAAATGTAAAAATATAATACTTCAAATCTGAGTTACAAGGCCCATTGAGACACCTGGTGTTGTCTCTGTCACTAAATATGCATTTAATTATATAATTTTGTAAGTCCAATTAAGAGCTGAAACTGCATGGAAATCAGAATGCCTTGCAACTTGCCTTGAGGAGTATTTTATAGTGATAAATATAGCATGACAAGAACAGACAAAATAATACTGCAGGTCCGTTCCAAACACACATGACCGAACATGATGTTCTGTCTTGTTATATTAATTCCAAACAGGCCCCAAATAACATGCTCTTGCAGCCTCTTGGTCATATAAGACACTTAAAGGTGTGCTATTCAGTGCTGGGTCCAGTAGGCTAAAACAGACACATTTAGTGGGGTGGAGCCGCAGGGTGTGAGACTCGCCCACAGGTGTTTACAGCGCATGTTTTCCTGTCAGTCAGTGTGCTGTGGCGTTAGAAATTCAGGTTGACAGATGGAATTATTTTTCTTTCTTCAGAAACACTCCTTAACGCTCACAGATTGTCTGATTTTTGACTCAGGACTGCTCAGGTTAATTCAAATCAAAGTTCATGCATGACATTCATACACAACATGCAGCAGTAGATATAGGCAATGAGTTTCCCTGACAGCTTCCCTATAGTAAAGTAAGTAAAAAAAAAAGTAAATAAATAAAATAGTAAAAGTGCAAAAAAAAGTGTTTGAGCATGCAATGATAGGAGTGAAAACAGTTTGTAGCTGGAATGGCTAGAATCCTTGAGGATGGAGCCGATGCCATATTAATCGTGTATTTTTTTCTGTTACACACGGCAGAAGAGAACCAACAGCTGTGCACTTCCACCTTTCCGGCGGTTAAAACGTGGCTACAGGAGTTCACCGACCCGAGGAAAGAGATGGTGCAGCCCATATGCTCCCTCATAGCCATGATTGTTGCCAACAACTGTGAGTAGGCCGCACGTGTGCAGGCGCATGCATGGTGCACACGAGAAAGATCACAGCAGGGGTCATACTTAAGGTGCTTTCAGCAGAGGTCCCTTCAGTGTGCTTAGGTCTGTATTTTAGCAACACTATTTTATATCTTTTTGTGCCAGTTTTGTATAAGGACTGCACAGTGGCTCTGTGCATACTGGTTTGACGGCTCCTGGACCGTGGGCCTGATTTCATATCCGCTCTGCATGTGGACTTTGAATTTGTCCCTCCTTGTTGTTGTCTCCTCCCACGGGCAAACGGTGTTGGACATTTCAGGTCCAGAGAGTACAAATCCAGACCAAGATTTTGTTTCTACCAACCAGTTGAATATAAAGAGTCACAGTCACAGAGGACTCAACTGGTTAGTACAAACAAAATCTTGTGCTGGATTTGTAGCTTCCGGACCTGAAATGCCCAATGCTACGGGTAAAAACGTGCTGTTGGATGTTGATTGATTTGCATCTGTAATATCCATGTCTGTGAGTGCCTGGAGATTACACTGGTGTTCAATCTAGGGTGTATATTGCAATGGAAAAACAGTTATGGCAGACAGAGAGATGGCTGGATGAATTTTTAAATATTGGTTCACGGTTCCGCTTTGTGAATTTTACGCTTGTCTATCTGGACTTTCCTCCTCATTAGTGCCGAATATCTACGGCTGGAAGCACACTTTCCATGGATTGTGTGATGATCACTGGATTTGGTGAGATGCACCAGAGAGGATGCAGGTGGCGAAGCTAGTGGTAGCTGTACAACTGTGCTGGAGACCGTTCAGGTGCCTGATGCAGCCAGCAGGGGGCCGTAGGGCCAGCTGAGGCTGACGGTAAAGGCAGCATGAATTATTGAGTGGCCTTTATCAGTTAATAGAGCTGATGGGGAACTGTGAGTGAGTGCAGTGGTAAATCAAGCAAAACGTTTCAGAGGGTACTATACGCTCTTGTCAGTCATTTGCTACCAAGAAAACAGAACTAGGAATTAATTCAATTCAAAATGAAATCCCCTCTTAAATTTTGCTTTATGAAGACCTATGAAATCCTGACTTTTTTGTCAGATTTTGCCTGTTTTGCCAGTTTATTATGGATAGGAAGTGCTGTTTTTGTACTGAAGCCAGAGCTATATAAAACACTGTTCTATGCCTAGCTTGCTGGTTTAATCCAGCTGCAGTTGTCCAGTGTTTTTCAGTCGCTTGCAATGCCATTTTCTGGTTAGTATGTAGTACTATGTAGTATGGTAGTATGGTAGTACTCTCCAACATTGTACCTGTGCACATGCCGTATAGGACACGCAAAGAGTGTTTTACTGTGAATCTTCGGAAGGATGTTCAGACTGTCGCATGTATTTCAGTGGAACAAGTGCTGTTTACGAAAGATAACAAGCCCTAGTTTTATCGTTTGGTACCAGGGATTGTAACAGGCATCGATTCACCCTATCAGGAATCCCACAGTCTCTCTGATGCTTTTCTTTAACATTTGACTTCATTACAAGCAGATAAAACAGAAATCCAGTTTGACGTGCTTTAATTAAAATGTGTAAGAGTCCGCTGATTCATTGCCTCTTGCTCCTTAATTACATTGAGCTGATACACATGTGCTTGAACTGAAGTATCTCTGTAGCTTTTTAGATGAGCAAGCGTGTTGTTGTAATGAAGGCACCCGCATGATTTCTTTCAGGTTTGATTTTCCATGTTATTGGATTCGTATTCTCTAATGCTATTTAAGTTGTTTAGTATTTGTAAATGTGACATCACGTGTCAGCTTAAATGGTAAAATGGTAAATTGGCTGCATTTATATAGTGCTTTTTTCCAAAGCGCTCTACAATTATGCCTCACATTCACCCATTCACACACACATTCACACACTGGTAGCAGAGGCTGCCATGCAAGGCGCCACGGTTAGTGGAAAGCTGCCCCCCCACCACCATAATTAAAACTAAATATAGTTACACTCTTGAAAAGGCGACAGTGAAAGTGGGACCTTGCCGACCCTGTGTGTTGTGTGCATATTACGCTCTCTCCCTCCCATACTCTCTGCCCCCTCTTCTCCGAAGCCTGTGCCCAGGTCTGCTTCGCTTCTGTGGGGGGGCTGGATGCGTTGGCCCAGTGTTTGCAACAGCTAGTGCCCGAGTCCAGGAGAAACCGCTTAGCCCGTGAAACAGCCATCGCCATGACGAGGGCGCTGTGTGCCTGCATCAGCGAGAGCGGTGAGCGAGCGGTCAGGTTGGCGCGGGGTCACGTCGGGGCGACATCTCGCCAGCGGCAGTCCTGTATCTGATTAGCGTAGCACTGCTGACGAGAGGGTTATAGCAGAGTTGGGGGCAGAAGGGGCCTCGGCCCTCGCTGCTCAGTCGCGAGTGACCGGCATCTCGATCCCCAGCGCTTCTGGCCTCCGCCCTGGCGCAGCAGCGGCTTGTCCCTCAGTTCCTGACCCTACTGTCCTGCCCCAGCCTGCAATCCGCAGACCAGCTCTGCATCATCCTCACGCTGGGCCACTGCACCCAGGCCAGTGGTAGGTGCTCTGTCCACTGCTTGCATCATCTGCATTGATTTAATTGTTTATTTAAGCCATGGCATTTATCCGCCTTACGCTCCCCACTGTACTTAACTGTTCTCTATGTCACTCTTTCGCCCAGGGAATGGTAAATGGACTGCATTTATATAGCGCTTTATTCCAAAGCGCTTTACATTATGCCTCTCATTCACCCATTCATA
>JAODUD010000008.1:17192298-17208025 GCA_026784285.1 Stomatorhinus walkeri
TGTGTAGCATGGGGAGAACATGCAATGGAGTCCCTGGAAGAAGCGTGTGTAGCATGGGGAGAACATGCAATGGAGTCCCTGGAAGAAGCGTGTGTAGCATGGGGAGAACATGCAAACTGCTCTCACACACACGTCCTGGCCTTTCAAGTAGCTGCTAAAGATGGAAATTGAG
Organism: Stomatorhinus walkeri; assembly: GCA_026784285.1. Classification (NCBI taxonomy): domain Eukaryota; kingdom Metazoa; phylum Chordata; class Actinopteri; order Osteoglossiformes; family Mormyridae; genus Stomatorhinus; species Stomatorhinus walkeri. The sequence goes on from JAODUD010000008.1 coordinate 17,192,471, forward strand.
AACGTCCGATATTAACATGGAAAGACAAAGCTCACATTTATTTCCTTTTATATTTGTTGATCTCCCTCGTCTGCACTTTTCAATAAACACCTTGGTCCAGGTTCCTTGTTGTAGTGATAAAAACAAGATCGAAATCAGAAACTGTTTCATTATCGCCAAGCGTATGTGTATGAGGAATTTTGATATGGTATGTCAAATGACTTGAGCCTGATTGTTTGGCACACTAATGGAAAACTTGTTTTTCCTCTAAATTATCATACGGACTTTTTCTTGCAGGTATATCTCTGACTCCTCTTAAGCAATCTCAGAATACTCAAGGTAACTATTTCTCCATTCTCTGTCCTGTATGACTTCCTGAATGACTTGATTCGAGAGCTCATACCTTTGGACCTAATTATGCAATGGTTCAGGGTGAATGAGTTCATCTCATGTGTAACAAAGGTGCTAGTATTTGTTTCTGTTGCATGCTATAGCCGTTAGCTACTTATCATGTCTTCAGTATGACAGAATCTGTCCATCTGAACTGTGGGAATGTGGGCCTTCGGAGCGGGTAGGTATTCCTGCTGCAGCTGCGCTCCCCGTTGGGTCCAGTCGCTAAACAAACAGCCCTTTGATTTGACTTGCTACAGGGGGTCGCGATGCAGGGCAAGATAAGCAAGATGGATCAGAAGAATGTCTGTAAATACTTGTCATATCTCTTACCACTTTTCAGTTTCTGTGTCCGTACATGAGCAAATACAGCTAAATACACCTGGGAAACAAAAGCCTTTATTTATGGTAGTAAAGTAAAGAATCCCCCTTGAGTGTCATAGCTACAGTGTAGTGGGTGGGTTCTGTGCTCTGCCTTGTGTGAATGGCTGTACTGTTCTCCAGTCCATTTGCTGGCATATGCTGTGGCTAGACGTACCTGGGGGGCAGTCTTCTAGCCACCTGTGAACGATACTCACCCCCAGTCCGTGGAGGACAGAGGGTGATCCACCTGATTCCATCCGTAGTTCTTTCTTCTTGCACCTTTTAACAAAATGTTCATATTTTTTTTTAGCACTGAGTTGCCATCCCCAGTCTCTGCACCCTCCGTTCTTCTCCTTGCCCTCATCTCTCTGCCCTGAAGATTTTTCTTGCTTATGTGTGTGCAGTTTCTGACCCATCGCTATTGCCTTCATGTATAAATAATTCACTCCGACAGGCCCTCCCCCAGCACAGCAGCGTTAAGTGACGTCGCCGCCGCATTCTGAATATGCAAGGTCACCGAATGTGCACTTGAGGTGGACGATTGGCTTCTCCTGGACTTAAAATACCAGAGACAAGTGTTAATCTTTTTTTTCACTTGCTTTCCCATTAGCCTGAATGACTTCCCCTGTAATGTAGGGTGTTTTAAATTATTTCGAATAGTGCTGCTGTTGTAATTGTCATTGTATTTTTTGCACACTTTGTCTTTGAACAGACATATACTGCTCGACTTTACACAGTAATTCTTCCTGATATGTTAATACAGTAAAACCCCTTCACATTCGCATGGATTAGGGGCAGAAGATTCCCACAAATGTGAAAATTCGCGAACAATCTTGGGTTCCGCTAACCTCAACCTATAACAGTCAGCTAGCCTGAACGATAATATAAAAAGTCCATTTATTGCCAGTATTTAAAAAAACAGTACTGTACTGTACACTTTATCATTTCCTGTCGTCCTTTTTATATAATACACTAACCATCTCATCTATGCCCCTGTATGTACAAAGTTACTGCTGTATGCACTGTGGGCAATACAGTTTGGACTCATTATTAAAAATGTAAAATGAACGGCAATGAAAAGTTTACAAGTTCCTGAGAGAGATTCCATGGGTACAAAGACACCTAACGTCAGGGAGGCTGGTTGCCGAGACAATTAAAGATGCGCGGTGTACCCAAACCAGGACTTAAATACCAAACTTATAATACACATTTACACTAACAAGTATTGCGTATTATTAATATTTATATATGATATGGTTTTATGTGTTCCAAATCATTTTCAGTAATGGTTTTTGCTGCGAATTTCTGTGATCTTTTGACCAGCTCCATAAATATTCGGTTTATTGATCATGGCCAGCTCATGAATGTGAAACGGTTAGTGTATAATGTATACGTGTATAATCTTAAGTTAAATGTTAATGTATTATATATGTGGTTTCTTTATCCTTTATACGGATAGCATATTGCAACCTTTCATGACATTGATTTTTCTTGGCAGGCTGGTTCTTTGTTTTTTTTCTGGTCAGGTCTCCATAGCTGTAATTCATATATTGAATCTGTGCCTATCAGTCAAACACACCTGGGGTATTTGCACAATTGACCAGATTTATGTCTCCAGGCAGCCATAGTAGCTGTAGTAAGTAATGCGGGTAGTGAGAGAGGACTTACGTGAATCGTCTCTGCATTTAACCTATGAATATGCTGTGGTCATTCGTCTCTGCCATGCCTCATGGAACCGGTATATGGAGCCGGTGGTCCGGATTCATTACACCATGTTCTTAAAAACGAAATATGTAACGCAGCTGGCTTTATGCGGTTAACAAAGCTCCTCACTCTCTAACCTGTTCATGTGCTCTGAAAAGATGGAAGATCCTATGGTTTGCTTACCGTCTCCCTGACTTTAAATAATGGCCCAGAGTGATTGACTGTCTGTTAAATTCAGTTTTTCTCCCTCTGCTCGCACTGATGGTTGGGGAGGTGGGGGTCGGGCGCCCTTCCAGAGGGCCGCGCTCGGTGTCGCGGACGGCATGCTGGGAGCCCGCCTCGGCGCTCTCATGGGGGTGCTGTCCTTTGAGAGCACGCACAGCTCCGCACCACAGGTTCCGACAATAAATGCATTATGTAGAGGAAAGCCACAGGCCGCGTGTGGCTATTAAACTAACCAAGAAATCAATATGGTTCTTAACTGCCTTTGCTCCCTAATTGGCACCCGTAGTCTTTGCTCATTGTCAGCGCTGAAACGCCTAGCGAGCCGGCCACAATCCTCCAAGGGGGAGCTTCTCCGGCAAATGTGACCAGATAGCAATGTATAGTAAAAAAAAAAGCAACGGAAGGCTTCATTACTGAAAATATTACTTACAATTCACCTTCCCTGGGTGTCGGCTTTTGAGAAGGTATGGGAATATCTGTTTAGCGTGGATGAATGCAAATGGGGGGGAATTTCTTTGTTACAAAAAAGCCATTAGGGTGACGGCAACAAAATCTCAACTGTATCTGTAGCCAATAGCCTGACCCCTCTGCATAAATAATGAATGATCCAATTGGCTTGTAGCCAGCTGATACCCATTAGCCCAGGGCTTGGCTTGGGGGTGGGGGGAGGGGAATGAGAGGAGTAATATAGATGTCTTGAATATAGATGTATTTTTTTTTATTTGGTTGTCACGTCATCCACTTCTTTTTTGACGCAGATAAACGGGTAAACCAGGAGCACTTGTCTTTCGTCAAGAAAGACTTGGAGCGAGAGTCTGGGAACACATACTGGGTAAATATATCCTGTTTAAGAAAGAAAGCAACTTTAACTGCACGTAACAGAGTTATAAAATAACCATGTGAAATATATCGGCCACATGTGCTGCTTTGCCAGTAAAATAAACTTAAGTGTGAAACAGGACCTGGTGCTGTAGGATAGCAGCCACGCTGATGAAGGCACCTTAAATCAAGTGTGATTCTGCTACCTTCAAGGTCCCGCGGGCTGTGTGTCCTCCACGTAGAGAGAGGAAGGACTTCACAGAGGAGGAAGTCCAGTACCTAATGGATGGAGTGAGGAGGCTAGGACCCTCTTGGAACTCCATACTGTGGTCCTACCCCTTCCAGAATGGGAGAACCAACGTGGATTTGGCAAAAAAGTACCGTCGCTTGCAGGCAAGATTCCCATCTGTGTCCCTTTCTATTTTTTGTTGTTGTTTCAAAGTAAGTTTTAACACAAGGAAAGACTGATTAAAAATTAATATTTAGTTTTAACTAGGGCCATTGATTACATAATCACTGGAGCCTTTCATGATTTTTTCATGGTTCCCTCACCAAAAATTCATAAAGCATGTAAGATAGGATTAGTGTGAAGCTTTTCTAAATATGACCAAGTGTCTACATACGCTGGCTTTTGTTACTGCTTGGGGTGTTTTTAAATTTAAGTTTTATAGGTAGCGTAACACTGATTGTTCTTTGATCTTTTTCAGAATGCTCAACAGCTGACTTTGGACACCTCGCGTAACTAAGAAGCAAAGCTTTAACTGCAGTTGAACATGTAATTATTCAGCAGTTTTTTTCTCTCAAATATGTTCAAGGCAAACCTAATTTTTTGACTATGAAGAGTTACATACTGCAAAAAATGCATTTAAGATGGTTGTGTTTGAAGTTCTGTGACCACTTGTTCAAAAATAAACATGAAAAAGGTTGTTCTAAGGTTCAACAGCTACACAAATTGCATCAGTTGTCAGACACTACTTACTTAATAGGCTTTATGTCAGATGATGGGTGTAAAGCAGTGTTTCACTGTCCTTAACTCTTGCATGTTTGCTGCCCGATGCTTCCTCAGTGCATACTGCTGATTCATTTGTCACTCATTCCTCCAGAAGGTTACGTCATTTGGACCGGAGTGATTTCAATAACTAGCGTGTGAAATGGAACGGCAGTAATCGTAATATTTACCATGCTTGTCCAAGCCCTTGAAGACGAGAATAGTTCTTCCTGAGTCCTTGTGGGGGGCTGAGTGGAACGTTCTTCTCTCATAAATCTACATCACTGTCCCCTCCCCTGTAACCCCCCCAGTAATTTTTATGGCTTTGTGTCCCGAGAAGCTTGATACGCAAGCAAGCAGAGGGATATAAATGTTCTTTTGAGACAAGTTCTCTTGCTTTGGATGCTTTTCTCTTTTTGAAGGGATTCAGGCTCTTCTGTATTAGTCAGTCCTTCAGGCAAATGTATGGGTATTGTTATGGGTAACTGTGTTTGTGAGAGAACTCCCGCCACCCCCACTGGTGCAGAGAGATGGGAAGCCGTATGAAATTATTATCCTATACTGATGAGGAACCATATATAGCTTTGTTGAGCTTGATTTGCAATATAAAAAAGGAAAAGAAACAAATGTCACAACAGAAAAAAAAGTCTTGTAATATCTTCCAATATCACTGTAGGGTTTAAATATTGAATTTCCAAGTATTTAAATTAAATTAGTGCCCTACAGTGGGTTAAGCCTTTTTCATGTTCCTTGATGTCTCGATAGCCTGACACATCACCCTGGGCCTGATATTCATGAAGACCAGAAAGAGCTCAGCATTAGTCTGCCCGTGCCTCTTAGAAGAGCTTGTCCTTCCAACACGGTCCCCTCCCCCATAAACCGTTTTCTCAAAGCAATCTATTGCCCTTCCCCCCTACCCTACCGGTCTGAAGAGGAGGTCGTGTTGTGTGTTGGCGTAGAAATAGGTTTTTCTATAGAGTCACAATTCATCAATTAAACATTTAGCATTATTTTTCAGTGATGCAATTTTGCGGCAGAAAAATAATAGATATCTAAGAAAATAATAATTCTTATTCTTATGAAAAATCATTGAGGATAGCACTAAATCATGTTTTGGTAAAAGGATTGTATGAAATATGTAAATGGTAGGTTTTTATTTCAGTGTTGTTGAAACACAGTCAGGTGTGTAGGGTTGGTTTGTCACTGTAATTCTGCCTTAAGGGTAAATATGCCAGCTTCCAATATCTGCTTATAAAATGTGTTCTACAGTGAATTGTGATAGTCACTGAATGCACATTTTTAAGGTAAAAATTTTTTATTCTTAGAGACCAAGTGATTTAAGTAAAATGAGCATTCCATTACCGGTCGTTCCACAGCATGTCATTTTAAACACTTAAAGTAAGAATATGTGAAAGTCTAGAGGCAGCACAATTACATTTGTTAGTCGTTTAGTTTTTTAAAGGGTTACTGTCCCAATTATATAATGTTATTTTCTGCTGTCCCGTTTTGCTTGTCAGTCATTCTGCTTATTATTCATAAACTGCAGACCCTGGAACATTTGTTTCATTTTTTGTCGGCCAAAAATTCTTTAGTTTAGCTATTGCAAGCATTTCCATGATCCATTAAGCAGCTAGTGCCACCATGAAATATGCACGTCATCAACATTTATGTTTTGTGTCAGTTCTTCAGATCAAGTCAACTTCATTCGTCGTTGCGTTTATGGCTGAAGCCATGTCGCCGATGACTGTGGGGACCTCTATGTCAGCAGTCAGGTCCTTCTTCAGGTCACAGATGTCTTTTACATGGTCTTCTTTGGGGGATCCATCAGTGGAGATGATCCCATTGACACATTCCTCATTTTGTGACGTCTCAACAACTGATTTGGTAGCTTTAGTCTTCCCAATCAGCTCAGGTGTGAGACTCTCATGCTCTCCATTCTCCACCTTTATCTCCTGAACCAGAACTGTACCACAGTCACTTGATGGCACATCTTCAGGTGCTTCCATCTGAGTGTTCACCTCTGGCACCACAGCCGGGACAACAGGTTCTTGGTCATGTCCCTCTGCTGCACTCGCCATGACCTCTTTCTCAGCCGCACTCTCTTTCGCTTCATCACTTGGAAATTCATTAGTAGAAACTGACTCAGAAATAACTATCTCTGGAACAACCTCTGTCACTGCAGCTTCTGCATTTTCTGAATTTAGAGCAATGCTTGGGACATCTACTTGTGAACTTAGACCTGCCTTAACATTTTCAGGCTCTGAACCCACAAAACCGTCGTGGTCCTTGACCTCCGCCTCTAGTTTTGTTTCAGTGGATTCAGCTGTTTTATCCTCATCTGGTGTTGTGGCTTTAGGGCGCTCCTCTGGCAGAGGTGGGGGAACCTGTGTTGGCTCCAGGATTTCAGTATGCGTAACATGATCTTCCACTGTGTTTGCAAGAGATTTTGTAGTCTCGCAAATGGCAGATTCTTCTCCAGTCTTGAGAGCGTCTGATGGAATAATGGTCTCTGCAGTTGGTTTCTGCACTGTGGTAAGAGCCACGGAAGCTTGTTCAAATGGAATCACAGTGCATTTCTGTACTGTGGTCACATCCACAGTTTTTCCTGCAGCGTTTTCTAATGGAGTAACAGTCTCTGCGTCGCTGGTGGATTTCTGTGTTGGTTCTGATGGCATTACTGTCTCTGCCATAGTGGTGGATTGTCTTTTGGGGGACTGTACCACCGTGGCCTCTTCTGGAGGGAGTGTCTCTGACTCTGTGGTGGGCTTGGTTCCTGCAGCCACTTCAGTTTCAGGGGCTTGGGGAGAAGGGGTGACCACCTCCTCTGTTACTTTTGGTTCATCTGCCTTTTTCAGCGCAGGAGCTTCCAAGCTTACTTGCGGCTCTGATCCACTGGATGGTTCTTCTGGCTTTTGTGTTTCGACAGGAACTGGTGGAGTCGCTTCCTTCGTCACTGCTGCTGTTTTCTCTTGAGCTGCACCCATTTCCACGTGGGTGCCTTCCGTTGCTGGAGCCTGGGGTAGCACGACCTCTTGAGACACCGTAGAATCGTCCACGGTGGCTTGCTTGTCAGCCTCAATTGTGCCATCTGTCTGCTCTGATAGTAGGGTTGCAGACTTGGTCTCAATGTTGTGGGCGTCTCCATCCTGCTTCTCTTTTGTTTCGTTGACATCATACCCCTTCTTTTTCTTACTTATCTTGCCTCCCATGGTGTGTCCTATAATAATTAAGCTACAATTAGTAATGGTGACAAGGCTTGCTCCCATGAGAAAGGCAAATGAAACAAGAATAGCTTGATGAATATTTGGTTTGGTACACAGCAGTACAAGATCATTTAAATAGCAAAGCGGAATTCAGAAAATGCTGTGCTGACCTGCTGCCATAGCCCACTGTTTAAGGACAGCCCACCCAGGAATATTATTTTCATTTTGGAGATTGTCATGTTCTACAAGAGGTTTATGGGTACCATGGGAACCTAGATTAATACTGCACTGTAAGACATCACATAATCCAGCACATACCATACAGCCAAAAGGGCTTCTAGTAAAATGAACTGGTACACACAGCCTATTTCAAGCCTTCTGAATGACATTTGTCTAAAAATAAATGAATGGGCCAACAATATATCTGGACATATGGATGAATTTATCTGAAAAAAAACAGTCTACAGTCACAATATCATAATCAAATGATAAATACTATGTTGCCTGTTTGAGACCTCCCTTAGACACATAATGTGGTGCAATAGTTATTCTACAATTACATGCCACAAAACGGTTAAGTACAAAGGACAAGGGTTTTCTAGTAAGTGCTTTAAAAATATATGAAAAACCACGTGAACACGTCAGGAAAAGTGGATTGTGTCAAAGATCCAGCTGCTAAAGGTGGCACCCAGTCTGACGCATGATCATGATGCTCCAAAAATCAATTTGTCGTCACGTGGGAGGTACGATCCGCATTAAGAAGCCGGCCTGATTACAATGGGCGCTGTCCATAGTGCTGCACCGGGGCAATTGAGTTGCTGAACGTCACAGGTACAGCCGGACGCTGATTTATATTATGCGGTAACGGCAAAAGCAGCTTTGGAAACTCAATGCAACCGGTTTTCGCATGCCTGTGCAATTTTCATGTTCCAAAATAATCTCAATTAAGTAGTTGGATGGATTTCAAGGCAGTACAGTGGCATAAATCAGTTTAATCTAAATCAACAATGATTTATCCATGAAATGGTGACAATTTTAAAAAAATGTATGTATTAAAATACAACTGCACAGTCCTGGGACCGAGGTCTGGTTCTGTCTTCAATAGTGTGGTACACCTCCCGAAAGTGATCTCCTGCTGTACAATCATCAAAAGAGGAATTAATTTCAGAATTACCTACCAATACTGCTGAATCAACACTTACTCTAACCAGAGTAACAATATGAGGGATGATACAAATAAGAAAGATTTGTTAAAAAAAAAAAGAAAAAAAAAACGCCAGCACGTCTTTAGCACCAACCAGCCCCCACCCAACACCCACTGCTGCCCCTCCCGGATTTTATTGTTTAGGAACACGTACACCGGCAACCAAATGCTCCAAAAGCATTAGCAGTGTAAAACTTGGCCACATAAAAGGGAATATTTCGCGGAAACATTGCTAGGCAAGCAATACGTTGGACTACTTCAAAAGTATTCGCAGGATGGCCAATGCACGGAGAAAAAAGACACTTCCACAAGCTAGTCGATTACAGCCATGTGCACGGTTCATTTGCAGTCATCCTGAGACCCCAAACTGTTCCTCTATTCTTACATTTCAGAAGCATGGTTCATACAATGAGCGCTACACTTCATCATGCGCACACTCGTTAAGACAAATTAGAAATGTTAATCCATTTAACGATACTTTATCAATGCCTATACATAAATATACCATTACGATTTCAGCATGTTAAAATTAGTAATTATACATCTTACAGGATGCAGTATATCCTAATGAAATATTACTTCATTCAGAAAAGTGTCAGTGAATCGTTTTAGTCATGTAAAAAAAACATCCTCATTCCATCCGATAAAAATCAAACAATATTCGGTATTACAGTTTGGGTTTTTAAACTGTTGAATTGATAAAAAATAGTAATGGGTTTTTTAAAGGATGTCTATGTACTGATCAAGAACAAAGGGCAGCTCGCCCAAGCGCTAAATTAAATGTCTGCAGTTTCTTTCGTTCCTTCACTGTAACACTATAGTTTAAAGGTGTGAGTTTAAGCAAATGTATTTTTCAGTTTAATTTGAAATGCATGTTGAATGATGGACAAACCTGGCTCGCTGATGCGATGGATTCAGTCGGCAAGGAAAGTCGAAGGTCTGGTCCACCACCTTCCAAGACTGAGCACAAACTGAGCTAAGATCAGGTTGGGTACTGACAGCTTCTCCCTGGTTTTCGCACTCCCCGAGGTATGATGTGGGACTGCGTTTTTTTTAAACCCAGCAAAGTACCCCCTCCTCCTCTTAAACGTGCTTTTTGTAAGACATCTGTCGCAATCAGGAGCGGTCCTGCCCACTGGCCTCTCAGTTCCCCTCCCCTTCCTCTCCGTACTGCATATTTCTCTAAATGAAACGGGGTTTATTCCTTTAAGGAAGAATGCCCCTCTTACCCCCACTCCATTAAACCGTCACTATAGCAACAATTTTCCTTTGACTTCCATGTAAAGAGAATTAATTTTAATTCGAACTTTGTTACCGCCGTACGCCTCTTTTTAAGCGCCACAAAACGTGTTGTGTGGAAATTCCATGTTTTCAATAAAAAAGCTGAATGTGTTTACTAGTAATGTTCATTATTTCCTTACCCATTTGAAATAAAAAGGTAGCACATGAGGACGGAAAATATGACTAGTATACTATATAGGTAGAAAACTCTGACGGCACGATTGAGGTATTTAATTAATCATATTTCCGATAAATATCAATTTGTTCTTGTTTAACATTTTCGGTGTTGTTTTTATAATCGTATTTCCGGCAAATGCAAGTTGTATGACTTCTGTTACCAGCTCAGCTAGTACAAAATTGGTGAAATCCGCTCATTTTATATTTGATTTGTTAGTTTATAGCATTGTATAAGTAAAGTAGCTTGGACTGTTTTATGGTGATTGCATAGGAAGCAAATACGAAACTAAACTTACACCACCGCTCCTGATTGCGACACCTGTTCGGATGACAATTTTCTGACTATGTTACTTTTCGACAATAATTAATAAATCTTTCTTATTTAGGCCAGTAGAATAATAATACGGGGGAAAAAGTAAGATCTCAGATTCAGTAACTTGCTGCGTTTCTGAGAATTTTAATCACCATGCTCATGGGTTCGTCCTCATGGTCTGCTGATCACATAGGAGTTAATGATTATTATTGACAAATGTCACTAAGGACACTCGTATATATTTGTTACGGTTTTATTAAAATTTGTGAACAAAATTTTGTCAATACTTGGACTACAGAATGGTTATGTTGTTCCGCTGTTTGGTCATACTGTGCTTTATATTGAATTTTGAACTTAATTTTTAGACAAAAGTAATGGAATGTTAAATAATTTGTTAGAACAAAGTGAGAGGTATAATAAATTTGACCCGAAAGGAAACTTTTTAAAGAGTGGCCTCTAGCGTTAGTCCTGTGAAGATACACTTTCCTTAGTTCGGCTTCGATTTCCCTAATAAAACACGAACTACTTTTTAAAATCTAATTGTGTCATAAATATAGTACATTAAAGCACGAGATTCAGAAAGAAAAATATGAACGGATGCTTATAAATTAGGATTTTCCCAGAAACGATGTTCTAATGTCATTATTGTGCACGAAGACGTGCTATTTTGCTACATGTCCTCATTATGGAGAGCATCTGTTTATTATTTAATGAACGAGTTAACCGTCTCTTATCTTATACTGCAACCAGTGACCCATCTATTGTGAATGAAATGGCACGAAACTGTGGCATTTGTTCAGCTGAACTTTGGAATCCTTTTCTTGTGGTGTAAAATGTAAATTATTCCCTATATACGGGCACTGATGTAGACAAGCAGTAAACTCGGAGCCCTGGTCGAATGCGCTCAGGTACATTTACATTTCAGGTACAGGTACCTGCGTGTAAATTACTTCCTGGCTTGATGTTCCACTGCACATGCTGCAGATTCATAGCCTTTCAGCTGTGAACTGCTGTCTGGCAAACTAATGCTTGGTTTGGGGCATCAAAAGAAAATTGTAATTCCCAGGGAGAAATTGGAAATAAATAGCAAGGGCACTGTTAAAATGCAATAGGAACAATAACCCAGGTCTTTGTGCAATCTCTGGTCAAAGATCTGCATGGACTGGCGACTTGTGATGGTCTTTGGGCACATACTCATCTACACATCCAAAGCTAGTCATTTTTGGCTACTGCTTTGTCATTTTCTGAAAGTCAATTGCATGCCAAAAAAAACCCAGATGAGAGCAGCATTTAAATTCCACTGACACTTCTTAATCTACTCTTTTTGTTGCAGTGTCTGATTGGTCTCCTTTCTGCCGCTGGGTCTCTGCTGGATGGTCAAGTTTCATGCATACTGGCGTGACTTGAAATTTTGTCCATGCTGTCATGTCCCGAGAGACATTGCTACCAACCTTAAGCCAGTAACCATGGAAACCCATAGCCAAATGGCAGTGCCCTAAGGAACTGCAATGATGGGGGTAGTCTCAGCTGTCAGCTGCTCCATCAGCCAATCCCGCATTTAAAATGTGGGCCAGGTGTGACAGTGTCTGCCACCAATATTAGCGTTAATTACTAGCCACATTCAGGCTCTGCTTTTCTTTTTCACATGCTAATTATCCCAGACTAAGATGAATTATCTTCTGCAACATGGGTTTCAAGTCCCATTTACCAGTCTCCTAAGTTTATACATGCACAAAAGGATTAAGTTATTTGTGAGCTGATACATTTCAAAAGTTGTTTTACGTGTTTCTGACCATACAGATTATAGAAGTGTTGGAGGCAAGACTGTTCATACCTCCAAGAGTTGGATCAACAACTAAGTAACTGTTTAAAATCAGGTTAAAGGGTACAATTGCAGTTAGTATTTTGGTGTACTGAGTTATTGCCTCTGTGCTTACTGTGGTCAAAATTTTAATGAACATCATGTATGGGGATATGGCAGTCCATCACTGGACACATCGTCATGCAATATAGGAAAATTAGAGACACCAGTTCACCTAACTGAATTTATTTAAGAAAAAACAAACATGGAGAATGTGCACACTCTATACATGCAGGATTTAAACCCTGGACTCAGTATGTGGGAAACATCAGTGTTAATCACTGTACTACTCAACTGGACTTTATGTTGCATCCAGATTGATTATTATGCAATAAACAATGTGTGAAGTTTTTACTTATTACAGATCAGCATTGCCCAAAGCATCAATATCTACCTTATCTTCAATTTCCAAGGCAAAACTCAGTCATACCGCCAGATGGTGATATAGTGTCATATTCAGATACATTGTCTATTCATCCATTTATCAGGTCTACTGGCAGATACATTAATATGTCTAGAAGTTATTAACATTGTCCTTGATAATAATTTACCAATCCCTAGATGTCTGGCTATTGTTACAGATATTTGTATAGCTGCTATCTTTAATATAAGTGGCATTTACTCACTTAACAGATGTTTTTTTTATCCAAAGCAGCATACAATTGAGACAGCGGGGTCTTCCAGTTCCTGGAGAAACTGGGGCTTAAGCACCTTGCTGAAGACCCCATGCTAAAATCACTCTACCGACTATAGGATTGAAATCCCATCACAGGAACATGTACAGAAACCATCTGTAACACTACATAGCCACATCAATGTTTGTAAATATATGCCATAAACATTTATTTAGCTGTAAAATGGCAGCCAACTTAAAACTCCTCACTCTGTGCACATTTATCTCTGTCGCAATGTGTTCAACCATTAGGGAGGTGAGGACGTGAAGGAGTGGATAAACAGAGCTGGGTGTGGGAACGGGGGTGTCCCAGACTATAGGTAAGAGCAAAGATATATAAAGCATGATAGGTTAAAGGCTCTGTTCAAGAATGATAAAAAAATAAAAGTCAGATTTTTGTAGCAAGAACTTCAAGGAGAAATAGCAGTGATTTTGTTTGATTTGGGTCAATTGACCCAGTCAGTCTTTCTAGTGTTAAAGACAAGTAACTATTATCTAGTGTAGATGCACATGCTGGATGTATGTCAGATAGTCGCTCCCTGATTGCAGTCAGATTATTAAATAAAACTGGCCGCACTTGCAAACTCCCCCGACGTCACCCCGTGTGCGTCTCTGCCCACCCCCAACGGACCCGGCGGTGCTCCAACCACCACACTACCTAAATGAAATCAAAGAAATAAAATAACTAAGTACCCATTAAAATCAGGGGTGCCACTAAAGATTTCAGCCACCAAGAAAGTATATTATATTGGGCCCCCAACCCGGATCAGTCGTATTGTGCTCCAAATATGTTAATTAGGGCTGCAGTTACTCAGGACCCCTTGGAATTGTCCTAATTTATCCCCAGCCTTCCGATGCCCCTGATAAAAATACGGTTCTGTTAAAAAACAAACAGCCTTCAATGTGACACAAACGTCTTTATAATGGTAAGTCTTATATGCTAACCCGCAATTTCCAAATATAACTATTATATGGTTGCTGTCAAAATATAGATGTGCTGACAACACTATACGGTGAAGTTATTGGCGGTATTTAAGTTGTTATTGTGATAATTACGCTGCTGTTTATGTATATGTATAGATTTGGGATTCTGAAAAGTCTCTGACAGAGTACCACTCCCATTTGAGCCCCACCCTTGCGAAGATGAGATCAGAGTTCAATTCCGGATTTGACCACCAGATGTCCTCGGTGTTGTTATATCAGGGTGAGGTCCATGTGGCTTCCTCATTTTTTTTTCCTACAGTGTTTAGTCGCCTCATCCTGGGCGGTTGCGTTGGCTTCTTGGGATGATATCATCCTAAGGCCAGCGAATCGAGGTGTCTATCGCAATGCCTGACCAGAATATAACAACACGGTTTAATTAAAAAAAACAGCAAAGCAATTCGACAAATTCGGCGCCGTCAAATTAATCGCATGTGTTGCACTTTTATATTGCGGGATGATTTTGTTTAACGACTGATCCAAATTCCTCTGGGGCCCCAAGGCACCTTGGTGACACCTCTTTTTGTGGTTGCAGAAACAAAATGGCTCCTGTACTGGAGAAGAAGCTCCTGAGCGCGCCCGGGGCTGGTGACACCCTGGAAAATAATGAAGAAGAAGAAGGACAGAACCTATGGCAAGTCAGAATGATTAGCTGAGGCGCTGCATATTTCTTTTATCGTGAACAATGTAACTGTTTCACTTTTGTCACTCTTGGCTGCATGGCACTTCCTCTCAAGTGCCGGCTTGGGAGGGTCTGCCAAACGGTAGCCAACAAACAAAGGTTGTGTTGCTACAAACTATTTGGCAGACTGTTTAAAAATGGTATCACTATGTACAGCTCATTCCTTTAAAAATAAATCTGTGGTGAGAGCTTTTGAACTGTATGCAGACGCCGAAGTGTCACAGTCTCGGGGTGTTTTTGTTGTGCGTTTGATGGCTGGATTGAATTAATCTCTTTAACGGTAGCTGTCTGAAAGGATGCTGCCAACAGCGCAGCGGTCCCGGAGTCCCATTTAGAGCAGTACAAAAAACTCAGATCTTTACTTCCACAAGCGTTCCCATCTTATTAGCCAGCGCGTGGCTATAAAATACAAAACAGCTCATGTTATTCCCCCACCCCCCAATATCTTATAACCTCTTCATAGTACTAATAATCCGATGCATTTATTTAGCGTTACTGTGTGATAGCCGTCTATGTCAGCTTGCCTGTCAGAGCCGTGACTTGCACGTTGTTATGACGTGAAAGCCGTGGTTCCACATTGTCTGTGCATGTCTTTGATTTGTAAGATGAGGAGGCAGGATATCAAATCGTGTACGGTGAGTGTATAGTTGTCTTATCGAGATATATATATATATATATATATATATATATATATATATATAATCAGACAATT
>JAODUD010000008.1:17219541-17242946 GCA_026784285.1 Stomatorhinus walkeri
GGTTATGTCTTTCCTGGTTTGAAGTTCATACTGCTTATTTACAGTTCAATTCCTGTTATTGTAACTTTTTTGTTATTTATTATTATTATTATTATTTTTTTTTTACTTTTTACGTTTTCTTCAAAAACGTATGGCATACAGTATGAAACATTCCCTTTTCTGTCACACCGTCACTGCAAAGGTCTGGCCTTGTGCGTGCTGGTGATAGACGATGGGGAGACTTCTGCTTCAGTGATCAGCGCCTTTATTTTGCCGTTGCTTTTCTGTTTTCTTTCTCCTGACATTTTCCTGACATTTTCTTCTTTGGCCTTTCCTGTGACTAGGAGCAGATGAATTTCTTTTTCCGTGTTTCTTAATGTCCTTGATGGCCACTATTGTATCAGAATTTGACACTATGAGGTATCAAATTTTTAGGAAGTATTCAGAACCTGCTGAGTTGAATTTTGATTTTGTACAGATTTGTTTACCGGAATTTTTTGTATAGACTTGCAAATCGGTTTTTGAGAGATCAATTTAACACCTTTTTAAAATTATTTTCATTCCTTTCTCTCCAGACATTGTATGTGCCTGGTTGTCAAAACTGTTCAAACACTGATGCAGCAGCTAAATGCTTTTTTTTTTTTTTTTAAAAAAAAAAGGATTTCTTAAAGAATAACATGAAAAAGGAAAATATGGAGAATTAGGACCTGGAACCAAAGAATCAGAGCATTCTGATCACTGTCCACTAACCCATTTAACAGTCCGTTCAGGTGTTAAATACTCCCTAATGTACAGTGCCCATCATTCCGAAAAGCAACAGCAGTTACTGAAAAACTATAATTAAGCTGCTTTTTTAAAGGGAAACTGCATACGCAGAACTTCTGCAGAATCTAAACGTGCATGATTTTTTTTATTTTTTGGTCTGGTTCAAATTTACAGATCCAGTTATACTTACCACTGATACTGAATATATCCTAGAATGTAATTAATTGGTTTTGATATACTCAGAGCTATTTATTGGCACAGGGAAGTTTTGGAAAGCTAGGCCTATTTACATGTATACATTTTGATATAATAAATTGACATTTCGATTGTAACTTAGTCACCAGGCAGATTTCTGTGAAAGTAATTAGAGATTAAATTATGCTTCTGGGGTCATTGGAAGTTTTAGGAATCTTGAAAAATACTTATTTCAATTATGATCCCATTTCATTTGAAACTGGTTAATGCTCCTGGCACTTTTTTTGGTCTGTGTCAGGTGATTGTGAATTTTACTCTCATTGGAGGAACCACAAAATTCTGCACCTGGCTGCTAACTGTCAGGAAACGAGTGAGAGTGACCCCGCACTCAGGAGGTGTGTCAGACCCCGCAGTGCACCCAGGAGGCTGCGCGCTCGCCACCGCAGCACAATCCAGGCCCCGCCTTGGTGAAAAAGGTTCAGATATTGCCGCCAGCGTGGTTTCACCGTCTAGGTAACCTGTTAGAATCGGGTCAGTCAGACTGCAAAAGTTAAAACTGCTGCTTGAATTAGTGTGCACTTAATCTTTTTTTTTTATTATTATTTGTACAAAAATGGTATAAGGAACAGTTAAAGTGTTTACCATGTTGACAGTGGCTGCTCTGTGCATCATAAGCCTGAAGATATGCATTTAGTCTTAGGAGGCAAACACTTCAAGTTCTGATCTTTTATGAAGGATCGTAAGGTCTTTTTGTCCACGGTTAGGACTGCATATCTGTCCTAGACATATGTATAAACTCCTTTGGTGACGTTTCATTCTTATGCAGTATGCAGTCATGTGGGGATCTGCTCTTAGCGCTGGCAAAGGTAGGGAAATATCTCTCAATCCTGGCTTCAATAAAGAAGAATCCAGACCCCAGTCGTCTCGTTGTCTTCATTTGAAATCCGGGTGGTTCATTACGGGACCATTATAAAGTACAAATTCAGTCGGGTGGGGCTAGCCAATGGGGGGCAGAGGAAGCGTTTTGATTGGCTGCTGACAGGCTGTGGGATGCTCCTTGGCCAAGCTATCGCCACATTCATGTCATATTTTTAGTCGCAAACTGTGAAAAACATCTGCTACTCGCAGAATGTTTAAGTGGTACCTAATGATTGTCATATTTTGTCAAAGTCCATTGTTGCAAGTAATATTTTAAGATTAATTAATTTGGCTAAGTAGGTGAGAGTAATGTATCAGAATTAAACTAAAACGCACTATTTCATCAATCTTCTTTAACTTATTTCATCAGTCTTCTTTTGCATCCATCCTCTTAATCAATTATGCTTGATTTGTTTGTGATTGAGTATGAATCCAAATCTTGATTTAGATCCAGATGGAAATTTTAAGGATTAACAGTTTAAAATAAATGACTTGTTGCTGGCCCCACCCCAAGAAATGTGCCTCCCTTTGCTACAGGGCAAGTTCAATGCCAACAGAAAAGCAAAGCGAGTAGCCCTTATTTCGCGAAGTAAATATGTGGAAAGCGCCGTCAATTTAAATCTGCTGCAGTTACCTTAATCTTTAGTGTGCACCAATAGTAATATTTAAAGCAGTATTTCACAAATTTATATCAAGCACTTGAATTAAATTTTGCATAGCAATACATTTTTGTGCAATTTATTGTGCACGTTAGCACCAGTTCACTGGAACCTTGTATTATTTAATGTCATGCGATCATCTTGGTATACAGGAAATGTATATAGTAACATACGAAAATGGGCCCGGGTTTATTTCGCCTGTTATTTATTTATTGTATTCCGTGCGAGTGTCGGGGGGGGGGCACCTGAGTGACAAAGCGTCAGCAGTGCACACCTGTGTATCACGTCACTTCTATGCCTAGCAGCAGGCGCGTCTCCTCTGTCCGCTCCAGGGGTCGCGGCGAAGGGCTGCTGGATCTGCAGAGTTTCCTCTCGGCGGCCGAGGACCAGCGATTCTACCGCATCCGTCTCAACAAAGACACGGGACTCCAGACCCAGGACTGGCTGGGTTCCTCAGAGCAGAACGCCATCCCTCTGCTTCCCTGGCTTTTGGATAACACTTTTTATTCGTTTTTTTTTTTTGCTCCCGTATTTGTACGTAATTTTGCAGGGCGGAGACGAGCGATTGTCACAAAATCATAGCCATTTATATTCTAGGCTTGAACGGCAGAAGTGAACGGCCAAGCTGAAAGGCGAAATGCCGTATACACGGAGGATTTAAGAAACTTTTTATATACCGAAAGGAAAAGTAATGGATCTCATCCGGCATGATATTTGGTGAGAAAGGGCTGTTGCGTAGACTCATCAACTGCAAGCCAGAAGTAATGCTCCACTTTTTAAAACCCCACGTGCATTGAGTTGTTTTTGTAAGAAGTGCAAAAAAAATAATGGTGAACGGCATTTACAGCGCAGCACCGACGTGGATCCTAATCTGATCTGCTTGGCTGCATTGTTTCGGGTCTGTTTGCCGTAACTTGAACGCTGATTGAAAATATAAGATACATATAGGATCCGGACTGTCTCGATCGGTCTGTCGGCGTCCCGTCTTTGGTAGTATAGACGTGACTGGAGATCATGAGGAATACCGATGAGACGGATGGCTTTGATGGCGAGGCCTCCAACACGTCTATGATTTCGGGGGCTAGTAGCCCCTACCAGCCCACCACGGAGCCCGTGCGTTCGAGGAATGTGCTGGCAGGCATCAGGTGTGACAACGAGTATCTGCGGTCAAATTTCGGCATTTTGAAAATCATTGAAGTGGTGAGTTTTTATGGTAGGAAACGTACCGCGCCCATTCAAGTGTTCAGATGTTTCATGTCGTGCACAATACATGAATAACTTCTGTTTTTCACATCATGATTCCTGCTTGGGAAGATGGCCGTAATGGGACTGTTCACTGAAACCTTTATTATATGATTCTTGCATAGAAACAGCATGTAAGCAACCGCTGTGATATACGTTTTTGCATGAATTTTTTTTTGAATAAGAAATTCAGCAAATGTTGAGAATGGTCTAAGAAATACACCACCAGAACTACTTATTACACACCTTAAAGCTAATTTTGCGCAGACTTTTCAAACAGTGTTTTATAGATCTCTAGTGCAGTATTGTGGTGTTACGTTTTGGCTTTGAAATACAATAATTTCGTATGAAGGGTTAGCACTGTGGCCTCACACCTGAGACCTGGATTCAAGGCCCCGCTCCTGCTCCATGCGTGTGGGCTCTGTGGAGTTTGTACGTTCTCCCCGTGTCATTGTGGCGTTTCCTCTGGGTTCTTTGGTTTCCCCCCACAGTCCCAAATCATGCTGAGGTGAATTGGTGTTGCCAAATTGGCCTGAGGTGTGAGTATGTCCTATGATGGGTTGGCGCCTCATCCTGAGTTGTCTCCTGCTTTCCACCCACAGTCTCTGACAGGCTCTGGACTCCGCAGTCTGTCCCAGTCATTGCAGTGCATTGCCAATTTACCTGCTGTGAAGATGCAAGTTAGTATGCGGAGCTGGTATCTCCTAAATAGGCCTATTATCGGCTTGTGTAGCAGAAATGCTGGCTTTGCTCGCCAGTCCACTCCCTTAAATCCGTAGCGTAGAGATAAGTCACAGTGCAGTGAAACGTAAGGGGCTCTCTGGGGAGAAATGGCCGACACACAGCCCGTAGTACGCCGGCCCTTTCTTGCGTTCTGCAGCTTAGCCAGTGTGACCTCATTCTGTCCCTTAGCTGCGCAGTTGAGTGTGAAACTTTCCCCCATTTAATAGAGAAGATCTGACATCAGAATGCCATTTACTGCACGCTGCAGCTGGGACTGGATAAATCTGAGGAATGCATCTCTTTTAGGGGAATATTGGGTGTTAGCTGTCAGGTTTGCTTTTATATCTCGGATGTGCACTTTCACTCCCTTGGTTGACACAGTCTGAGTTTTTTTTGGGAGGCAATTGCACCCTACAGAACTATGGTCAGTCTATGGTCAGGTTATGTCTAATGTTAAATTGTCTGTCATGTTTTGGGGTGATATAGTTGTGAAACATACTCCTTATAATATAGCTGCTATATCTTAGTTTTTGTTCTGATTAACTTTGCAAAACATTTCCCCCCCCCTCAGTATGACTCATATTCAATTACCAGTGAGTTATACTTATTGTACTTGGATAAACAGAGATGCAATTATTTACAACAGCTTTGTTGCTATTAAATATCATTTTCATGCAGGGTGGTGTATGCATGTACTGAAATCGTGAGAAGACAGCACCGAGTAGTTTCTGTGTATACTTCAGGTCTTCACCTACACCAGATGTTTTAACCAGATGTCCGCAAAAGGAGGGAAATGACTCCCAGTGCACAGCCTTTACTGGGACCAGCTGTTTGGAAAGCAGCTTTGAGAGATTCCTCTGTCATGGCTTGATGGTGTTTTGGGATTTTGACATTTTCTTTTTTTGACAAATAAGAAAATATGCTACACAATGCAAAAAACAGGAGAAGCAAAGAAGTCGTTAAGTAAAACAAGTGGTTGGAAATGGCGCCAAGTGACCTGAAAGCCAGACTTAGACGACACGCCTGCTGAGAGGTGGTCTGCCGATCGGTAAATTGCCACCGAGATGGTCCCGTGTGAGCTTGTTTTCCAAGCCATATGGTGCATCTCCTCTATAGCAGGACTCTAGGGTTTAGTTGAAAAGTGATGGAAACGAGCCAGAAATAATGACAGTTACCGTCGTGACCCTGAACAAAGGATATCTGATAGCATTACTACATCGATCGACACGCTAATGTGTTTTATGGAAAGCAGAACCCATGTGACCTCATGCGTTCGGTATCTCGCTCGAGGGATGGAGATGAACCCCCCCCCAACAAACGCCCACAGCAGGCAGGTTCCCCAGGGTGGGAAGGAAGAAGTCCATGTTCAGTCTCTGTTGGCTTTAGCCGCAAGCTTGGGAGAAGATGTGGAACGATTGTAGGAGGTGTATAAGCTGTAAGGACCTGATGTAGTTCAGTGTCTTTGCTTGGACAGGTTATGGATTGTTAAGTCATTGTCTATTTTAACTATGCTATCACACCGTGAAACAGTAGTCTACAGCTTCACTGATATTTTTTCATGTTCTTCTGTTTTTTTTCTGGGGTGTTCAATTCACCCATTCCGCTGTTTCCTCAATTGAAATGTGAAATTACCCCCTGATTGTGTCCCTCTGACGTAATAGCGGCGTGAAAGGTTTCGCTGATTGTCACCATGCCCACCAGCTTGCATATTTGCTTAGGAAAAAGTTTCCAGGGATACTATCATGGGGTAAATAATTCTGCTGAATGAACAAAAAGCCGGGCGCTGGTCCTAAACACGTAAAACAAACTCCATGTAATGTGTGAATGAGACCTCTAGGAGTTCTATGGCCCGCTTGTAGTCCATGTTGCAATTACTTAAGCAGCCAATCGCCGAGCTCCTCAAGTCCAGGTGCTTAATCGCTCTTCTGTCTGCCATTGCATTGGGAATCCTGGCTGTTTGTCTGCGCCATGACACTCTGGATGAGTATTAATCGTCTTGGAATTTATGGAATTTCCCTCTGGATTTGGCTGTGTTCAGTGGCATGATGTTTGATCTCTGTAGAGGACCTGAACATTGTTGATCATCAGCGGGTGTTGTTACTGGGCAGTTAATACATCATCTTGTTCCCCGTACCTTGTGTGTTTGAGCTCTAACCTGCAGTTAAAGTTTAGTGTTGGCATGGTAACTGTGTTAATGTTCTGTGCCTGCATGACCTCTTAACCAACCATTTCTTCCCTGGGATCCAAAGAGAGGTGTACTGTTCTCCATGAAAGAAGAGTCTGCTAGTGTCCATGTGTAGGGACTTGAGGGCAATGTGTGGCTTGGAGGATCATAACACTGAGTCTGTGGTCAGAAGGTGTCCAGTTTGTTGCTGGGTTGGCAAAGTGATTTCAACTTTTAAGCCCTTGATCAAGGCCCTTAATTCCCAACTGCTTTGGTGACTGGCTGACCTTGCTTTCTTAAGCTAAGAAATATTTAAAAATGTCTGTTAATGTAAATGTGAGCCTTTACACTCCCCACCAACCACACCCAAAGAACCAGCAGGAGGAAACTGTTAAATTTTCATCCGCTTGACATGGTCAGGGTAGAAATACAGGATGGACAGGATCTCCTGTTGCGCTCTTTGCCTTGTTTGATCTCCTGTGTGCCGTGAGATACAGAACTTGGACTCACAGGAACGCGCCGACCGTTGGCTATGTGATTTTTCGGGGATGAATAGTAGTTGGGCTGCACTCAACTTTTTGTTGTCCGAAGGTTTAAACTCTTGATCTAGAAGGGTCTCTCTCTTTTTGACGGCTTTTCTAGCCAGGCTTCGGGCCACCTGGTTCCAATAATTGCTTCAGTTGGGTAACCCCCAAAGAAACCTTAGTGAACAAAGATCCTGCAGGTGGAGCTTAGTCTTCCCAGAATTCTCTGAGGGCTATGTACATGAAACCTGAGCCATGTGGGCGGAAGTGTGGGGGTGGAGTGCACATGGAGGAGACTGTGCCCAGCATCATTTTGTACAGGTTGATCCAGCAAGCTCTCTGGTACTCTGGGATAACGCTCGGTGGAAAAGGGGCTGTGGTGCAAGAGACGCGACAGACATGACTAGGCAGTAATTTCCACAAATGTGTCCCCTGGAAGTAGTCTGAATAAATATCTGCAGAACACATAATTACTCTGCAGCAATGGCTTGATTATCCCATGTGTCATGCTGGCTAAGAATCGCATGAGAAAGGATCAGTGAAGTGTGAGGAAAGGCACTTGGTAAGAACAGAGCAGCTCAGAGATTCCGTTCAGGTTGTAGACTTGGCCTTTTGTGTGCCAGGGATGTCATTAAAATTTAGCTGAAAATTAATTGTCGCATATATTGTAATTAACAGTTAAATAGTTCTTTTGATTATATGTGAGTTTTTAAGAATACTTTGCTCTCCTAATTGATTATCCATGGCCTGAGGGGGAACAATTGAAATGACACTGAGAAACATTCAAATTTTGAATTCTTTAAGAGGATTAAAGAAAAATGTCCCACTCTCTACTGAGCTCTGCTTTTTAGAGTATTACTTTATTGCTGTCAGACTTTCTGGCTCTTAATGGAAAGTGGCCACTCATTTCAAGGTCATTTAAGGGAGAAATGCATATGGCGCTTTTCCACTGGCATACAGGAACCGGGCCGTACCGTGAAGAGAGACTAGTTACAGTGCGGTTCCAGCTCACTTTGGTTTTCCACTGTAGAAGGGTTGGCTCAGTATAGGTGTGGCTGGGTTGGAGAGCAACGGTGATGTAAAACTGAACAGATACTTATTTACTGTTCACACATGTACTAGCAGAAATTAGCATATAGTTAATCTGTAAGAATCGTCTTATGTTAGCCTGGGATGGTAGTGGAATTACCACTACGTTGCAAAGATTTTGCATTATGAATCCAATTCATTCAATCCCTTTACCCTTCACATAATCCATGTGTATCGGTGCAGATCACTGGTTCTTTTTTGTCCCTGTGCATTTGGACCAATTAGATGGTGGTGACACAACCTGCTGGCTTTAGTCATGCTAGCGGGCTGTGTGATTATGGGTACAAGTTGGGTACGGCTCACTTATTTTACAATAGATAAGTATCGATTTGCAGTACAGGCCGGTTACAGATTGGTTCTTGGTGGCAGTGGAAAAGCACCAATAGGTACAGGTGCCACAGCCAAGGGAGGTGTTTCCTGTGCTCCCATTGATGTAAAAGGTGTGTTGAATTTGCATCGTAAAGTGGTTTGGGTCATACCATTGTGGAGGGGTGTGAGCTCACTGTTGTGACTGCCCGTAATAATGATCTGCACGCTCACTCAGCAATAACAACTTTATTGGTAAATGTCCTGCATAGTTAGAATACATGTTTCTCCGTTAAATACAGAGCTGTTTCATGTGGTTAAATAATTCCTGTGAGCATCATTAAGTCACAAAGAAATCTTTGAAAGGAAGATGGAGGAATGAGACTCAATGGCTTGATACTTGCCAAATTGGATGCCGTCCCCCCCTCTGTCTTGCTCCAGTTGGAAAACGTGGCAACCACCTCGAGGGGGCCACAAGGGTGGTTCTGCTGCCTGGCTCCAATTTACCCATAGCTGTCAGTGCCCCCCTCCCCACCTCCGTTTGCTCCAGTGTTTTACACTGATTGAATATCACAGAGCTCGTTAATTTAATTTAAGCGCCTTCTGGAACGGGCCCAGTCCTCCCAGCTGTTTTTGGCGTCGGATTTGGGATCCTGTCTGAGCCGCCCGTGGTGAAAAAGGCCCTGGAATCCCTCTGTGATGGCGGTTTCTGGTCGGCTCTGAACCAGCCTAACCCGGCCGGGGCTGGCTGGCTCTCCGTGCAGAATAGCACCTAAATGACGTGGTGACTTCACATTCTGTGGTCCTGGAATGTGAAGCTTTTTAAATTCACTGTGGTCTGTTTTCTCCTCGGTTGACCGCTGCTGTAGCTGTAGGATTTTGCTGGGTCAGATTCTTTACCTTTTTCCTTTAAACTGTACTTTACGGTGCAGTTAATGTTGCAGCTCCAGTGTTGGTCTCAGTCCGCTGCCTACTCTGTGTAACTCCGCTGTTCGCGTCCTGCTATTCCCACATCTGCAAACCCAGGTGTGTATTTTCTAAAAAGCCGTTTCTTGCCTCTACTAGGCAAAGAAAGTAGAAACCAGGTGTACACCCTACTTTCCCTGAATGACCATGCTGCCTCAGGATCTGGTGTTTACATAAATTAATTTAGCAGACATCTTTGTATATAAAACTTAGAATCAGAGAGCACGGTCAGACAGTCCATGGAGCAGTCAGGATTAAGGGCCTTGCTCAAAGGCTTAATGTCATGGGGCTTGAACCGGCAACCTTCTGATCACACCTACGGAGTCCTAGCCTGTAGAGCCACACACCAGATTTTGTCAGCATATGGAAGCTTCCTATGTTGTATATGAAGTTAAGGAGTTGGTCACCAAGAAAATTGGGAATAGGTACATTGGTCATCTTAATGGACAAATGGGACTAGTGTTGAAAATGTCAGCTTTGTACCGTGTCATGTCTGTCTGATGTTTATATGATACTCCTGTAAATGCGTCTGCTGATGAACCCTGTCCTCCTCTAGGTGCTCGCGCTCATTTCCTTCATCTGCATAGAGACCATCATGATGTGCCTGCCTTGTGGGGGGGTCTACTTCTTCGAGTTTGTCAGCTGCAGCACCTTTGTGGTCACTGGTGTCCTCCTCCTACTCTTCAGCCTCAACCTTCACACCAAGGTGGCCCACATCAACTGGAACCTCACGGTGCGTGATCCTTG
The DNA here is from genome assembly GCA_026784285.1 of Stomatorhinus walkeri. Taxonomy (NCBI): domain Eukaryota; kingdom Metazoa; phylum Chordata; class Actinopteri; order Osteoglossiformes; family Mormyridae; genus Stomatorhinus; species Stomatorhinus walkeri. The sequence continues at coordinate 17,229,819 of JAODUD010000008.1, forward strand.
ACGCTCTCTGTAGTCGCACGTGATCTTTATACCCTTCATCGCTGTCCCAGTTACCCACATGATGCCCTCAGCTCGTCTTCCTTCTCATGTGCGTTCACTACCCACAGCCTGTAACAGAGTCCGAGCCTCTACCCGTAGTATCTACTCATAGTTAATGAGGGTCTACCCATAGTCTCTAGGCAGACTTTAACCCTCTGGGGTCTTGGGGTAGGGAACACATTTTCACTGACATGGTCACACATTTCTTTCAATATCATAAACTTAATTCATGGCAAATTATTTCTTATATATTTGTTTTGGCATTACACTCATCTTTATTTTAATGTACTTTGTAAAAATGTCAGATTTTTAAGTTTGTAATTTTACATCAAAGTATAGACATTGCAAAATGCAGTTTGGAACACTTGCAGAAACATTATAAAAGTACATAGTAAGCAATGCTGGCAGTTTGTTTTGATCCCAGATATCTGATCAGCAAAGTCTTGGCTACATGAAGATGACTAAATGGTGTAGTTGCAACATTCAGTTGGATAAATAAATAAGAAAAACCGAACTTGTGACACTACTTCTGTCCCCCTTTCATTGAATATGTAGCAACTTTCATGTGCATGAATGAGCCATTGACACCTGGCCATGCCCCCCCCCCCCCCCTTTTTGGCCCTGATGGGGATGTATCTGGATCGCGTTTCACCGTTGCATTGTTCATCAAATTACCATGCGAATGTGATTTGAATCTTCAGGTGAAGACAGCACTGCACTGAACTTTTTTGCAGATTTAACCTAATTTTAAAAACTTTATTGCTTCCGATGGTGGATGTTTTGAAAAGAAGATGGATTACGGATTTAGTCGGCGTTTTTGTTATGTTTCTGCAATAATATTTCAGCAAGGTTATGAACTGAAATACTTGAGAAAGATACGCGACATCGCTGACGATGCCATCGACCCAACAGTTTCTACTCCATAGGGTGTATCCAAAATTGCATCCTTACACAATACATACTGAATTCATTAGAAGCCCACTATTTGACCATTCATGTGGTACGTATTTGAGAACAGTATGCATGCCTACGGACATATTGGGGTCGCACATATTGGGATATTGCATATTACCTGACTTAATCGCTACATTTCCCAAACGGTTCTGTAATCAGCTAATGTAACTGGAACCATTCAGCTGCATGGTTCCAACTATGTAAGTTGCTAAAGTGTTTAGCAACTATGCGTTTAGGAAATGTACCCCTGGATTTTTACCAGTGATGTAGTTTGATTCCCCACAAAAGTTAAGTTAAACATTTTAAGTGGAAAAATATACATGTTCAAGCAACTTAGGCAACTGGCCATTTTTTTCTACTTAAATTTGTACAGAGACTATACTTACTTCATCCTTGTTGCACAAATTGCACATCACATGACGTTCTTTGTCTCACTGCTGCTCCGGTTGCCATGTGGGATAGCGTACAGTCGATCATCTGCATACTTTGGACTTTCAGAGAATGTAGTATGCCATCCGGTTACTGTTTGCCTAATGTCTCATCCATACTGAGGATATGGATGCACTGTTTTAACTTAACTTTTAACTATATTTTGCCTACTACATAGAAAACAAGTATGCAAATTCGTATCCATAGTCTAAGTTTATGCCCCTAATCTGTGGGAATCTAGCCAACACTCCCCATATTTAATGTCTGTTCATAGGCAGAGGTCCGTGACTTTGCTGTAATCGTCCAAGTGCTTTTCCTCCCAGATCGCCAAGACAGAGCTGACTTTGGGATATAAATAAAGGTCCACTCCCGAGCTCTCGGGATTTCAGAATATTGCCAAAAGGCTGTGATGCTTCTGTCAACACTTAACCCCAAGATCTCCAGCATGTGGCATGAAGCCATCAAATTCAAAGGAAAAAGGCATGAGGGACCATGATGTCTCTGTTTCACCACAAGCAAATTTCCTGTGGATTAAAAAAAAAGCTTACATTTGCACTATGTAGGAATAATGTATTTCTATCACAGTTTATCCAAAGATCAAGCATGTATTTATCCCCAGGGGTGGGATTCCTTTCAGTCTTACTGTGGGTCTGACTGCTCTATGGTCCATGAAAACAGCGGATTCAGCATTCGGGAACAAGCTAGGAATTGTATTGAATTGTGGTTTTATTGTGTCAGTGCAGTGCCTGGGAGCAGTGGAAAAATCCTTTTTTCCCTAAGACGTGCATGACCTTGGCTTCATAGCTAGCAGTTGCACCGCAAACGTCTGGGCACACGTTTCACTCTTATATTTGACTCTTTGCAGAACTCGATACATTTTTTAGGTGTTCCTGAGCTAATGCACTTATAGTCCAGTCTGGTTTGATCATCTCTTGCTGTGTTTATTCTGGATTCTAATGCATTTTATGCTACTGGAGGGAAGTTTTCATGTTATGACTATCTGGTGGTCTTTCTGCTTACTTGTTTTTATTCTGTTAAATCTTTATTTTCAGGATTAGTAGCCAAAATGAATCTTTTTATGTATCTGTGAGTCTGATCTTATAGTGAGGAAACTCACTATTCACTGCTGTTGCATGCCTTCAGAAATGCCAGTTGAACTGGCATATTTCAGATAATCTGAATCATACACTAACTCTTGCCCTTGCTTGCTGACAGTGTGTCCATGTCAGAGCTGCTAAATGGACATGGTGCTGAATTAGCTTGCTCTGAATTCTTTGTACTAATTGCAACCATATCCTTGTAAATCATTAAACTGACCCATGGTTGCATGTTAAAGACACACTGCATTTTTACCCGGCCTTGCAGGTGTCAGTGAAGGCTTCCACTGCTAGCATTTTGCTAGTTGACAAAACACCTGCTCCGGTCTGTATCAGCTTGCTCCAGTCTGTATCAGCTTGTGCCGGTCTGTAATAGCTTGCTCCGGTCTGTATGATTTTGATTGTGGGGGTCTGAAGCAGAGAAAGTCAAGGAGTATAAATAGCACCAAGCAGCATGGATTCAATCACAAAGCCTGACTTTGAGAATAAACGAAAGAGCCAAAAATAACCACTGAGCTGGATCCTGGAGGCTGTATTGGTAAAAGGTTTCCAAAGAAAAAGATGAGGAATAAAAACCGACTGAAGCTGATCTTCATGAGGGCCTTACGGGCCTTGAAAGGTGCAGTCATTCCAGTCAGTGGAGCCGACGGGCGGCGCTGAGGGCAGCCATGGAGCCATAGTACAAAGCCTGTGCCATGTAGTGGAACGGCAAGAATGACGACTGTTGTGTGACTTTTCACATTTATCAAGAATGACCCCGCAGCACGTTTCTTCATACGCAGAGAGCTAACCGTGCTACTTGCAGTCCCTGCAGTAGAAACCAGAGCGTTTGCCATGTTAAATCTCCCCATGTATACGCACAAATTGGCAAAGTCTCTTGGCGTGGTGACGTCCACGTTTGGTGTCGGCGCGCATCTGCACCTGCACTGCACGTGTTTCTGCAGTGTGTCCTGTGTGATGTGGTAGAGGGCGTAACCACCCTCCCTGCAGTCGATTTGCATCTTTATTAACTGTGTTAAGCTGCGTTAAGATCCTCCCATTTGACTTGTTTTTCCGGACTGAACATAAATAGAACAATCATAAGTCTATTCTTAGGACATAATACACAAAAAAGAGAAGTATTTGAGCACCATTTTTGTTCCAAAATGCGGAATTATGTTGGGAAGGTATATTATACTTCTATAAAGTCACACATCATTTTTGGATCTTGTGTCTGTTTTGCTTGTCATTGTTACTCACAGACCCCACAGTAAGTGCACTAACAAAATGTTAGTCCATTATGTGTCCTGTACATCTGGCACAATTAACAATAAATACTAGGACTGCAAAATTCTGGGAACTTTCCTGTTAACTAAGTGGGAATATATGGGAATTTGATGGAAAGTTTCCAACTTTGAAATATTTCCAAAATTCCCCAGCTTAATGTCTCATGGAATGGAAAGTTTCTGGAAATCTTCTGCCTCTTTGCGACTCTATGATTTTGACTAAATGAACAAATAAACAGAACTAGAGGCGAATGCCCGTGCACTGCATTAATAGAAGCAAAGGTCCTGTTCAATACGTTTGGTCTACGTCACTGAGCCTTGATCCCCAGCGGCGGAGCCGTCATGTGACCCCATTGGTGCTGTGCTGTGGGTCAAGTCACATGCTGGGTTTTGGGCCAGTCAGTGCCAGGCTTCCCGGCGGGAAGGGCGGCTCCGGATTAAACCGACTTTGCGACCTGCTAGTGTTTCATTTCCTCGTAACCACCTGACGGAATCTGCTCCTCGTGCAGCAGGCCTGGGTCCGTTAACCTTGTGCTGTTTTCCGGTCGGAAGCTCTGTTGTCATTGGTTAGTTGTCATTTTCTTTTCACCCCCGAGGGAGACACCGTGCCCCGAGTATGTCCTGAACGGGTCGTACTCACTTCCTAAAGCATTAGGAACCAAACGCTGCTTGAGGCCCCGCAGGGTGGGCGGGGGAGGGGAACGTCCCGTGTTTGTGATATAAAATGAGTGGCATAGGGCTCTAACTGGACAGGACCTCTTGCACACTGAGCTTCTTGTAAAGTGTTATTGTTTCCCCCTGGAGTTTAAAGTCCAGATGTAATTAAATTTTAGTGGCATTAAGTGGTGGCTGAGAATAAAGAAAGGTGTTGCCAGGCTGGTTGCTCCCTGCTGCAGTAATTATCTCTGTGAGTTATGGGCACGTTTCCTTTCTCGTCTTCAGTCTCGAGAGTCCATCCTGACCTCGCCGCAAACTTCTCTGTGCCTCGCATCATTCCTTTGCTACCCATTTTCTCTCTCTGTCTCTCTCTCACCTCCCTGTGAACCAGCCGCAGTAGAAGCATCTCATTAGTTTTGTGCTGGGAGCTTCAGTAAAGCCCTGAAGCGATTCGATGTAATTATGAGCTATGAGTGCTGTGTAATATCTGATGTCCGACGCATGACACGATGCCCTTCGGTGTATTTCCTCCGCACACACTCGCGAGACGCCTGATTTGCTCTCGGAAATGTAGGTTAAACAGCCGGGTCCAGTCGGCTGTTCCTCAGCCCGCCTGTCTCTCCCTGCAGGACCTGCTCAACACTGGCATCAGCACGTTCTCCTTCTTCCTGGCCTCCCTGGTTCTGGTAGCGCTGAATCACAACATCGGAGCGGAGATCGCAGCAGTGGTGAGTGTCCCTGAAACGCTTCTCCACTGTTGTGAATTAATTGTTTAGGGATCACGTCTGCATGTGCGTTTTCCCACTGCTAGATGGTTAAGATATTTCCTGAAAGTATTGAGTGAAGTAGTTCGAGTTTAAGCACCTCCTTTAAGAATATAGCAACAGTTATCTCCAAGTTTGAAGTGGAGCAGAAGTTTCCTCCACTTCTGTGTTTATGCTGGGCTGATGTGGTTGGTCTGCCTTGGGGTCCAATAGCTGTGGCCATTCTTCACTCAGGAGGGAACTTCAGAACGGTAAGAAGCTCTTTGTGGTCAGTCTGTGAGGGGGGTGGACACCAGAGGGTGGGTAGGACCACGGCCGTGTCCGCTGACCCCTCTCAGTTGGGGACACAGACATTGACGGCAGAGGAAATTTTTGTAACTGAAAATGCTCTTACAATCATTGCAAAATGGAGCATACAATTTATTACAAAATTAGGCACTAGAATTTTGTGGCTATGTATTTTACTGCCCATTCAGGTGCTGTTAGTGACCATCTTCAGCTACAATTTTCTTAACAGTTCATTAAGTAACGATTTAAAACGCATAATTTTAATCATCCATCAGCAAGTATGAAACAGGCCGTCTTCCAATAACATCTGCTGCCCCCTTTTGTTTGGAAATGGCTACTGCGGACCAATAGAATTTATTGCCCCGTAATCGCGGTTCTTTCACGTTACCCGTCTTTAACTTGAGAAGTTTTGAACAAAATGAAAATACAGTTTCTGATTGGCTGGCCTCAGTCCTGCTGTATTCACGCGGTAACCTTGGCCCGTGTGTAACAGCCCGTGTTAATGCCACTGTTTACTTATGGTCTCACCTGGAAGTCCCACACTGCACATGTGAGTCCCCCGTAGGTTACGTGCCTAATAGCACGATGCCGGTGCTCCTATCCCTGCTCCGTTTCTTTGGGGGGGGGGGGACTGTTCACGCCTCCCTGCCCTCCCAGCTCAGGTTCCTGATAGGCTGGATTAGTGTGACCCGTTTCATCCTCTGTGCCACCTGCAGATCTTAATACTTAATAAGCCCTCATTATTATTGTTGTTTATCATCATAATCACTTAGGGTACTTAGGTGTCTGGAAGGTGTGTGGACTTGTGCGTGCAATCAGAAGGTCACCGGGTCAAATCCCAGAGTCACCAGAGTGGTGTCAGTCACTACATTTACACGCTTTTACTACATTTTCTTTGTAACATCTGTGACATAGTAGGTCAACCAGAAAAAGCTCAATACTAACAAGCTGAAAGGAGCCATATCGCTATCGTAGCAGAGTCAAACAAACTTCGGACAATAAATCGATTCCCCTCCCGTGCGTGTATACTGGTACAAGGACAGTAGTCCGATTTAAATGCATGATTGAACTATAACTGTAGTTCGACTTGGCTGTGAATGTAAATGTAGTGACTGCTAGGATTCAGAGACTGGCTGACACTGCTTTTTCATTAGTATGTCATACACATGTCAATTAAATTCTGTCGATGATGCTTTCATTGAATGTACATTTATTCAGCTGGATATGGATGGGATATGTATCCTGTAAAATATCTTACTGCTACTTCAACAGGCCACATAGGTGGTAAAATCTTTACTGGGCTCCACTAAAATATATATTAAAAACTGGTCTAGATAATGAGCTGTTTTCATGCTGTGCGTTTGCACTGATCCAAAATGGCGGGCCCAGCTTTCGTTAACTGGGAGTATCAGTGCTGGGGGGTAACCGATGTCCTTCACGCCATGTGAGCCTGGCTTGAGAGGGACACGCAGCAGATCTGCATATTTCTGTTGTTTTAAGATACATGTGCCAGCAGCAGGAATAACCAGTCTGGTTCCGCACTGGTGCCCATTTACACTGAGCGCTGTTAGTTTAACCCGTTACCATCAGGCGAGTGGGATACACACTGCCGGGCAAAGGGATTTCACTCTTTGCCATCTTAGATTTTCAGTAGAATAACGGTAGAAAAATATTCAGTTCCTCCTATTCAAAATCTCAACTATAGTGCTACTTAGTTTTGCGTGCCCAAGCTGATCTGCCATTCGAATTCCTGTTCCTGTTCCACTAGTATCTCATATTCTTCTTCGTCTCAGCCACTGCATGGGGATACAGGGAATTAATTAGCTAAGTAATTAGTAATTAGGTGCGTACAGAATGCAGTGGACCTCTGCAGCTACAGTGGTGAGTAATTATTTATTTGCTGGAGTGGATTACTCCACAGCTGCAATACGTGTAATTCCCAGCCGATTTTATCGGGTTGCTGAATTTTCCGCTTCCTCATCACGAGGTCTCGTGTCGCCCGGCTTTGATGTTGATGTTACTCAATCTGCTAAACTTTCCCCTCATGTTCCATCTGTTGCAGATATTCGGCTTCCTGGCTACGGCGGTCTACGCCTTCAACACGGTCTTGGCATTGAGGCGGCTGCGGCAGGGGGGGAGGCCGAGCGTGGCCCAGACGGGTGATTACACGCGGGCCCGCACCACGTCCCGTGGGGAGGTGGAGTCACAGCCTGAGCTGCACTGAGCGTCCAAATTGCAGCCACGGAGCCGGCCGCACTGGGGAGGCCCCCGTGTCTGACCTGCTCTCCCCGGGTCCTCCAAGTTGGGGTTGATACTCGGCCCCATTTTAGGATTTCATCTTCCAAGACCCGCCTTGGCCTCTCTGTACCTGTAAGAGGTTGGCTCTGTGAATCTTAAGTCACAGTTTCACATGAATGAAGGCATATTTCTTTCAGACTGTTCATCACTATGCGATATTTTTAACCTACTCAAATACATATCATTTGCTTTAGAGTGCAACCTAGTTATTCGATGGCACTAAGCACTAAGGATTAAGGACCATTTTCTAATCATAAATCTAATCCAAGGGTTAAAAAGTGCTTCTCCAGACAAAGTAGGTTTTATCTGGGCTCCTGTTATTTTCGGTCTGTAGTAAGTCTGCGCGAAGGGGCTTCTCTGCAGACTTTGGCTGATGTTTATCGGGGTCCGTTTCTGGGTCCATGAGCACACTCCCAGTTAGCGTTCTCATTTGGAGCATTTTCAAATGCTAATATGTCAAGTTCGGCGAAGGGCAATCCACAGCTAACGTCAAATGGGGTGAAAGTCTTTATTTATGAAATGCAAAAATGCGTGATGAGTGACTGGCGCTCTGGCGATACCGCGCAGAATAGATCGGTAACTACAGCCTTCTTTGATTCTGGATTCCAAGAGGCTGTGGCAGTGTGACCCTACTTGCCTAAAAGTGAAAATGCTACTTGGATCCTAGTTCATGATGGGATGTATAATTCGCATCATGGGATCTACTGCTTAAGGGTCAATTCTCTGAAGGACTTCACTTACCAACATCTTTGCATTATCTGTATGCAGCGTAATGATACCTGTTAAACTGCAGAGGTCAGTCTGGACTACCACCATATCTTCCACATGTAAACGTAGCGCATTTACAGTGCCCTGAAGAAAAGAGAAATGTGTGTTTGTGTAGCTAATGTGGTTTTAACAAGACATTGTTATCGCTGAACCACACATCCTGATACAGTAACCAGGGTAACTTTAGTCTCATCTCGATCTCATCTTTTTAGAATTGTTTAGAACTAGCAAAGCGTTTCTCCGCCACATCAGTCACAATAATAGGACACGATTCCAGTCTTGGATGCTGGTACGGGGCTGTGGGAAGAATATTTGTGAAAGGTTTCCATACCCACATACCGGGGTATTTTTACTGGGTTAAGGGACTTAGAAAGTAGGAAGAGGTTTCTGATTGGTGGGTTTGGTGCCTCCTGTTGCTGTGCTTGGGACTAGTTGCCATGTATGGAGAATTGTGGGAAATCCAGCATCAGGGAAGACTTTATTCATGGAGTGATCCAGCGTCACAACTGGGGAATGTGATGAGCTGGTCCTGTCTGTCCAGTCTCTCGGCCTAGATCCCCAGTCAACCCTGGGACATGGTTCTACTCAGCACACGAGGGCTATGTTTTGTAACAATCCGTTTTTAAATGCTTACTGTGAAACCAAGCTTGTAGCCTTTATCTTGCTGGGATATGAGGTGGGGTGGGTGTGTGTGTGTGTGTTTTATGACGGTAAGGAACGGTGTTATGAGAGTGGGGAAGTGTGACCAACCCGGGTTTTAAGACTGTTTCCGAATGTTCCCCCTAGAATTCTATTTATACACATACGTTGTTTATTTGTGTGTGATTTTATAAAGCTGGAGGATGTGTCTTTATTTTGGCTCAATGATTGACAAGCAGCTGATCTAAGCCACTTGTTTGTGTGTGATGGTGCCCTGATGAAAGATGTGTGTGCATCACAAATCGGTGCCTTTGGTGACTGAACCAAACCACATGTGAGACACAACCAGCCCTATTTATGGCTTAACTTATTGATATAGCGTGCAGTGTCTCTAAAACTGTGTGCTAATTACTTTGCGAGAAGTCTAGGACTAGAGTCCTTTGAATTAAATCATGTGTGGGATGCAGTACGTGCTGCAGAAGTTACTGCCGTGAGTTGAAACACTCACAAAAGTCGTTTTTACTAGGATATGTCTGACCTGCCGGTTTTTAATGTTTATTTTTGAATCGCGCCACTTCCACCTCTACATGAACTCAACCTGATCTCCATTATTGCCACCATTTAAAGAATAAGCAAATAATATGCCAGATTGGACCAGTTGTCCCCATTGTCGTTATGGTGACAAGGACAATAGTTTAGAAACAGTTTGTATGGATGATTTACTCCAGCGGCACAGTGATGTCCCTTTTTTTTTACTAATAGTTTGCATTAAACTTTTTTCCCCCCCATTCAGTAATTTTTGCTTACACTCTCCCTCAGTCCCGCGCCTTATTTCTCCTTCAATATTTCAGGCTGAATACATGGCCATCCAAACAATCCCTGCTGAAATATCACTGTGTACCACTAACTCACAAAACAGTCTTACAAGATGACTTATCAAGGTGAAGTATTAGCAGTGTAATGTAAAATTTATATATGTTTTTTTATTTATGTAACCTTACAAGCATCGGGTACCTAATATATATATTTTTTTTTACTTCCGGCCGAATCATCATGCATCGATGTTTGACGTGCGTTCTGCATTCTTCCAGCTCGCAATATTGCTTGCCGTGTATTTTATCCATCCAGCTATAATTTATTTTAGCGAGTGTCCTCTATGAAATCATTCATTTTTATATGCATTCTTAATTGTATTTGTATAATTCAGTGTAAATTTAGCAGTGCTAATAAGCAGGCTTACAACTGATTAAATTGTTCTGCTGCTTGTGTCGATCTCCGCTATTGATGTGGTGTGTAATTGACTTTCGACACACAACCCGGGTGTTGATGTAAACCTCAGGTGTTTGTGTCTGAACATTCGTGTCCAGCAGAAGGAACGGTCAGGGCTACTACTGTCACTTCCTTCGATTCAGCCTTCCTTCTTGCACACAATCAGCACTGCTGGTCAGCATGCATTCCACTGCGATCCCAGGGGCGCCAGTGCGCTAAATGCAGCGCAGCTAGGTAAGCCATCCAAAGGTTCCTAAAAACTAAATCTGCTCCCATATATATTTGCAATGAAATAGTCTTTCGAAATCTACTGCTTAGAATTACAGTTGTCAGTGGTCTTTTCCCAAGTGGCATGAAAGGTGAATGCGTCTGCGTAATTTCTGGCCAGTGAGAAGTGCAACCCAATCCATTTCATGTGAATGTAAAGCATAATTATTTTTACAAAAAAAGATTGTCAGAGGCAGGAGTATGCATAGTAATAAATGTCTGGAAACAAAATGGAATACATTCAGAAACGTGAATCAAGACCACACATGTTAAAGGGTTAGTTTTGTAACGCAAAGCCAAAGATTCAACTGAAATGTCACCACGTCTTCTGCTCCCCGCTGTGAAAAACATAAAACCTTTATCTGATGACAAGCCATCTTTATGCAGTCAGTGGAAAATGCTGAGTATCATTAAACCCATCTTGGGGAAACATTCAGATGATATTCAGTGACATCCACATATGCCCATTCGCATATGCAGTGAATGGCTGACTTGCTGGTTTCACAGTTGGGGTTCAAAGGCTTCATACAGGTATGTAAAGGTTAGTGTTATGTGCCTGGGGCTTAGTCCTCTGACAGCTGCACTGGAAGCAAATGACCGCACTGCAAGCAGACTTGTACAGTGTGGCCTCAATACTGCAAATTGTTCACAGCATGAAAGGAACTACAAAAAGGGGGGGCGGGGGGGGGACGCGTTTGGGAGAAAGAAAAAAGCCCCACAGACTTCAAGACAGCTGCCAGCCTTAGTGACGTTATGCAGATATATTAGGGATGTGGATCTGATATGATAAAAGCTGCAATTAAGAGTCATTACTTTAAGAGTCTCAAAGTCTCAAATGCACAACTTACTACTATCAGAACTCCAGCATTCCAGATTACCTTCCTATAAAATCAATTATTCCATCGTAACGTTAGCCTTATAATTAAGAACAGATTACCTTAGAGTAAACATGTTATCTAAATTAAGCACCGTTTAGATTAAAATCATTGTTCTTCATGGTAAACACTTAAACTCTCATTGTGTTTAAATTGCCACTTGATTCCAGAATTTATTGCAAAAGACCAACATCCCCAGACAAACAAATTTAGTCTTTACTAATGTTTAATGTCCATGGTGGGTTGTATTTTTAGTGTTATTTTCAAAATGTAAAAATCTGTGAAAATGATTCCCTTTTGAATCAGCATGTCTATTGAGCTGTGATGGAAGTGCCATCCTCATAACAATGGATGCCTACATAATTTCAACATTTATTTGAATTCTGAAGTAGGCATCCAGACTTGACATTAAATCTGTTTACATTTAGGAGAAAATGATTAAATTCAGTTTTTAAGAAGCATGAGTCTCTACTACCTTTGACTTGCTTATTTTTTGTGATTTATGTGATGCGTGACGACGTACCACTGCCATGGGAATAAGTAATATTCATGTAGAAAAAATATAAATAAAGTGATATATAGAACTGGTGCCTCACTAAGTTTGATTTCCTTCATTTTATACTGTTAGAACTAGCAGCGTGTCCCATAAATATTTAATGAACACAAGAAGAGCCCATTAAAACACTTTAATGCATAATTGTTTTTGTAATTGTTTAACCAGTCTGAACTGTGTGGCCCTTGTGTTCGTTCACTGGAAATATTTTTCTGAACATTTCATTTACTTAGCTCCTAAATACAAATTAAAACATATATAATTATCTGAATATAATTCTGTCCTCTGAGGTTGTTTGTAATATCAATAGCTTTGGGCTAGCAGATTGCATTCTCTATTCTGCATTTTAAACTGTGTGTTTTAAAATAATTTAAAATACATTCACAGTGACTTTTGTAAAATTGCCAGGAAAGCAGTTGCCTTCATTAGCATTCGAGGGGAAATTGGAGAGCACAGCTCCGCTCACTGTGTAAAGGACTTCACTGTAAGCTAAAGCTAAGTAGCTTCCTCACTCTGAGTATGTAATACTCCATAGCATGAAGCTACTTTTCAACCTGGTTGCTTCACTGCAGCCTGCATATTTTTAACATATTCATTTTAGCCCTGATTCATAGTTCAACATGGATCTTGAAAAAGTGAACTAAGTCAGCCAGTACATTTTCATTATCTTTTTATTGTTATTATTTATTTGGCAATCTTTCTTCTGACGCCATATATTTTAAGGCATTGGCCTGGTTATAACATATTACATGGTTGCATTGTCAGTATTGAAATCTGTGGAAGCCCTTTGTGTAACAGTGCCTTGACTGAATCTCAGTCCATCAGTCGACAGTTTCCATTGCATGCTTGGCAGGAATTTGCCACAATATTGTCATATTTATACACAAGTATACTTACTTGGGCCCTGTTGTTGGCATCTGTCTGGCCTCCTAAAATTCAGACAGCTGGTCAATTTACACTCCCCCC
>JAODUD010000008.1:17244734-17284861 GCA_026784285.1 Stomatorhinus walkeri
CCCCCCCCCCCCCATGTTTAAGCAGTCATGTGACTATCGCTATGAGTGACATGGTGAAATATGCTCCCTTAAAATCAGTGCTTCATGTTGCCGAGTCCAATAAATGTGTTTCGCTCAGAAAATTGTCTCTTAGGAGCTACATAAATAGCTAAAACAGTATTAATTTTGTGTTAACTAAATAACCAAATAAATATGAATGGGATGTGCTCCCCATACATTCCAGGTTTGTATTCAATGCATGCATTTAATCTAATTTTATGGCACAGTAGCTCGTTTTACCAATATATTATTATTACCATATTCTTACAACTATATATTTTAAAAGAATAGGAATATAATCGCTATTTCCATCATTGACAAAATCTGATGGCAAACGCAACTGCAGCCACTTTGAACACTACCGGTACTGCCAAATTATTTTACGCATGATTCTAGCATAAGAACCACATTTGGAATGAGGATTAGACATATTTATGCTGTACACGTTTATATATTAATGCAGTAATGCCTCGCTTCAATCTGTTTCTGTTACTTTGAACTAAAAAGTAAAGTCCCTACTTGAAACCTGAAACCTCTGCGATACTCGTAGCATCTGGAATATGCAAAAGAAAGGAAATCCCCACAACATCTTGATATGAGAATATAGGAATATGCAGGAAAGTACTTTACCACTTCAGCAGCGAGAAGTTTCCCTTTTCGCGAAGCGATGAAATCCTTGTTGAGAAGTAGACCCAGAGCGCTGGGCTGCTGCCGTTCGCCGGCGGGATCCTCCATGTCCCCCATCGCAGGGATAACGCTTTGCTTTATTCAAAAGTTTTATGTGCCTTTTAGATTCTCCACAGCACTGGAAATTAACTTCTGTGAACTTAAAGAGCGTGGCTCTTTCAGACTGGAAACGGAAATAATCACACACGCGGAAATGGAGCGTATCGGACAAAGGAGCAGCATCGGAACAGTCCAGCGAAAGGATGTTTCACGTCAAGCACAAGCACAGAGATTGCATTTCCACTTTTTAATGTAGCATTTTTTTGCCTTTTAGAAGAAGTTTTGGTTCTTGGCTTTAGTATTTGGAATCGCTGGGTTTAAACGTATAACATTATTAGCAACCACAATATTCTTTATACAAGAACACATTTACACTATCGTTTTATTGCAAAGCTATAGGCCTATTAAATAAAAGGGCAAAGAAACTTTATTCATGTTATGTACACACACACACGTCACACAAGTTACTTTAGGATTAATTTATTAGTCACAAATGTGAATTTTATTAACAATCGATAATAATAATAATAATAATAATAATGAATTAATTAAACGTAATACTATATTGCAAGGTGGACTGCCCCTCCGCGTAAAGATCCGCGATTAATGTGTAATATTATATAGTGTAATATTTAGAAATGCTGTTTATCGCTACTTTCATTGTCATATTACTTTTTCATATTATGCCATTATGATCTATTGATCAACAATGGTTTATCATTATTTTTGTGAGTGTATTAAAAGTTCATGCTTCGTTGTCTTCAATTTACGGTATTTGTGGCTTTCTTGAAGATCTTCCTAAAAAGAAGGATGCCGTCCACACTCAAAAGGCAAGCCAACATCGTCCAAACAATCTGGGAATGCATATAAAGAGAAATAGGAGGACAACGTTCTGCCATCGTTCAACAACGTATCAAGTAAAGAGCAGTGGGGGTGATCGTATCCTAGGCCTAATTGAGCAGGGCTGAAACCTAGTGGGATCAGCATGAGACACAAGGCAGGGATATCGCCCGGATTGGATGCCTTTCCATCACAGGGCGCATCCAGCCATTTTCCAACCCGCACGTATTATGGGCAATTTAAATATTCCAATTAGCATAAGGGCACCCACTGAGCAACATTTCCAACTGGTTTAACATTTTTAAGTTGCCTGAAGCACAGTTGTACCTACAGAATATATAATTACGCATTGGTGCTGCTGTTCTTCAAATTCCCAGCAGTCCTACAATTCTGAAAAGGAAACCTACTTTTTACCCGTTTAGGCCGTTACACAAGCCGCAATTAAATATCTACAATAAGATAATATTGTTAACTGTGATTGCTACACTAGATAAAAGCACCGGGTAAGCAATTAAGTACTGAACACTGATGAGCACGTCTAAGAAGATGAATAACGTACGATGAACTTACCCCTCCAATCAAAGTACCTTTAGCTGAGTAAGTGGAGACAGCTACAAGACTGATGATGAAGATGAAGACAGCTGCAACAAGTGAGTTGCCAACATCCTGAAAAATGGATGGCAGACACTTCTAAATACAGTTTTGTAAAGTTGCGGCACATAATTTAAAAATGTTCTTACCATTAGAGGCCAGCATAAGTAAGTGAACCTATTGTTGAGCTTTAATAAGTAGAGCAGAAGAAACGCCAGCGTGATGAAGAACTCCATTCCGGCGGCGGCGATGTACGGCCTCTCCGCAGCCACCGCGAAACACAGAAACGCCACAAAAGCGGTCAGCTGGAGGAAGACGATCGCTGCTTATACCGGGACACATTGCTCATCTGTGTGGTGTACAGTCTAATTTACGATTTTTATGTTAATTGTGGTTAACCGCTTATCTACAATATAGGCTACCATATGCATAATGCAATGATTCTGCGTTAAAATGCAATATCTCCTCGAATGCATCCAAAATTACACATTTTTAAAACAACTTGCGTTAGTAGAGATTAATATGTCATGGCACCTAGCATACAAATAATACTCTATAATATGCATATGTGTAATTTCTCAGATAAATGTCCGTTTTGCTGCAAAAAAAGGTTTCCTATCAAGTGTCATCGCTCTCTTAAGCTTTTGAACTTTGAAATTTAGCTCGATGAACACGCAAACTGTTATATAAGCAAGATTCAGGGAAGTGAAAGGCAAACCTTTTAATTGTGACAGGGCCTGTATGCTCCGTTCTGTACTCCACAAGTGTACTTGATTGACCATTATTTCAGTTTGTAGCAGAGATCAATATATTAATCAAATATCAATTAAATTTGGGATATAAATATGAATTCAGGTAATTAGCATTTATATTCAGATCTCATATTGCACATAGCTGGAGAACATTAGGCAAAACTCAGAGTTAAATGTTTATTAACAGTGTGATAGATTTCTGAATACAATTTAGAAATGTTAAGTGTTTTGCATTTGCTGTCTTTTCGGAGCAGAATGACTTGAGCTACCGCAATGGCAAAAAGAATATTAGCAACAAAAGGTCTTACCAGCTCTACAATTTTCAGTCTACCCCTCAGAGTTTTAAGAAACGTGGTATCGACTTCCATAACGGCTCATAAGCATGTTAGTTTTGCCTATAGGAACATGAAGACATGTACTTCCTCATCTTACCATTTCCTTTTACCGGAAATTTCTGAAGTAAAAAAATCTGTAGTGTAATGCAATGAATTTAGGAGTGGTACACAACTGGAGCAGTCTGCATACTACTGAGTGTTATAACATCAGCGTCAAGATGAAAAAAGTGAACATTCAGATAATTTAGACTGTTCTTAGTATGTCAATACGTCATACTCTTATTACACTTGTTCAGTCTAGATTGTAATGTTGCACAGGATTTACTTTTGGCCGATGAAGTGAGTAATTTAATGCAGCCCAACTCACCATCCCATGCTATTAAAAAGACCCTTAACGCCTTGGCTGCTATGGGCATAAAAGGAGAATAAAGTCACGAGGTGGCCATCATTATTTCCAGGTGTCAGGTAGATCTAACTTTACACAGGCTGAAGGTCAATTCAAACCGCACTGTTCCGTGCGTTTTTGATAAAGGGTTTGCGACATTAATTTCGTCTTCGGGGGTTGCCTGTGTACGGCTGCACTCGGAACGCAGCCCAGATTCTCTATGTCTGCCGGAAAGCGTGCGCGTTCACGCACGCATATGCAAGATCATTGATTCGATTTCCAGTAGATGGCAGTGTGGACTTTGTTTTGACGTAAAGATTTCAATATATCTTGGTATGCCATATTTTTACACACGTTAGTACCGCCTGAGTTTAACTAATAACTTTATAACTGACAAAAATGATTGTATTTGTGTTTGTTGCAATACATCTGCCCTCTCCTGGGGTGGTGGAATCTACTCTATGCATGCACTGACCGCTATACGCATCCGCTGCCAAATGTAGTAGACCTATGTAGGCCTATGCAAGCTGACGCATTCACGAGCATCCGCAGCCCAAAAGCGCATGCCGACAAATGAAGTATGAACTGGCCTTTACAAGTTCCGTGGTTGAGAGAGTGGTTAAAGTTATATCAAAACAGGGCTCATATATTAATATATAACTTAACTATAAATATAATTGTAAATAATTTTTTTGCTCTAAATCGTTTATTTTAAAAAAATTATCTGTCATTGCAATAAATATAACATCTTATTTTCAAACTCAATTCTACCTAATTTAGTACAACATATTTTCTGTTCTTTTCAAAATATAAATAATCTTTGTCATTACGAGTAGCTATGCTTGTAATAGCATCCGCATTGTAATATGATTGGTACGGATTAAAAAGGGACCCTTAGTTGTACTAACTGTATATAGGAAGGACAAACACAGAATGAAGGTGCGTAAGTTAGAACACAGTGTGAAGCAGCCAGTTAAACCTCCAGCACACCCGAGCCAATTAAGCGATTACACACCAAGCTAGAGTCTGGGTGATAATGCACAGTGCTCTCACCCCGTGCTATACTGTGTACTTTATCCTGACCAAGAATCGCCATGTAGGAATTTATTACAGTTAACAAGTTCAGACAACCAAGAATAATGAAGAAATAGTTCATTCGCTCGGTAAAACAACATTCACCAATCACAAATCAAAACCAGGCCACAGAGACCAACCTAAATCTAACCTGAATTATACGCATGCAAGACTACACAACTGAATACATATCTCAGCATGAGAAGACCATAATCATTGCAAGACAGTCGTTGTATAGATGCTAACCACACAGCACCATGCGGGGTTCTGGATGCTCATGAAATACCAAATAAAAATGTGTTTTCTTTGAAGATGGTGATACACCAAGCTTTGGCAAGTTGTGGTTATTGTTTTACTTAAAGTATTGGTTTTATTGCAGTGTTGATTATCCTTGTGATTTTCGTAATAAATGATTGGACAGTGCAGTCCCCAAACTATTGGTCAGTTGGAGCCGTGAGGTTGTTAAGTCTCTTAGTTCACCAATGTGGCAGAGCCTTTCAGCAAGGCAAGAGTTCCTTCATTTGTTAAGGTTCATCTGTATAATATCATGATGCAGTGGTTTTAGGATGGGGCAGCATGGTGGTGCAGTGGTTAGCACTGTCACCTCACACTTCTGGGACCAGGGATTGAGTGTCTGCCATAGTTCCATGTGTGTGGAGTTTGCATGTTCTCCTCATGTCATCATGAGGTTTCCACCAGTTACTCTAGTTTTCTCCCACATTCCAGAAACATGGTGAGGCTGATTGGAGTTGCCAAATTGCTTGTGTGAGTGAATGGTGTATGGATGTGCAATGCAGTGGGTGGGTGCCCCATCCTGGGTTGTTCCCCGCCTTGCACCCATAGGCTCCAGCCCCCGGTGACCCAGAATAGGACAAATGGATTTAGTAAATGCATGGTTTTAAGACCCAACCATTCAAATGATGCCAAACATGTATATGTACATTAATTATATTAACATGAGACAGTGTTTCTCACTCTCTGCCTTTCCCTGTACCCTTCCCATGACTGGGGATGGCGACAGAGTAGCAGGATGAGAACAGGATGGGTTTATGGGCAGGGAATCTGTGACGAGCTGCCTGTGGGCCTCGTCTGGTTCACTAGGGATTGAAGTGAGATCATCCAGTGTGGCGGCCTGATGGTCAGTGGGATATATATATATATATATATATGTACTCACACACAGTGGGATCAAAATACACAAGATCACAAGAGACCCTATGAAGAAACTCTGGAGGATAAATGGTGATGAAATTATTGCAGACAAGCTCACTACAGTTACACAATTGTGGAAGAAACTGGAAAACAAGTGGAACAAAATCAAGTCAGAGCAGTGTGAGTAAGTGGTTATATCCTATATGACTGAAAGCATGAAAGCATGTGTTCAAAATCACAGAACTGTTAAAACTTCTGGTAGCACTCTACTTAAAGCTGTCATCTATAATACACTATACATTCCTTCATAATGCATCATAGTGATCAGTATAAGTATTAAGGATGCTTTGTACAGCATTATGAAGGTATTTATGGATTTATCCATTATGAGTAAAGCATTACCAATAATTTTAACCATTAATGTAATTTTGATCAAATTTCTTGTATAAAGTATTTATTTTGTGATGTGGCATAGCTTTCACGGATGAAAATTTATTAAAATACACATATTCGTGTTAGAATCACTTTGAATTTGGATAAGCTGTGACAAAAATGTCTCTCTTGTTCTCTAATTTTGATTATAGATAATATATATACCGTGTTTGTGGGTGTGTGTCTTTTTCTTTACCGAACATTTGACCTCAGTTTTATC
This sequence comes from Stomatorhinus walkeri, assembly GCA_026784285.1. NCBI lineage: Eukaryota > Metazoa > Chordata > Actinopteri > Osteoglossiformes > Mormyridae > Stomatorhinus > Stomatorhinus walkeri. Next base: position 17,251,281 of record JAODUD010000008.1, read on the forward strand.
CATCTAACCAGTGAACAATTAACATTAATAGAGTCTCCTTCACCTGGACTGGCGAAGAGGCATAACCAACCTAAAAAGCTGGACGCTAGACGATACACGATAAAGTGCAATGCCCCTAAGTACCGAAACAGACCAAAGGCAAACGTAGTCCATTTCACTTTCATTCGTTTACGGTGCAGTGGATAGAATCAAAGTAAAAACACGCCTCCTGACCAGGAGCCGTTTGTTACCAATAGGGGCGCCCGCAAGCCAGAAGCGGCGTTCACCTGGAAGCAGTATTTCCGTAGAGCGGAAACGAGGGGAGTCATGTAACGTTAAAATGGTGTGATCGAAACCGACTCGGTGTCATCAGAGATGTCTTTGGTTTCTGTCTTTGGCTTCTGTGCGACCCTTTCCCGTCCATCAGCCGCAGGACTGACCAAATTTCGCAGCCTTTATAGCACTTGGAAGCAGCCACACAAAAGTATGCTGCCGTTGCATTACATAATCAGTGAATACGGAATACTCGGAATCATGCTCTTTTGTCGTTGTCCCATATTGTAATTGGGGACCGCGCAAGAAAATGATTTGCACGTTTGATTAGTAATCTAAGCTCTGAGACTTTTGTTGCTGCTACACTTCATCCTGTGCATTTTGCCTTGGTGCTAAAAAGCGGGCGCCCAGCATTACAACAGTCGTTCTTTTGTCGTTGCTTTAAAAGATGACATCATATTTGTACAATAACCCAATAATAATAATAAATTAAACGCCTGTATCTGGACGTCAAACTGCCCAGCAATTATAGTCGGCGGGTAATTTTATGATGTCTTCCTCTGAAGGGAAACTGCTGCGGATCGGCGAGGAGAAGAAGACTGTGGTGAGTAAAGCACAAGCCGGGCGATGCGTTTCAAGGCTGTGCATGCCTTCATCTTGCGAAGGCATCTAATTCTCTTTAATCCTTACCCGATGATAATACTTGGGGGGTAAAACCGGAACTTGTCAGACTGATTCATTGTTTTATTTCCAGATTTGTATTGAAGGAAACATTGCCAGCGGGAAGACGACGTGTCTGGAATATTTCAGCAAAACTAGCAACCTGGAGGTGTGTAGGCAGCGGTTAAAATAGTTGAATTTTAATTTAGTTTGTGAGGGGAAAAAAATAACATCATCTAAGGAGGTGAAAAGCCTGAACCCGATGAAACATAGGCCTATTGTACGGTTGTTTTGTACGTATATTTGAAGCCGTGATTACTAGCTTAGTCGTTTCGGTTTTTTTTCCAGGTAAACACTGAACCTGTTTCTAGATGGAGGAATTTAAAAGGACATAATCCATTGGTATGTAATGTCCATGATGAATGCATTAGGAATGAATTTCCTCATCCACGTGACATGATTTTGATGTTATTCTCTTTGACGGGCATTAAAACCCTCTCCAATATTTATTCATACTGTCATTTCAAACTGTGCATATCTAAGTCTTCCTGTATTTATTGTGCTTTCCATGTTTTACAATGTGGCATGGTGGTGCAGTGATTAGCGTTGTTGCTTTACACCTCTGGGAGCAGGGTTCGAGTCTGTGCGTGGAGTTTGCATGTTTCCCCCTGTGTTGTCGTGAGGTTTCCTCCTACAGACCAAAAGCATGCTGAGGTGAGCCGCAGTCAACAAATTGCCCTTAGGTGTGAAGGCGTGTGTGCCCTGCCATAGGTCGGTGCCCCATCTTGGGTTATTCCCGAGATAGGCTCTGGACCCCTGAGACCTTGCAAAGGACGAGCGGGCATAAAAAATGGATGGATAAATTACGATTTAAAATGGTGTCTTGGTCTCATGGCTTTTCATGCAGGCTTTGATGTACCAGGATCCGATCAGATGGGGCATCACCTTGCAGACCTACATTCAGCTCACCATGCTAGACCAGCACCTTTCGGCCGTGGTTTGTACCCTGTGTGGTCCTTCCTAATTTACAGACTTTTACCTTTATATGACATGTTTACCCTCATTTTTAAACTGATGTTCATTTCCCCCCCTTAGTCTGCTCCCATGAAGATGATGGAGAGATCCATCTATAGCGCCAAATACATTTTCGTGGAGAATCTCTACAGAAGGTACTGCGCTAAATATGATTACTGGGTACTGCCGCAGTGTTGGGTACTATTGGGCATGAATGTCCACAGCCAACCCAAAAAATGTCTTAGAAAATAACCAGTTTTGGTTACCTTACTAGGCAGAAAACGTTTTCCGTAACGTTTTGCGTATGTGTTTCAGTGGGAAGATGCCAGAGGTGGACTTTGCTGTTCTGACTGAATGGTTTGACTGGATCACAAAAAATATCTACATTCCAGTGGATCTTATTGGTAAGCACTGCAGTGATCATTGTATTTTATGCAATGCTAAAAACATGGTGGTGTCCTTGATTTGTAAGCAGTTAATGGGCGAGTAGATTAATTCTTTTGTAGGAATTATTTTTGTACTTCAGTTACATTTATTTAATTAATAAACACCTTTTTGCTTGTGTCTCCATATTTATGCATCACAAAATTACTGATATATTTTGTCTAATATCACAAGTTCTGGCGGGGGGGACTTGCCAGTGCCAGTTAGCGGAATAACATTACGTCAGTTTTATTAAACATTGATCTGGCCAGATTTAATAATGAATTATAAACATTGGCTCGTATAAATAAAATATAAATAAAAGGCAGTGTCTCCCTTTTGATCACAAACGATCCCCCAATAACTAATTTACAAAATGACTTGTTCGTCCTCTTGGTTTTGAGTGGCAGTGTAGTTTCACATGAAATTAAGATTTTACCTGAAAACTGTTTGCATCATCACTATTTTAGAATAAAGGTTGCACTTCACGTGGTGCGGTGGGAAAGCGATACACAATAGAGGTCAGGAACTAGAAAAAGTTCCTGGTTGAGACGGCCCAAGAACCGGGCTTTGGAACTTTGATGTGAAAATGCCTAGTTACTTTGAAGAATACATGTATTGAAGGCTTATATTGTTACTTTGCAGTCAAGTAGGTTTATGTAATAATTTCTTCTAATTAAGCAGCACCCTTCAATGAAATGTGTGTGGAATCTCCTGCATAAATTTATCTGGCAAAACAGCAAACTTAAATATTCCACACTGCATTACACTCCTTCCTATTTTTAACCAAGCAGGGTAAATATTGTGTTCTCCCAGTTTACCTGCAGACTTCTCCACAGACGTGTTTAGAAAGGATAAAAGAGAGATGCAGAGAAGAGGAGAAAGTGATTCCTTTGGTAAGAGACACACATTTACCTCTTCTGTTTGTGTTAAAAGGATGACTGTTTGATTTTAGTATTTTCCCCCTTTGTCACACTTTTAGGAGTATTTAGAGGCAATTCATCAATTGTATGAAGACTGGTTGATTAACCAAACATTGTTTTCCGTCCCTGCTCCTGTCCTTGTAAGTGATCCTGTATTCGTAAGGTATTTCCCACGCTTATTAATGCCTAAGTTCTCACACTTTGTCTCAATTCATGGATTTAGTGGTTAGTGAGTTTTAACCTGCTTCTAATTTCACCACATTGATTACCCTAGTAAAACCGTCTATTCTTTACTTTCAAAACATCTGTGTTGAACCACAGTGGGTTTAGGGTGCCGTGCCTATGATTGGAAGGTCATCAGTTCAGGTGACTTCACTGTTGGGTCCTTGAAGGCCTTTAACCTCCAGTTGCTCCAGGGTTTCGCTGAACTTGCTTTCTGAATTGTCCTCCTTTGGATAAAAACAGCCGCTAAATAAAATGTAAAGTAAAAAAAAAAAAAAAACACGATCTGATGCACATCCATTGTGTCTTGCCAGGTGATTCCTGCAGATCACAATGTTCAGAAGATGCTTCATCAGTATGAAGAGAACAGAGAAAAGATTTTAATTGACAGTAAATGACTGTCAACAGGGAAACTGCGGATTTTGTGTCTCCCTGCTTCCCCCGCCTGCCCCTCCCTATGACTGAACGCTCACTTTTGTTGACATCCTAGTGATTGCTGTCCTTTGGGCATCCCAGTCATGCTGTCATAAGTGTGCTTTCACCACGGAGGGCATTTTCTTAAGCCATGACACGTTTCCTGCTGAAAGCAAAGAGGTGGTCCATCCATTTTTTTTTTTTTAGTTTTGCCTTTTTTGCTCTACCAGTCTTACTCATTCTGTAAATCTTCCCCTCCTGTTTTTACAATAGTTCACTAACACTGGTGCTTGCTCGGAAACTGGTCCCGTTAGACAAAACTGACTAATTAGTGTACATTCCATATTTACTGTACAAATTAAAGCTTAAATATCTTCCAAGGGGACCAAAATGGGCATTTCATCCTTTTCGTTCTGCTAGCCAGTTTGTTGTAGAAATGTTGTCAAACGTCTACATTACAAAATTTCTTTTGCTGACATAGACTAATTTATTAAAAACAGTTATTTCATGAACCGACTGGGTCCCTCTGCCAACTGGATTCATTTAAGAAACTGCTGAAATTTAATTTGTAGTGACGTAAATTAACAGCTGTTACGACATGTTATATGATGAGATGGTGGGGAATTCTGGGGGGTGGTTTGAAAATATGTGATTGCACCTCCCATACTAAACTAATACTGATTAATGGGATTTTGGAGAATCGTGACGGTATTGGAGCTGTTAGCGGCCCCGAGTTAGTGGTCGTCAGTTCAAATCTGGTGGTTGGCAGGATGATGTCACTGTTGGGCCCTTGAGCAAGGACCGTAACCCCCAATAGGTCCAAGGACTTCTCAACTATACGACACATTGGATAAAGGCCTCGGCTCAATAAAGTGATGAGGAGATTTCAGCCACAAGGAAGGGTTTGGAAGAAGGATGCCCACAGTGTTGAAGGAGCGAGCTGATTGGCCAAAGCTGAACAGACCCCACCCCCAAGAGTAATACTGGCAATTTGGTTCTGCTGCTATAAGCACACTGAGAAATAGGACTTCAAAGAAATTTCACAGTAATGATGTTGTCCTTGTAGTGGTTATTTAAACTGTGTAGCACATAGCACAGTAACACTGCTGTAGTATAAACATTTAATTACAAATGAATCCTTCCCCTGAGAAATAATAAAAGCCTTCTCCTGGGGAAAAAAAATGTATGACATCCGGGAATTCATACTTTCTTCCTGTACATTGTCACCGAAACAAGGCAATTCATCCACTTTTAGTTCAATTTCATAACCAATCAATGTCGTGGCAACAATGTTGGTAACATTTAAATTACCCCATCAATCACATAAAATTACCCCTTCAGTTTTAAAGCAACAGGTTGTGGAATTACCATTTTTAATATCTGCATTTTGTGTGTTAGCTTTTGTTAAGTCCTCTGACTCGGTCAGCTAAAACATTATTTGGATGATGGACCCTCACCTGGTAACCTCAATATCTGAACAGTGATAACGAGATTTAGGGGCTATGTGCTTCATGAGAAGAGTTCACCACCCCCATTGTAAATCCAATGTGGGGGTGGTCACCCTTGGCTCTTTGAGAAGGCACTGCTCGGCCGGTCGTCCTTCCTGTCGTTCTCCACCAACACGTACGTTTGTAGCAGCTCGTCCTCAGACCGAGAGCGGGGGGCCCCACTGGCCTGGAGACACTGTGGGCAGGAGTTGAGTTCTCCCGAGGACTCTGCCCTGCAGTCTAGCAGAGGGGTCTGTGAAACCAGTGGACTGGAGCTCGGTGGAATATAAAATGACTGTGGAGGTTCCTTAATACTACCTTGTGAGTTAGTGCAGCTGCTACAGTTCGGGATGTTGCAGACAGATAGCATGGAGGGGTTGCACATTATAGCCTGGGTTCGGATGTTAGCGGAGTCAAGGGGCATCATTTTACTCATCTCTTCCGGGTGGGATGTCTCTTCGATGGGGTACTTAAGGTTCTCATCCACACAACGATCTTTCATTTTCAAGTTTCCCATCTTCTCAGCCAGGTCTGACATCATCCAGTCTTCGCAGTCACGCGGCCTCTCGCCCGACCTCGCCTGTTGGAAGCTGGAGGCTGCCGGCGGGATTTCTGAGACCTTGGCGTTGGCGTCTTTCGCGGCAGGGTCCACGGGAGGCTTCGGCACGGCTTCGTCGTGCTTCGGCGACGGCTGGGGAGCGCCGTCAGCGGGGTGCCGCAACTCCGCGATTCCGGTCATCGAGTGGGGGCCGCTCATGCTGTCAGGGTCCAGGAAGGCCTGCCCTGCGCACTCGGGTGGCCTCGTTTCCGCACAGTGTCTGTGCTGATCTGCGAGAAGCATCTGAGATTTGCTGAAAATAGGCTGCTGCCGTATGGTGAGGTCGGGGTAATTCGCCTGCATCTCCAAGATAGACTGATCATCGCTGAAATGTGTTGTCGGGGAAGGTTCTACGATGTTGGGGCCTGGTCTTTCTGGTACCAGTGGGCGCCCATCAGGCAAAGAGGTCCCCGGGTCCACCAGAGACCTAGCCTGGTCTGAAGACGGGTCAGAGACATCTGCCTTGAGTGACAAATTCACTTCCCCAGGCCTGTCACCTGCACATGTAGTCATATTCCCCTGGTTGAGAAGGGCTGACGATCTCCCCTTGAGGACTTCAACACATTCAGACTGTGACCTTTGACCCATAACCTCTAAGAGATACTCGCATTCCTGTCTGGCCAGGAACACTTCAAATCCCACCCTCATGGCTTTCCCGGGGTCGGCGTCCTTGCTCAACCTGTATTCTGTGTCGCTCTCCTGATGATATCCGATACTTTCAAGTATATTATTGGCAACGTGGTCTGGCAGTACTGCCTGTACGTAGTACACGAAGGGACCTGTAAACGTCTGTTGGAAAGAAAGAGCCGTTTTAACTCCTGGTGCTATTAGGCGCACTGAGATATCTGATCGCTTAAGAGCCAGTTTTCCCCCTTCAGGCAGCATAATAAAGCACACACTAAGATATAAAGGGAAGGAAATGTAACAACTATATGAACTTGCCATATCCTGTCCAGTTTAAACATAAAAAACATACTATAACCAATAAATTTGCCATCACATAAAATAAGCTATAGGGGATATAATACAAAGCATGACAGGTGTAATAAATGTATTTATTCATGCGAAAAGACATGTCCGAAAGTATCTGGCTTTACTTCTACCTTAAGCGTCCTGATCTCCTTCTTCCAGGGGAACAGGAAGGCGTTGACACAGTAGGTCTCCAGCAGCTCCGCGGCTTTGGCCAGCCCGCACAGGGCACGCCGGGGGTCCTGGTCGCACTGCTTCAGACATTCCCGCAGCACCGAGTAGAAATCGAAGGTGGTGAAGCGCTTCTCGGCAGCGCTTTCGGACAGCAGCCGCCGCGCCTTGTCCGCCACCGGCGTGTCACCGCACAGCTTGGCGTCGCCGAGCGGCCAGGCGGCCTCGTAGTATGTCACATATTCGCCGAAGGCGTCCCGCCGCGCCTCGGACATCTCCGCGCCGGCGTTCCTCATCGTCATCATCATCATCATCATTATCATCACCGCCGCCAGCCGGCCGAATGAAGGCTTTCGGGACGCGATCGCACGGATATCAGAAAACGCGGAAGCGACGCAAGCGGCCGCCGCCGCAGGGACCCCCCCCCCCCAGAAAAAGTCCCGCCGGTGCTTTTTCGGAGCTGCGCTGCCGGTTATGTTTCACGGGCCTTTCAACGCGAACGAAGCTACCGAGGCGCCGGACGGACACGGCATGTCAGCGCACAGGTGGCGGAGGAGGGGAAAGTGAAAGGGCAAGAGCCTCCTCGCACAGAGGAAGTCGTCGGGTTACGGCTGAAACAACATAGAGCTACTGTAAAAAAACCTGCAAATTCGTGGCATTAATAAACACGTAACGGTATCATACTTTGGCTAAAACCTGCACAAATGATTCTACTTAATAATGTCATTAAATCATGTAACATGGTCGATAGTACACACTTCCAAAACAAATGCCCTGACACAGTATTGGTACTTTACTGGCCCCTAGTGCCATTCAGGTGTAATTACAGCTGACAACACTACCTACTGAATTGTGGGAGAGTCTAATGTCCATTCCCATGCTTACCAGCAGATGGCGCTGCGATGATGGAAAAACCCTTCTAGCCCCAAGGTAAAGCTGATGGTCATCATTGATTGAGTCGTTTAATTGACTAAGCATTTTGTTTAATTGTTAAATCAATATTCTCATGTAGGAATACAAGTTAAAAAAACGACAATAGTCCGTCTAGGCTAAGAAAATAATGTTCCCATGATTCGTGTAATTCAGAAACATATTCTTGTGCTGAAAATGCCAGTTTACACAACACAGAAAATGGTTTTGTTGCTTGGATGCTGTTTGTTGTGTTTCTTTCAAACCCAAGTTGATAAACGTGTACATCGCTGCTCCTTACCTGTATCAATTTCGTTTTAACATCACCTAGGGTAGCTTTGCAGTAAAGGCAAGACTGAAAGAGAGAGGTCAAAACAATGTAAATACGCACACAGAAAGTATTCTGATGATAGAAAGCAAATGTCAACATGAAACAAAGCTTAATCCCGGACATTTCAGGCATTTTTAGGTCCCAAAACAGGACAAGTCCGGGAAAAGAGGACGCACAGTCATCATAACATTACCCCTAGTCGCGTGCCTTATTGAAGGCAGCATTGCGATACAAGGTGCCAACCTTCAAAATCGGTATTTATTTAGCTGCATTGTTACGTGTGATTTTAAATATTGGTACATATTCCCTATTGGTATAAATATTTCATATTCAAAGCCTTTTCACACGAAAGCCAAATGCACCTAAGGCAACACATTCATTCGATGTTAATACTGCAGAAAGAAATGGTTCTTTACGGGAAACTAGCTGGAATTTTACACAATCGCATTAACTGCTTTTGTCCGCTGACACCAAGATAAGCGCAGCAGTCCCCTGTATATGCTGACACTGAACCAGACTTATCATTAACTTTTGTGCACCAGCTGAGTCAGTCCTTCCCGCATGTCAGGTAACATTCCAGAAAGTGCCCTTTCCTCATTCCTACTCACTCGATTTATTGCTTAAATAGGTACTGCTCAACAATATCAATGTGGACAACTCTGGCAAAGCAACCATATACTTTGCTCCCACAAATAGTTTTTCATTCTTGTACCACTAGATAACCTGTCTTTCTCCTCCCCTCCCTCAGTGACGAATGGCATTGGTGTTTACTAACAGTCCATTTTTCCTGACACAATTACTGTATAAGATTAAGTTTGGGAGAAAATTGGATTAAAACAAAGCCTGACTTGCAATCAGTGGATTTTAAGTTGAATCACAGGTGCGGGTTAACTTATCTGGTGGACCCTAGGCCAGGGGTGGCCAATTTTAGACCGAAGGGGGCGTTGTGTATGTAGGTTTTTGCGGCAACTCCATAATTAGATTTCTAATTAAAAACCTGATTGGCTCAAGTGTTCTCACACCTGGGTTTGAACAGCTGACCTAAAAACCTGCATGCACACTGGCCATTTGTGGATAAGATTGGCCACCCCTGTCATAAGGGGACACCAGCATGTGGTCATTTAACAAACCACCTCCAGAGCCAGGACCTGGTCCCAGCGCTGCCAGTTTTGGTCTCCTGGCTGGAGTGAGATTATCAGTTAGAAACAAGTCTAAACGCACATGTGCTCACATTTATATGTATACAATTTTATTACCCTGTAAGTAATCTGTAGGGTTTGCAAACTACGCAACACTTTTGATGTAGCTAATTTTGGGTTTATAATGGAATAATATACATTTGAGGATTCCTAGTGTGAGTGTGAGAGTCTGAAAGAGTGAGTGTCGCGCCAGAAGCGTGAACGTTGGCAACACTGTGGTCCTGATGTTTGCTGGGACCCTGTGTTATAACCTCAGATGGACTATGCCTTAATCCATCCCTGCACAGGCACTTTTTACGCAGTTTAACATGATTATAAGTGAAAGTATACTGTAAGACTGTTTTCGATAAAATGATCTTTTGGGTTTCTGGTACTGGACTGTGTGGTTAAACACAATCATTCAGTTACAGTGCCCTGGTCTGTTGTAGTTAATCTTTATTAGTTGCAAAAGGTCACAACGTGTGTGTTTATCATCCAGTCTGTAAAAGAGAATGAGGATAAATTCTCATGTGATCACAGCTGGTTAAACAGACTGACGGAAAATTAGAATAATACATTCAAATTTAAAGGCATATTACGCTACATTTATTATCGTATTCTGAGTATTGACACCATAACCTCTTGGGTACAGAGACAGGTTTCTCTAAAAGACATACGACCACAATGTCACGTTGACAACTATGACCCCTCTCACCGAACACCATGGGTACGTCTGCAGACTACAATTACCACACACCCTGAGCACAATGGCCGTGGCAGCGAGGATCTCTCGCTCTTACTTAAAAAAAACCCATCCCCCCTTGCTCGGACCATCCGGCAAATCATTTATTGGTTCTGAAGCGGTAGACTGGAAGGGACACAATTCCTGGATTTATTGACCTTAGGATGCAGTAGACAGGAGTCCATATTCTAATCATCATTAAAGACCTAATTTCCCGAAAGCACTGGCTCTAGATGCAATTAGCTCCAATAATGGACGTCAGACTCTGGGCAGAGAGGCTAATTGGGGGGGGGGGGTGCATCAGCACTGACCATCTGTTCTCTCTCATTTATGTTATTCCATGGCACTGGCGACCTGGGAGGGTGTGGTTCAGCATTGGCGTCCTCAGCAAATGCATTAAATATGGCTGCGTTCATATGGCAGGTTAGGGACAAAAATTTAAAAATCCATGCAAGCCTTTTTTTTTTAAAAAAAGGATAAATATACAAGAAAAAAAATTCTCACTTAAAAAAAACATTTTTTATTTTTTTTTGCTTACGTTCCAGATACATTCTGTGGCCAGTTTATTAAGTACACCTGCGTGTTAATTCGAACATCTTGGACCTCCGAACGATAAATCAGTTAACTGACTAATAAGCTAAATTTAACTGAATGTAGAATGTGGTGGGTGTTACTCTTTCTGCACATGGAGGTTTCAGATTCTCAGAATCAGCCACATTCTTGGGATTTCGATGCGGTATAGTGTAGTAAATAGAACTACCCAATCAATTCTGTAGCCAAAACAACTTGAGTTATTGAGAGAGGTCAGAGGAGAATGGCCATATTTGCTAAATCTAACAGGAAGACCAAAAGGTGCAAAAATAACAGCTCATTGCAACAGTGGTCTGCAGAATGCCTTCTGCTTAAAATGGCTTGTAGGCAAAAGTGGATCCTACCCAGTACTACCTTGGTGTGCTTAATAATGTGGCCACTGAGTGTAACTTTGGCATATTTATATACCTGATATAACTGGAAAAGAAAGCATGTGATTCATTATTCAGAGGATGAGAGTGGAGGGAGCGGCTCAAGTATAAACCATAGATGTGATTCAGGACCAGTGAAGATATCATGACTTGTTATTACCACAGATCATGATGCAGGACAGATGCAGAATCGCTCTTGGGGTGTGTTGCTGATTCCTTTGACTTCACTGTAAGGTAGGAAGTGTGTCCATGGTGCCACTGGCCCAAGTCGGCAGTGTGCAGTGTCTTAACAAGATGTTTTAAATAAATCTAGTGTGATCCAAATTATAGCCTAAGATAGACTCCCTTGCTTCTTTTTGGTCCATCTTTTCCCAGTTTAGTATGAGACACCCCCTTGGGTTCCTGTAAGAATGTGACAAAGTCTTGCTCCTGGTTGCTCTGCTGCTATGCGGGGGACTTGCACTGACGGAACAGATAACAGAGATGGCTCAAAATCCTGATGCTTATAATATCAAATATGGTGAACTCTTATTGTGTTTCTGAGAATACTTTTGCATGTAAACTCCAGTGAACACATACAGTTGTGTGTTTCTGTTAATACATAGTGTCACTTTTTCAAAACAAAGGATGTATCTTGGATTTTTGATGCAATCGTCTTGGAGTGACTATGCAAACTGTCTGCATTATTTTATAACCTACAGTAGCTGTAAAATATAAGACCCAATACTGTCATCATGAAACCGTTATTATTAAAGGTGTTTTTGTGACAAACTGACAATAAATGAACCACGGTAAACACAGTTATAACTATATTTTCACATTACAAACCCAGATTTTAAAAACATTTCCAAAAGCCTCAATTTAATGTTGAGTAGCGATTTAAAGCAATAACCTGCAAGTCTGGCTTTAAGTATGACTTATTTTTATGAAAAAACAATCACAAGGTCATTTAAAGAAGGGAAAGGGAATAATGTTGCATATATAGTAAATAACAGTGAGTTACATGAACTCTTTGTCCGGAATGAGAGGATTCTTTGCCCTGATTGTGAACAACTGCTGTTATTTACTTGGACTAAATGTTTTCATACCACTATAGAACTTCATCACTGCCACCATGCTCTTAAAAGTCAAGGTCTATGAAATGAGTCTGATCATGGTCATTGGTCGCTTACTGTCCAGTGAAAGAATGCTTAGGAGAAATGGGAGGTACTGAGAATGGTGACATTTCTTAGGATTCATTTTCACTCATTTTTCCAGAAGGCTAGTATGAAGATATGCCTGGGTGTTGGCAAGATCTCCTAACTGTGTAATTAGTATGAGCCTGCTACTCTGTTCAAAAGTTTTAACAGTCTGTATTTTATAGGCATCATTTTCTGAGAAGTTAATATTGGCGAATGGAAGCCTCCATTTCATGCTAGCTCTGAATACAAAAAAGCTATTTAACCCTGGACATGTAGTATATAAATACGAAGGATATTAGGTGACTCATCTGGAAGCATACAGGAAATCCAGCATGCTAGGAAAGAGCAAAGGTCAGGACTGTGCTGAACAATATAATAAATAAAGAGTAAACATAATAATACTCTTGCATATCAAACCAAATTTATGATTTTGGTCTTCATTCCTTGTGGGCAGTAGAATTTTATACCTCCTTGTGTAATATGGTGTGTGTAACATGTAAAATGGTGGTCTTCGTTGACAAACCCTTGCGAATTGTCTGTCGTGCTTTGGTGTGTGTAACATGTAAAACAGTGGTTTTTGTTGACAAAGCCTTGTGAGTTGTCTGTCGTGCTTTGGTGAAGCCAGGCTAATGCAATCAGCAAAGCACATGAATCTAACATTAATCACAGTCATCAATAGTGTCTCCTGAACAATAAACCATTTGCACAATTGTTTGCTTCCTAGACAGCAAGAGCAATGACCTCCATTAAAACTCACTGGAGAGATACTCCCATCTTTGCATGTCACGAACCTGAAAACACGACCGTAGGAAGAGCAGGGAAGAGAATCTGGGTCCTGATTTATTTTTCATAGGCTCTCTCTCTAAACTAGGAGTCATTCCTGTGTCACAATGCTTTTCAGGTTTAGGTAAATGTCTCTTACTATCCCTGGTTTCTTCATCCAGTTAGGAAAGAAATAAGAAAATAAAATGTTGAAATGACTGAAAAGTTATTCTCCTGTCTGACTATCGCACATTTACACTGGGCAAGTTACAAACAGACAGAACGACATTTTTATGCTAGTTCCACTGATTTTATACTAACTTCCTATGATTTTCATGGGCTGTGATATCAATGTTTTCAGTTTTCTTACGTCCTACTTTTTTTTCTTTTTAATTCACCAAACTACCACTGTTTATAAACCCTACTAAACAGACTTCTGAATTGGATAAGCAGTTACAATTATCTGTTTGTGTGTGGGTTGTGTGATGTGTATCTTATCAAAGACAGAGTGCAGAAGACGGTATAAAATGATACGGAGATCACATTAGAAGGCTTCAGTTCCTCAGTAGCCCTGTGCTTCTCATGGCAGTGTCCAGTGTGGCAGTTGATGCCGGAGGCTTCCAAGGACATGTTCATATGTGTGTGATTTGTTTGTATTTTTGGGGAGGCGGAAGAGAGGAAGTCCCCGTGAAGGCTTCACTTCAGGCTAGTCCATTTGTGCTCTTCTCTTGGGTCTGCTTCTTCCGGGTGGCTGGGGTTACTCGAGTGGGGAAAAACAAGCTAAGGGTTAGCCGTCGGAGACACAGGAGGTATTGTGCTTGCCTTGCCCACATCACGGCGCAGCCTAGAGGATTCCGTGCCGCATGGCTTGCCGAGCCGTGCTGTTTGCCGACGTGTGTTTGGGCAGATCCATGGGGATCAGTGGGATGGGGCGGTTATGTCCGTCGCCTGCGATGGCCTCGTAGGGGGGCGCGGCCTCCGCTGGGAGGGCCGCCAGGGCCACGGAGGCGACCACTTGCTGTGTTGCCCCCTGGGGTCCAGTCGAGCATGGGAAGGCCCTGCCGCGCATTGCCCAGGAGGCTGCGTTTGGGAACTCTTCCGCCTCCTGGCAGGAGTGCACCTCCTGCTGCTCCCCCCACCGGCACGGGTCCGTGAGAGAGTACGGGGGTGGGTCGTCGGTGGGAATGTAGATCTGTGTGGCTCCCGGTCCCACACACTCCTCATAGCTGAAATGGGAGGAAGTATGAGCATCGATGAGGAGAATATAGAACATGTCAACGGTATCGCTCAACAATATTGCTCAACGATATTACTCTTCGGTATCACACACTATACAGCACCTCCCACAGAGCTATTGGAGTTTCCTGACCCTTTTTGGACACATCCCCAAATATCTCGACCATAGTATTGAGAAATAATGGTGTTTTGTGGCCTGTAGGCACAATGGTGGACTTGAGCAGCTGATCTAGATTTGAAACTACCCGACTAAGGGAGTCTGAATCTGAAAGCAGGTGATTGCACTGCTGGTATGTTTATGACCACTTGAACTTCGCAAGTCTGTGAAGCCCCTGACGTTTGGACCCCGCTATTGGCCACAAAGTCACTACATTAATTATTAAATTAACGTTCCTTATTTAGGAGATGTTGAAGCAGCATGTTCTGCTAACCAGCTAGCTAGTTATGGTCTTCAGTCTCACTAGCTGTATATTTAGTTTTTGAAACAACACATGGGAGACCCTAAAATAAATGGGACCCCAGAAATATCAAAGCCGTCCCTGTGTGGTTGCTATGGAAGAACCGGCAGCCAGAATACCCAGCAGATCTACACATGTCAGATGTCTAACCAAGTTTTAAATGACTGTGCACCATCACTGAATGTCTCTGGTGCAGAGGTCTCCAATTTGGGAGCAGACGAGATGCAGCTGGGGAGTCAGACCCCACCAGACCGAGGGGATGAGGATCTCAGGGTATCTCTGTTGTTCCTGTCACCTCTGGGTCAAATGGTGAGAGATTTAATGAGGAGAGAAGAGTTCTGTGTGCGTCAGCTATAATTAGATTTCCATTAATTGTACACAGAACACATCTGTGTATCTGGGATACGCCATTGTCACATGACCTTGCATGGAAAACACATTACAGAGAGTGACATCTCGTTTTGGGGCAGAAGGCAGACTTTCCTATAGCACTGTGCGCAACCTCTGTTTCCCAGGTCTGTTTCACCATGACCTGCCCACAGGAAATGTTAGCTTTCCTTACAGGAAGATGCCCCCTTGTGACCATCCAAAGAGTTGTGCACCTGATCATAAAAGAAAAATGTTACAATTTATATTCAAATCCATCCATCCATCCATCCGGGGTCGGGTCGCAGGGGCAACAAACTAAAGACTGGTCCATACTTCTCCGCACAAGCGTATCCACTCTGCGTATGCGAACACAGAAACGTTCATACTTCTCTGGTCAAGCCACGTACTTCGCACATGCGTGTTGTATTTATATTTTTCTTAATGATAATAATATTAATTATTATTCTGATATTCCCTGGACACATACCACAGCAGTGAGGTTTGTGTCCCTTCCTCTATGTTTTACAAATTCAGAGAGCTGGATCACAGGGTTTTTGATCAGTTGGCTGGAGTGAGATTCTCAAGCGTTTACATGTGTGTAACAGTTTTATCAAATAGTCTGTAGAGCTTGCAAACTACCCCAATGCCCCCAAAAACACCCATGTCAGTTTTCAAAGTGGACACTAGTGAATCGATTATGCGCAGTGTGTCCAGAGCTGTGCGTACCCCGCTGCAAGGACTGAAATTTGGAGTGCAGCAGGCGTTCGTCTGTGGGGGCGCACAATGATGTCAAACTTGTCATAAACGTTTGAGTGGACACATCTGCTAGTAGGCATGCGGAGAAGTATGAAGCAGCCTTAAGCAGGGATGGCCAGACCTCCCTCTCAGCAGCCACCTCCTCCAGCTCCACCTGGGGAACACCAAGGCGTTGCCATGTCAGCCGAGAGATTTAATCTCTACAGCGTCTCCGGGGCCTCCTCTGGGTTGGACATCCTTCTTTAAATTAATAATAATTATATAATAAAATCTAACGGGTCTGTTGTTGTAGCTTTCAGGACAAATCAACTTAATCATTACTGAATGGCGACGTTCATATTCGGCCCTCCGTGCACAATAGCTGCCCAGGCATATTGTAGGTGGGATTTAACTTATGCACAGAGCAATAGAGGGTCTGGATACTTTAAGGGTTAACAGATAAGCCTCTGTGAGGAGGAGTAAGCAGATCTGCCCGTGTAATGTTGGCGCGCAGCGGCACACGCCTGCTGTTGGCATCTTGGCATCGCGGTTTTAACACCCCGTGTCTTAATTACAGCAGAGAGGCATGGATGACTGTCACAGCATGTCATAAAAAAGAGCTCATTGGCGTGTTTTCTGCTCTCTCCTAGTGATCGTTTATTCCCTTTACACAAAAACAGTGCAAAATCCTAAAGCATTACTAGATTATTTCATACAAGACAGCAGGTGATATGATGATTAAAGGTTATGTGTCTAGGTTTAAGACTCAGCATGGTCACTGCTTTTGTACCCTTAATCTGAAATAATATAGATGCTGTATACAACATGTACATATGTACAATATTTTCAAGTCAAAAATACTCTGCATTGGGATTTGTTTTTGTTATAAATAATTATTATAACCATCACTGATAACTATTGTCTTGCATTTGTGCTGTTTTTCCTCATGTACCTTTTATTTGAACAGTGCTCCACCAAGGATCAGAACCCACAACCTTCTGGGTACAAACTGCACAGTTTCACACATTTAAAGCTATAAAAGTATGGTGCCTGCTGCTGAACCCATTTTGTGGTTCTGTGAGGGGCCTCCTCTGCTTGCCGGCTATGTCTGAGCTGCTATTTACAGACCACTGGAACGTCATTGTACTGTTTCTAATAATAGCTGCAGTGTCGCACACGTGCCTGCAAGTGAATCTGCTGCTTCAGCTCTTACGCCTTTCAGTGTACTCCCCCGTGTCGCTTTTGCCTTTGCTAATTTAAATACGGCCAAGGCGTCAGCCTCTTTACCCCAAATGGTTTGCGTCCCCAGTGACACTTCGTAACTTTGCTTTCCCTTCCTGGTGTATATTCAGCACTATAGTTTTAGTTCACTAGCATCATCTTGTTGGTGTGAGGGCCTCGCCTTCCGAGCATTTTTTTTTTTTTTGTTCAGTAGATAAACTGGAAACAAGCGAAATGGATCCAAACACTGCCCCCCAAGTTGTGCGTATGCTGAAGTCTACATGATGACTCATGTGCCATTTCCGGATGAACAGTGCAAACTTTTGCACCCTACCAAACTTCCTGGTATTAAACTTTCCTCCTTAGTCAGGAAAGTAATTGTCGTACTACTGTTATATGTTATTTGTCATATTCTGCTGACTGTTAGAATTACTGTGTGATACTTGCACACTTTCATTTCGTTGTGCACATGCACAGTGGCAGTGAAGCTGACCTTAACACTGAAGTAAAGGAAGGTGAAGCTGATTTGTATTCAGCTCAGATCAATTAGCCAGCAGTTCGATTTGAGCTTAACTGAGCTTTTCCACCTTGATCTGTTTTAATATTGTTTTCTTATGTTTAATACTGAGAGAACACAGTCGAGACTGAGTAAACTCGAGTTGAGTTAACCTTTAGTCTGACACATGACACAGAAGCTGTCATCTCAAAGGTCTCTGTGAAAAACACAGATAAGTCGACATCGCCTTGGTGTAATCCATGCATCCGTTGATCTATCCACCACCGGCGTTGCAAATCCAATACAGGGTCACAGAAGACCTGAAGCACACCGTCTCTTCGGTTTTTCTACCGTTTTTTGCAAAGCTAAATTGTTGGGATACCAGTCATGAAATGGAACCTACAGTGTGTAATACTGAGAAACAGGAAGTTGTCACAGAGAGTGATCCCGAACGGAGGAGCCAATCTTCCCATGTCATATCCTGTCCCTGCCTTCTCTGGTGAGCATTGCTCCGAGATTAATGCTTCCACTCCGAACGAAATGTCTAACAACATCCACACAATTACTTTGAAATTGTAAAAGGTTAGTGGGGGCTGCCTTGTGAGCGAGGCAGGCAGTTAGCCTTGAGTCTCAGAGCTTTCCTTCTGCTAAAACTACCAGGGCAGGACATAAAATAGCTGTTTTTCAGTTTTGTTCCATTCAGATTTTTAACACTGTTCATTGTTAAATGTTGTATTGTCCCTATAATACCTCCACATTTCTCTCCCTTACCAGTGTTTACAAATAAAAACATCATAACCTTTGAGAGCAGTATTTCTCATCCCAGTCCTTGGTGACCCCCAAAAAGTTTTCGCTCCCTCGTAGCTCCTAGCACATCTAGGATGGCGCAAAAATGTGGACTGTCTGGGGCTCCCTGACAACTGGCTGAGAAACACTGTTCTTGGGGTTTCAACCTCAGTTCCGCAGGGACCATAATGTAGAATGATGAAGTGTCGGTATAATCATCTGGTTTATGCAACACAAATATAATTTAAGAGGACCTTACTTATTTACTTATCCAGTACTTATGGTTTATGTAATAGCTTGCTCCTAGCTCTGGCCTTTTGGGGATTGCTGGTGTAAGAAAGGCCCAACCCCCCCCCCCCCCTCCATTACAGCTGTTTGTCCAGTATAGGCTTGTAGAGTGACAGTATCACACAGAACGGCAATATTGAGAAGCATATTGCTGCATTCTTTTCACCAGGGAGGGTGTATATTTTGGCCACCCTTAAGCCTATTATTGGATTCCCCTGATTTGCTTCTTCAGTCTCTGGCAGGCTGGTACGGGCTCGGCAGTCAGGACACAGGTATCTCCCACGCCCAGAAGGTGCAGCGGTTTCTGCAGCACAGGAGAGATTCTCGGATTTTTGCTGAAATAACCTTGCCTTGATGGATATTTTTGCAGCACTGTGAGAATCATCACGGCAGTTTCCCCCCAGGCAGCTGGTCAGCTCGCCTGACCCCTTTATATCGCTCACGCGGCCTATTCCTGCTTGTCTATGCCCTCTTGCCAGTGTGCATTCCCTATTTATTGTCCAAAGGTAATATGATTTGCTCTGATTTTAAGAGTCTTTTTCACCCTCAGTGTTCCCAGCAGGATTAAAAAAAATCAGTTTATGATTTGGTTTGAGCACTTTGAGGTTTTTTGCAGGTATTAGGAAGACCAGAGCTAGTGGCAAACTACTGCATTAATCATAGTAGGGATTAGTGATGTCACAATACCAAAACTTTTGCTTCCTTTTGAAACTAAGCTATGAGTTTCGATCATTTTTATATATTTTCTAAAAAGGGGAAATGCTCTCAAATCTCATGATTTATTTCGAACAAAATGGTGTTTAATGATATTGGGGTCAGTTAAATTTTAAGCATATTAGTCAAAAAAGCAAGCGGAGCTTTATTAATATTAGCAGTTCCAGTCACAGTGGGGTGGAACTAATCCGCGATCATTAAATGGACCCATGTCTCACATGCTTAAAGAAGGAGATAGCTATTCATGTAGTAAAACTACAGATTTTTTCCTAAATGCTGGTACTGTACTATTTTAAAAAAATCTAGTACTTTTCAGTCGCAGTTTACTGTGCAACCCTAGCAGGGATACAATGACACAATTTTTTCGTACCGAGTACGAGTTCTGATGTTGGCTTTCTGGTGCTTATACTGATAGCGACACCAGTTAAGGCTTGGTGATGTCTAGAACATAACGTGATATTTTAATTTAAACAGTCTGGATACATTATATTGAAATCACTGCCACACACATGCAAACATATACAGCACAAAGCAGGGCTGATTACCGGTACTGGTTCTCATTTTTAGTCTTTGTGGAAAACATTGGTGGCTTGGATTTAATAAAAAAATTTACACCGCACACCCCTCAAGTATTACGCTTTTCGTGTACTACCATAATAACATTATGCTTGATTGTCAAGAATAACATACCGGGTAAGATCTTCTGTTATTTGTATTAACTGAGGCTTATTGTTTGACATTTTCTCTACTTGTCCTAATGTTTCCTGCACGTTAGGTTACTACATTAGTGCTGCTGGTGGCTCCGTACTCTTTATTTTTAGTTTTTAATAGAGCTGTCGATTGATTAAAATGAAAAACAAATTAGTCGCTCCTTTTGCAATGAATTAATCGTGATTAATCACAATTAAAAACTTGTTTCTCTTATTACGGCTAAAGCTTGTTATAATGTTTATTTAAACAATCACCAAATTGATGTAGAATAATCATGAAGGATGACTACAATAGCACAAAAAATTCTTGTAATCATTTATATGATTTATGGTTGCCCCATAATGCACTGCGCGATGATGTCATTAATTGCATTGAGTTGATTTTAAAGTGCTAGGTATTTAAAATGAATCGCAACAATTATTTAATTTGAACAGCCCTAGTTTTTAGTCAGATTGCTATAATGTTCTCTCAACCTGTTTTCGTACTTCTTCTTGATAGTTTAATCGAGCACCACTATGCTCTGTTTTTCGTGGTTAACTTTGAAGTACTTCTACAATGAAGTATCCCGTTTTTTCCTCGATGATGATATCGGTGTTACACTATTATGTGTTATGTGGTTAAAGGCATCGGCGTATTGTCATGAAGACAAGCAGGCGTACTTGTGAGTAAGGTGCATCCCTTGATTTAGTACCAGCTACCTGGAAGCTGTTTTGAGCCGCCCCCTCTCTCTCTCTCTCTCTCTCTCTCTCTCTCTCTCTCTCTCTCTCTCTCTCTCTCTCTCTGCTGACCACCTCTTGGCCCACACCACATCTATCCAGAAAGAAGCACAGTATCCCGGTAAAATACCCCAGGCCAGCATAGACAGCATATACCGAACCCCTCTGGCGGGCTGTTCTGTTCCTGTTCTGTAACAAGGCAGAGGGAATACGTGCCATAATAATAAATGTATGCTGTAATGGGAACGGAAGCCCGCTTTGGCGGATATGAGGAGCAATTTCGCCCTCTCCCCAGAGCACAGATGAGATGGATGGTGGCCTGTAATGGCGGGGGCAGTGATGGAGAGCTCCCCTACGCCCTCGGCTGACTTCCTGCTGCTCCCCCCCCCCTCCCCAGAAGCATCACACTCATCCCCATTTCATCCCCATTTCATTCCCATTTCCCACTTACACCTCAAAACCCACAAAAAAACACACACACTGATCTCTATTTCATCTATGGGACTTGAAACAACAGAATTTGTTTCCCTGATCTTTTTTTACCCCAGTATGGCCGAACATAAAGATTTTACAGCTATAGTTTGATGACAGATTGTAGTGGCAATGGTTCTAATTTCCTGATAATCTACTCATTGTCAGAAGTAATGAATGGCTCTGTATGAGAGCTTGTGGGATGGGATAAAAGGTGTTTTTCACACCCTCTAACTGCATCTTCCTCTATTAGCCCCCGGGTCTTTATATGTCTAACCAATGGATCGATTGTAGAGTTCTGGAAGGGGAGGAGCGAGACGGCCATCGCTGTGGAAATGGAGCTGACACATCTGTCCCCAAACCTAATTACACGCCATTCAGGAACACGTAATGGCTTGTGATGTTGCAGAAATATTCCATATACTTCATAATTTGCTGTTTAACATGACAAGGCCTGTTCTTTCGGAAATCTCCGGCTTGCGATGGAAAGGTAATTTCACCCCCTTCAAATTCACTTCTGCAAGCCTGCAGGATCCGGGCCATGCATCCTAATCGAACTGTCATACAAATGTAAATGATAGTGTGACCGAAACAAGCCGCGAGACGTGGCTGGATGCTGTCCTGATTCCATTGGTTCCCACACCTCCGCCCTTTCTGCTATTGGGCATTTCACTCGAAGGTTTTTCTGTTTCTATGTACACTATATTGCCAAAATATTGCCCCCCCCTCCAAATCATTGAATTCAGGTGTTCCAGTCACTTGCATAGCCACAGGTGTATAAAATCAAGCACCAAGGCATACAGACCGCTTCTACAAACATTTTCAAAAGCATGGGTCGCTCTCAGGAGCTCAGTGAATTCAAGCGTGGTACCGTGATTGGATGCCGCCTGTGCAATAAGTCCATTAGTGAAATTTCCTCGCTACTAAATATTCCATGGTCAACTGTTAGTGGTACTATAACAAAATGGAAGCAGCTGGGAATGACAGCATCCCAGCTATGAAGCGGGAGGCCACGTAGAGCGGGGACAACGCACGCTGAGCTGCACAGTGTGCAGAAGTCGCCAACTGTCTGCAGAGTGAATAGCTGCAAACCTCCAAACTTTGTGCGGCATTCATAATGCAATCAGGTAATACAGTGTATTTACAGAGGAGAGCCAGCCTGTAGCTGGCTAGTCAACAAAATGTATCTCTGGCTACCTGCTTTGGTACTGATGGGTACTTAAGGCTGGTATCTGGAATCAGTTTAGTTTGCTGAAAGTATCTGTAAAATGAGGGTCATCCGGCTGTTGTTTGGTGTTCATCTGTTGTTTCACCTATGAAGATTAGATAAATTCTCTTATTATTCCTTTGGGAATTAGGAGTAATCGTTAAGGTGTATTGTACTGTAAGTCAGTTGAAGAATGGGTCTGTAATCTCGAGAGGTAATTCTGAAGGTAGATGGACGAAGACGACCTACAGCTTTCCTGAATTTTTTTATTCTTGAAGGCTTGCCTCAGTGCTTGAGGTCAGGTGTCCTCTAGCTGGTTTGGAATAAGCTCATTGATTTTCCTGTTCCTGCAAGCTCTTGACACCAACAGGCTTAGTATAGAATTAAACAACATGTAAGTTAATTTGGCAGCAAGTGTCTGACATGTAGGCGGGTGACCTCCCATCTGTCTTGTAGACATAACAAGCGGTTTCAGGTTTTTTTTTGGCCAATTGTGCCTTTAGATCACGCTGTGCTCTTGCAGGTCCTTCTCTGGCACATGGAAAGTGGAACACAGACTTCCCACTCTGGGTTCCAAATCATATGGCATTGATGCATTGTGATGGGAACAGCCTGCAGATTAGCCTTGATACGCAATGGACATCTGCATCCCCCATGTGCCAGGGATCCTCATTTATAGATGTAAACAGGGGTTTACAATAACGTCACCTGATTATACAAGCAGATTAGCGGCAGTGAGTAAACACAGACGTGTGGGGAGCTCTCTTACTTGGGTGGTGAGTCTGGGTACAGCACGTTGACCTGTGAGAGGGATTCCATGTAGGAGTCGAAGTCGAACGCCGGGGGGAGCTCCTCGA
This sequence comes from Stomatorhinus walkeri, assembly GCA_026784285.1. Taxonomy (NCBI): domain Eukaryota; kingdom Metazoa; phylum Chordata; class Actinopteri; order Osteoglossiformes; family Mormyridae; genus Stomatorhinus; species Stomatorhinus walkeri. The sequence continues at coordinate 17,274,744 of JAODUD010000008.1, forward strand.
TGCATGTGGACCTCAGCTCGCCGATGGACCCACCGTAGGAATATCCATCTGGAGCTGTACACACAAGAGGCTGATTATCCTGTGATCCCACACGCTCTTTTCCTACGCCTGACGTGAGGGCCTTTGAGCCTGTTTACTCAGCATAGATTATCGCATGAATCACTGGGACGGAGCAGGAGCGAGTGAAGGCCGAGGCGTGTTGGGCCTTCTGCTGATCTCTGTGAAATTATTCTTCAAAGTCTGTCCTGTGGTGGAGAGAGCTTGGGCTTCCACACAAAGGATGCTGGAGGCCTTGATATGATTTTCATACAGCATCATTCATCATTTATTCCCTTTCGGTGAGGATTGGAGCCGCGGTTTAAGAAAGCCTGCCTGTCTGAGCAAAAAGGTTGTGGGGAAAATCACATCCCAGTTATGGTGCCCTCGTCGTTTTGATGGCCTTGCTGCCTTTGGAGTTCTCACTGCACACGACTCCTGACTGATTCCACGGTGGGGTCTGATGCCGGATTGTGGCTCAGCAGATTAAGATGCTGTGTTTGTAATTGGAAGGTTGCTGGTTCGCATCCCAGCGTTGGCAGATTTTTTCTGTTGGGCCCTTGAGCAAGACCACAAACCACCACTCGTTCCAGGGACTGTCTCTGCATTCTCAGAATGTATTTTGCTTTGGATAAAAGCACCTAGTAAAGTAATTTTATGTAATATGGCAGATTTAAGAAAAACACATCATTGATTCACTGCACACAATACACTCACTACAATCAAGTTACACAGAATGTTAATAAGATAATATCTGAGGATTCAGGGGTTACAAAGGGAAGTCATTTTAAAATCTGAATGCTTGATTTTGAAATATTTATCAACCCATTTTTTTCTTGAAGAATTTAGGCCAAATTGCCTCGAACTTGTATACTACCAGAAAAATGCATTTATAAAGGATGTGAAAAAATTCCAAGAGCAAAGGCTTCTGGGTAGAATCACCAAGCTGAATGAACAGGACTGGCTGTGTAAGAGGCAGAGAGGTGGGGGTTTCTAATGTTGGATCACACATCTGAGGTCAGCTCACCGTAACTGGCGCGCAGGTGTGGGTTGCGCAGCCGGCCATCCTTCCTCAGGCTGCCCACGATGATGGTGACGCAGGACAGGAAGAGCACCAGGCCGATGACGATGCCCGCCACCACCAGCGGGGACACCAGCAGGCTGGCCTGACCGCCACCTTCCCGGCAGTCGGGGTACTCATGGACTGGGCTGCTCTGGTTTGAGCTCGCTTCTTACCGGTACGGGAGCAATGCGGAGATGACAGCCAGATAAGGGAGAGAAACAGAGTGAGAGAGAAAACTATTACGCCATCTAAGCATCTCCATACATGACATAGAAATGAAATCACCAGTCATGCTGATATCGAACACTGTCACATTAAATAAAGAGTCCTGAAAGTGATGGCTGTGTGATATATTACTGTGATATATTACACCCATCCCTATTTGAGGCTCAGGCTGGACTCCTCTCCTCTGCTTCTCAGAAGGACGTCCGTCCGTCTCTCACTGTGCACTGGACCCCCCTCTGCTTCTCAGAGGGACGTCTGTCTCTCACTGTGCACTGGACTCCCCTCCTCTGCTTCTCAGAGGGACATTGTCCATCTCTCACTGTGCACTGGACCCCCCTCTGCTTCTCAGTGGGACGTCCTTCCGTCCCTCACTGTGCACTGGACCCCCCTCTGCTTCTCAGTGGGACGTCCTTCCATCTCTCACTGTGCACTGGACCCCCCTCTGCTTCTCAGTGGGACGTCCTTCTCTCACAGTGCACTGGACTCCCCTCCTCTGCTTCTCAGTGGGACGTCCTTCTCTCACAGTGCACTGGACTCCCCTCCTCTGCTTCTCAGAGGGACATCAGTCTCTCCTTGTAAACTGCATTCTCAGCACAGAGCTATCTTTGAATGTCTGTGGTATTTAATATTTAATTTTGCCCAATTTCAATTTTCAATGAACCATGAGGTGCTTTTTTCATAATATTAGGCTTGAAAGCTGAAATGAAACAGTTAACTCCAAACTAGATCCCTTTGCCTAAGATTAAATTAAGAGTAATTATGTAAATGCTATATATGCTAGAAAACCTGGCAAATCATTTATTTCCAATTACATTTGAGAGAGATTTATTACAGAAGTAGCCATGTTGTAATACTAAGCATTTAATAGCGAATTGTCATGTACAGCACTGCAAAATGCATGTATGATTAACAGGTACTTAAAGGTATAACTGGAATTTGCCATTATTCCGCTGTTTAGCTAAATAATACCATTTCCGTTATTGTTTGGATGGATATGTTGAGTAGATTGCCCTCTAGAGGCCGTTTGGAGCAATGACTGTTTAGCGTCTCGGTAGCGTCTGGCTGGGGACGAAAGCGGTTAAGCAGAGGAACAGACCGCTGTGACGGACGGCCGTAAAAAAGTCACGCGTGCCAAGAAATAAAGCTCCATGACGAGGATGAGTCACACCTTTCTGCTCGATGCCGCAAGCCAGTGACCCTAGAAACATTTCCCTTGGGGGAAATTATGCTATTTTATAATTAGCTGTTATGAGTAATTTAAAGGTATGACTAAAACAGCATATGGGGTACGAGGTGTCGGTAGATTAAAGGTCAATATTGTCAGTGTTTACTAAGGATACGGTGCTGGCAAGCAAAGTTATTAGTTATGGGCAATTAAATATGAAGTAGAGTCATACAGTAGGGACAAACAGACAATGCTGCCGGTTTATGGTCTATCACATATAATGCTAATTTATGGGCTGTTTCTCCAGGAGGATCACGGTACAGCCAAAGTACTGAAACAAGCTGTCAGTCAATGAAACAGCTGCATAAATTTAGATGTATTTAAAATGCAAAGGAAGGAAAATTATTTGGGCAAACTTGTCAATCATTTCTTAACCGTGTCCTATAGGGGGACTGATTAATGTCACTAGTTATTAATCGATTTTGTAGGGAGACTGATTCATGTGTGCGGTTAATAACTGATTGTATATTGTGACTGATTGTCAAGCAATGTAATTGTCATCCCAAATTACCAGCATCGCTGTCACGTGTGTGAGCGTTAAAGAGCAAAGTTGGGGCGTGAAAACTAAAGAACTGTGCTTGTGCAAATGGAAAATGAAACACTGACTCAGTGCCAGTCATCTGAACGTCGCTGGTTCTAATCCCAGGGTCAGAAAAGTGATTGCACCATACAAACCTTAAGCAAGGCACTTATTCCCCAATTGCTCCATAGACTAATCCAGCTCAGCTAATAAAAATGCAAAATGTGTGGTACGTTGGAAGCAGGTGAGCTGTGGGTTTCCCCTGTGAGTGCCGGACAGAGAACCCTCACTCTGCTTGCTTTTTCACATGTTCTGCTTTTATTCCTGCCGCTTGCTTGGTTTCTTATGCACAAAGCTGGGATGTAATTAACAGTTCGTCAAACACGTTTGTTATATTTCCCAGCTAGCAGTGGGTACGAGCACTGCCTGGTGAGGTGCCAGCTTCATAATAGCATAAAAATGATATTTGACAGGTGTGCCAAGGCTCATAAGTTTCTGCGTGGTGCCATGATTCCTATACCGGCTCGTGGCCGACGCTGTTCAGATTAATTTGCAGCAGTCCTGCGGAGAATGAGTCCAAGTGAGCAGGCTGATTATGATGTACCACTTGCTAATAACGGGCTCTTTCAGAGATGCCACAACCGGCACCCTTTGCCGTGGTGATCCGCTGTCACCCCCACGGGTGCCTGAGTCCCTGAAAAGGCTCAGTGGTTGACGGACGCATTACTTGTTTCAATTACACCAATTTCAGGGCTTTCTCTCTAATTTCCTTGCTGCAGAGGAAGAGTGTATGGTCTTGTCCGGGACACGTCTTAATAATCAGTCATACCAGATGTGAGAGGGGTGATAACGGCCATTCTCGCCTTTGCTGGGAAGCCCAAAGTTGGATCCGGCTGTAATTGTGATTTAGGCCCAGCAATTTGCTAACTGGCACGCCAGCCCCTTTGCTGTCGGGGAGAATTCAGTGCTGTGTCTTTCCATTTATGGGCTGTGGGGATTTCCCTTACTCCATGCTTAGCCCATGTGTGCAGCCCCAGTGTCCTTCCTGGGGTTTAGACCCAACACCCTTCTCTGCTTCACTCTGACATCTTGTCCCACAGTAGTGACATGTGAGGACGGGTTGTGTTCTGAAAGACATGTGACTGCACACCGCCGGCCAGCTGTGACCCGAAAGAGAGCCATGGGGACCTCTACACACAGAGAACATTCTGCAAGTTGGCAGTGACAGGTGGTTTCAGTCCCACCAGACCCTGTTTGTTTGCACGGATGGTGCCCCCTGCAGCCGTGGGACCCTGGGACCCGCCACGGCCAGCAGAGTGGACTGTCTGGCGGGCTGTTGCTGTCCGGCGTGGACTCGCCGTTCTCCTGGAACAACAACATCCTGTTCTGGCTTTGGGATGGAAAGGGACCAGAAGCAAAATCCTCCTGGAAAGTGCCTGGACTCCCCCAGCGTCCGTCCTCGTCTGGGCTGCTCTGTCACCGTCCCTTTACGCCGCCTCTCCCCCACTCCTCCAGCTACCTGCGTTTCGGCTGCCATTTTCCAAATGAGGCGCCCCGAATCTCTGGCTCCCGGAGACAGCCAGCTGTGTGGAAGCAGTCTCCCGTCGAGTGTAAAGCGCGAGAGAGGGAGAGCGCTGAGTACCTCCGCCTTCCCCCCCCCTCTCCCACTGGATACATTCCATTTCCATGCCACAGATTTGATAATTATAACCCATATTTAGTATTCCCACCGTACGACCCTTTTTCATTTATTTTCTAGTCCCGTGCATCTGCCCACTTCTGCCTCTCATGCGGGTCGCCCACCCCTCTCGTGCCATGTGTGCGTGTCACGCATTCTGGCATTTCTTGGACATTTTCGTCCAAAGCGACGTACGAGTGGGTGGTTTGGGGTTAACCAGCCTTCCTGGAGCAGTTGGGATTAAAGCCCTTGCTCAGGGGCCTAATGGTGTAATGATATACTTTGCTGGCCCTGGGATTTGAACCTATGACCTTCTGGTGCCTAACCTGAGCTCTTTACTGCCAAATAAGAATAGGGTAGGAATCATTTCCTGCTCGTAAAGGAAATGGCTTTTTTACGCCCAGTATACCACCATGTGGGGTACTAATCAAAGCCTATGTAGCGCCCTATGTAAGGTTCACCACTGGCGCCCCCTGTCTGAGACAAAGTGAAATTGGCTGGCTAAGTTAGTGCCAACTCAAAAGATGGGGCCCTGTGTTACCTAATGGGTTGACTGGAACTTGCCACTGTACTCTCCTTAGTGTAGCGTAAGCAGGACAGAAGTAGCCAGAAACCTCTTCTAATCATCTATCAATATGTTCTCAGTCTGTAGCTGCCAATGGGTACAATTCCAATGAACCCTCCCCCAGTCCAGCCACGTGGAATAGTACGGAATTAAACACTCCAACAAGAAAGGCCTTATAGCATCGAGGATAAGAGTCCTGTGAATTGCATTCTGTTCCCTGCTAAGATGTAACCATGGAGCGAAGCTGTCATGACTCTGCTTTTACGGGTCAGTGTGGGTGCGTGTTGGCTTAGCAGCAAGGCCTAAGGGACAGAGATTGCCTCTGCTGCAGTCAGATTATTTTTCTTGTCATAGCAGAATAGGCGCATCAGGAGACTCCTGACACCTTCTGTCTCCTGTACTATCACACTGGCTTGATTTATTTTGGAGAGCTTACCCCCACCCCGACCGGGAAAACCCTCTCCGTTGGAAAAGACGCTTCCTTTTAAGGTAACCTTGGAGGGGATTGGGAGGAGACCCTGAGTCTCTCAGCATCCACATTGCAATCCCATTTCCACAAAGTGGGCAGAGCACCTGCTTCATGCAGTTTAGCACTTGAGACAGTTGTTATCCTGTCAGCTGCACTTGAGGAGAAGTTAAACGAAGTGATAGATTTCTGCAACTGATCCCCTGTTGTGGTTTGCCGCACAAAAAAGCAATTAGCTTCTTCGAGTGTGTGCTCCATACATACAACTTCTGGCTGTGGAATCCGTGGTTATGCCTGACTACAGGAATCTGCACACCTGACTTAAGTTGTCTTCATGTGACGCTTTCAAATCTGTAGAAACGTTGAACTCTCAATTAGTCGATGTATCTTTGTATTGCCAATTGTCTTTCTGAAGCACTAATGGAAATCCAGTAAACAGAGCATCTGATGGATTTGAATCGAAACACGACAACAACAACAAAAACAGGCAGTCCCCAAATGCACACCCAATGGACATGGACATTTTTGGAAGTATTGTGTGCTGGGAGCGGTGTTGTGTGTGGCCAAAAGGGGAAATCCATCCTCTGGTATGACTGGATCCCAAAAATGGTGCCGTCCTTTGGACGAGATGTAAAACTGAGGTCCTGACCCTCTGATGTCATAAAGGACCCCATGGCATCTTTTGAAAGAGTATGGAGGTGGTACCCTGATGCCCAGGCTAAAACTGCCCACTGCCTACTAATCATCCCCTATATCTAACTGGTGAATTCTTTCTTGCCCCTTCTTCACTTTAGCTATTGTGTGGTGAGTGTACTGGTGCAGATTGGCTGCCGTCACACCGCCTAGGAAGGTGTTACACAGAGGTGGTGGTTGAAGTGGCTCCCTGTTGCCTCTGTAAATGCTTTGGGGGTCTATATAATGTTATATTATTATTATTATTATTATTAACATTCTTTCATTTATTCATGGACGGAGTAGGAATGAAAAGAACATGCAGTCTGTGACCTGCCTACGAATAGCACCCAAAACAACTCCTAACACCCCTGGTGTTTTTGGGCGTACGCCTCTCCTCACGCTCAGACCCCCAGCAGTAACCTTAGCTGGAATGTTAGGAGAGGTCAGAATGGTCAGGGCCTGCAGAAATGTGAGCCAGGTGACCGTGGAGTACAGTGATTGAAGGGGAAATATGCGACTCTACATGCTCTTTCACCCGTTTACTGGGCTGGGAATCTGCACCAAATTAGCATTTATTTAATCTGTAATTAATGAAATGATCCGTGCTGTGCTCATGGTACAGATTATTGCTGGAGTTGGCATTTACATGGAGGGGCCCCAATGTTTTTGTATTAGTCTAATATATGTTTTAAGCACACAAAGGATTTACGAGAAGATTTAAATGCTGAAAATGGCTTTATAATCATCATACAGTAATACTGGTTAACAAATCAACCAGAGATCCATTGACAGTGAAACTGGCGAGAAGTAGCACTGTCTGTCTGCAGAAAGCACAAGTTCCCCTCTCCACAGACCTTCAAAGCGAGCTGAAAAAACCGTGATGACACAACCAACTCATTTTTTTGGAAAATAAGGGAGTATATAAAGTTTACTTTATCGGACACAGATAATACACTTTCCTTCAATTTCCTGAATGCTTATTGTGGCAGGTTTGGTGGGGGGGCCTGGAGCCTATCTCAGCCAGCACAGGGTACAAGGCTGGAGTCCATCCAGGACAGGTAATATACTATGAACAATTTAGAGATGCGGGTCTTTTACAGGATTGTGGGGTGGAAACCCGTACGACACACAGGGAACATGCAGTTTTCACACAGGGATGGGTGAGATTTGAACCCATGACACTGGAGGCATTGAACCTTAGTACTGTTTGTTTTGGGATTTTTTTTTTGAAGAATTAGAATTTTTCAGATACTTTGAGTAAATTAAGATACATGAATGAGTACATTGAGTGCCGTATACTGGTCTGGAGGGGATGGCAAAGTGGGCCAGCTTCCAGAGGTAGTGCATGGGTGTCAGGACTCATTCAATCCTCCCAGCAGGAGGCAGTAGGCAACCATAGCAAATTATGAGAACTCCTCAGTCCAGCGAATGTGAGTCTGTGGAATGGTTCTTGGTGCTGTGAGTGAAAAACAAAACGGGTCATGGAAGTCTAATAACCGGGATATAGACAGCAGTTTTCATTGGACACTTGATTGATGAGTGGAAGGACAAATTGTAGTCACTGCTGTACAACCCCCCGATTGGCTGATTCACGGTAAAGGGATGTACATTGGTAGACCATCACACACACTTCGGCACGGACGAAAGCACGGGCACACGCGCACACACCCCCTAGGACAGCCTGTCTCTGAATGCTCCACAAAGCAGGACCCGGGACACGTCATTCTGCACCTCACCAGCAGGGGTCTAATGCGGTCCTCATACCCTATCACCAAACTTGGGTTTTTGGGTAGGGTAAAGCTTGATTTGCCATTTGTACGAGAAACGCTTACTTGGAACGTGTTTTTTTCTGCATATCCCGCCTCCTTCTTTAAGACGCACACACATATATTTCGAGATGAGAGTAAAGCGTGGGGTCTGAGCACAGGGTCAGGCGTCCAGCCAGCACCCCCGGAGTTTTGTTCTAGGGGGGAGGGTAAGGACCTTGCTCACGGGCCCAGCGGAAATGTAGCAACACTGACTGTCACAGCATTGGTCCCTCCCGCTGAGCCACACACGGCTCCCATGTATAAATATTTAAATCCTCGTAGGATGAATTCCGGCTGCTTAAATAGAACATTGTCAGTAAATATGCTGTTGTAACTGGGTAAAATTATAAGCCACAGTTTTCTTTATGCAAACTATGTTAGGATTGCCACCTGTCCTTTATAATATGGGACGATCCCGTGTCGGAACATGCTGTGTCCTGTATTGTACAGGATGACGGTGGCGACCCTGCTCAATGTCTACCGATCCATCCAACAGTCCATCTTCTGTACTGTCTGCCCTGTTCATGGCTGTGATGCTCCTGAGAAAAATATCTGCTTACTAAGGACTTTGTAGTATATGGGGTGCCTACTTTGTCATTCTTTGCTGGAGGTGTTGAAATGTAGCCAGCTTGACTGAAGAACTCTCCTCCCTCCTTGTACTGTAAAAAGCCACCCCCCCCCCCGCCGCGGTGGCTGGCTCGTCCCTCAGCATCTAGCCTGCCCCGTGCAATGCCACCATCTCCCTGCTGGCTGCCTTGGCAGGGAGGCCGCAGCAGCGGCCCAAGGTCGAGCCGGGCCTGTCCGAGGTGGCAGATGGTCGGGTGCTGGACAGACACCGTCGCCCAGAGGAGGGTCCCCAGGTGCCGCACATGCTGACTGACACAGTGCCGCCTCCTGCTGGCTGGGTCTTTACACTGAACACAGGAAGGTCTTTCATGCTGACTGAGGATGACGGTCAGCAGCTGATCTCGCTTCCGTCTGATGGCCAGTTACAGGCAATTAGATTTTTTTCTGAAAGATTCCTAAAGCCTTCAAGATTGGGGAGATAATATCATTTCTTAATCAGGTTACAAATAGTGCTTGATCAGTTTGGAGAATAGGATTTTACTGTTTTGCATTTGTTGGCGAAAGACATAGAAAATCAGAGATAATCTTTGGTTTTGCTGTTATACTACAGCAGTGGGAACCAATTTGTGTGTTTATATGAAGAAAGTACGACTAAAAAAGAACCTCAATAACTGACACAACTTGCCTCACTAGAGGGGATCGCAAATCCCTTTCATCATGCAGAATTCACTGCGAGTGGCTCCTTTATATAGAGCAGTGTAGAAAGGAGCCATGGAGATTAGAGGATCTCTAGTCCATCTGATGACTCGTCTCCCCGAATGCCGAGAGGGCAGAGCGGGAGAACCAGGGTGGCTGCAGGCGATTAATTTTGCTCCATGGGGCGTGACAGCGCACTGGGATCCACACGCCTGGGAATGGCACAGCCTCTGTCCTCGTGAAGTCACAAATTGGAGTTAATGTCCTTCAGGGCACTGCCTCACAGCTCCAACACACCCAGACTCAGAGGTTAAGGAGCTCATATAGTTACCGGACTATGAGGTGGCAGAGCCAAATCCCAGCGGGAGGACATTTGCTCAACCCTAAACCTTGGTTCTTGTCCTGAGTGATTTCAACACATATCCGGCTGTATACTCAGACATGGATGTCTCTGTAGAGGCTACATTTCATTCACTTGTTCAGCAGATGCTTTTACCCAAAGCAACATGCACATTTTTGAGAGATCAGGTTCAGTCAGTCCCTGAAGTAGGAGTTACGGGCCTTGCTCAAGGGCCCAACGGTAGAATCAACCCA
>JAODUD010000008.1:17289328-17312122 GCA_026784285.1 Stomatorhinus walkeri
GTGCTGCTTTATTAGGGCCGCTGCTGGGTGACGGCAATACGTGTGTGTGCGGGGGGGGGGGGGGGTCTGTCAGCCAAGGTGGAGATGGAGGTAATAGGGGGCTGAAAATCCCACTGAGATGGGGGGAGGAGCAGGCTATGGCTTATTTACAGCTGGCACTGAGGTGTAGCCATTCTGCCTTATAAAGATGTATGCACTGTATCTATAGTGTCTGTATACCGCAAAAAGCCTACAGTCAAATATAAAAAGCTCATGAATATACAGTGATATACAGTATATGGTCTTTTAAATTAAGAATATGTAGTTCCAGTATGTATCTGTTATCATACAGGCACCACCCAACCCCATTAGTCTGACCCTGACTGGTGTATATGGATGGATGTAACTATTGTGCAAGAATGCCACCTGCTTCGATATAAGCTGGACTATGAAAGAATACGAAAGAATCTGACCCATTGTTGGCAGAGTCCAGCTGCATGCACTGGTTATCTTTTTACTGGCTCACAGTGAGCCAGTTTCAAGGGCTTATTTGGTTGGCACTGGAATCTTAGACTTCACAACTTCAGCCTCCACTCTGTAACAGATCCACTTTTTTTTAATATAGTGGGAAGGCGTGAACACCTTTCGGGGGCACGGAGTGTCCACCGTATCTGTGAATTTCACTTGTGAAAAAAACATGTTTTAAAATGTATATGTTTATGTCATCAAAAGTAGGCACAATGATAACTGTAGAGCAGTGTTACTAACCCGGTCCTCGGGGACCCACAGTCCCCCACGTGTGTCTGTGTGTCCCCAAGGACTACGTTGGGAAACACTGCTATAGAGTAGCTAACGTTTGTCACATGACCTCAGGACAGGATAGCATGGACAGTGCAGAGCTTCCAATTCTTAAAGGCTTTACGGCTCCTGGACTAAGGGGAATAGATGCAGATGAGCACTTCGTCTTTTCAAATGCATTGTAAACCAGTGATCCCCAGGCTCTTACAGTGGAGAATCCCCACCCTATAAATCATCCTAAATCACCTTAGTGGAGCAAGCTAGAAATTAGTATCTATTACGCCGGTCAGTTTTTTAAAAATGACTAAGGAGATTAATTTGTTACCATACAGTCTGCAGAGGTGAACACAGGTGAAACCATGCAGAGAGTAATGTATGACAGTCTGGTACTCATGGGAATAGATCTGCATCCTTTGGTGACAAATAATATAGCTGCAGGTGGCTCGACGGGAAAGACCCCGCCCTGTTTAAGATCTGCCTCCTGACTCTTTTTAATCCAATGTAACATACAATGCAGAGTCAAGGCAGACCTGGAGCAGTTGGGGTTAAAGCCCTTGCTCAAAGACCCAATGATGACATGGACCCTGGGATTTGACCCAACAATATTCCGATCACAGGCACAGTTTTCTAACCGGCTGAGCCGCACTCCGCCCTATTGAGTTTCTTCTGTAAACAGCTGGAAATGCGTAGGAAAACCTGCCTTATGGTAGCTTCTAGGCTATGGTCAGCTGTGAATTCTGTCTGGAAAGCTTTTGATGAAGCTGGACGCTGAAACACACCCCACTGGGTCAAAAGAGAGGCGTCAACTTTAACATAAGCACTGAGGCCCCCTCACTAGGTCCGATGCTCAGAATCCAACCTATGACTTCATTCTGCGTCTTAAATGAAACGGAACCAAAATGGAAGGTCCAGTCCAGGCTATTGCTATGGGCAACTGTGATATTTCAGGAGTGAGATAGATGACTTATGAATTATATATCACAGCAATGGCGGGAAGTCATATTAACCAGCTAAAATCTCTTTGGCAGATGACATTAGCTGCCGCAAGTCATGCCGCTGTACCAAATCATATCCGGATTAGATGTTTCCGAAATGTACTTTTCAACGCTGTTGGGGCTGATTCGAAATCTCACATGAGGGAAATGGGTGTGCAATTGTGTTTTAGTACATACGGTGTTTTCAATGAATGTAAATATGTCTCAGTTTACATTGTTCATTAAGACGATGCTGCAGACTATGCAAAACGTCTTATCTGCTGTTAGTGTGTGTGTGTGTCTGTGTGTGTGTGTGTGTGTGTGTTCTTTTTTTAATTTATTGTACCACAACCATGCATTAGAGGACCCAGGTCTGAAATGTGAAGCCAAAACGAACATGTGCAGCCACTCTGATTGTGAGTGGGGAGGATCTGTCTCCTACTGCAAACAATTAAGAGAAAGATCAGGACGCATTAGCGGCCGTCACAAATGTGCCGCGTCTGGGGGATATGCAGTTACCCAGAAAAAGGCCGGGAAGGTTGTTTACTGATTGGGTTTCAGATGCAAGCAGAGTGTCGGACAGGGATGTTTGACTTCTACAGTACATGGTAACATTACAACACACACAGACTCCTGGTTACTATGGGCAAACCTTGGAGATGAACTGAAATGTAAAACATTGAGGATAATCCAGCTCTGATAAGGCTGACCATGAAAACTCCTACGATCATGAACACGTTTTTTTCTGCGCTTTTGTTAGCCACGATTCCCATCAAAACCGATGTCAGTCACATCGACCAGCCAGCTGCTTAAATGACACAGCTACGTCAACCCAAGACTAAAGAGCTTGGCCGAATTACACCAAAGAGACACGTGTCACATCTCTCGCAGTCTCTAATCAACTACTGACAGCTTGTTTTTCTTGAGGGGCAACACTGATGGGGTTTTGGAATAAATAGAGATTTTTTTTATTTATTTCCCCATATCTGCTGTAATAGAGCTTGTCAAATTCATTTGATTAACATAACAAGATGAAAATGAATAACCAGACACATCAATAAATGGTCTCGGTTCTGTCTGGAAGGATTAGTGCACAAGGCCGCTGTAGTCGGGGTGGAATCCACCACGTCGAGCACAGGTGACTGAAGATGAAGATGGATGACTCTAGCGCACTGGACGGCGGGCAGGAATCGCCCAAGTCTCCCTTACCTGAGCAGATCAGTTTCATCAACATGTAATCCCTGCCACAGCCCCTCCTATTATAACATTGCAGCCAATCGAACAGGCAGTTCCCAAAGTTTAGCTCCTCCTTCCTGCACAGAAGGGTGACTTCCTCATCTGAAAGGCAGAGACAACAGCAGTAAGACTCCCCTCTTTATGTTTATGTACCCAATTCACCCATTGTTTACATAACCGATAGGTTTCCACAAAGCTTCCATGTTCCTTTAGTCTCTCCAGTCCACAGGCGTCCACTGTGGTGACACATACTTCCTCTTTGCTTATCCACTGTAACCGGTTACAGGCATCCAGTCAGATTCCAGAACTGACACCCACCACCTGTGAGCCCCCAGAATCCCCCGTAAGTTGTGTTGGGGATATCTTTCACCTGATGTGGAAGTTCTCAAACCGGTGCATGTGCTTCATTTATGGAAATCTGTCCATGAAGGCACCGGGCCAGAGTCTGACAGTATCTCCGAGACAACCAAGAAATGCCTGAGCATACTCTGAGTCATCTTTAAGAGTCACTGCATACATTAAACGTTGTGACTCCCCCGTGAAGCAGTTCCTGCAGTACTGCTTCTAGCTGCTCATTTAAAACAACGTAGCGCTCTCGCTAATGGAAGCTAATGACTAGTGCTGCTCGTGTGATGCATGCAGCAGACTGAGCGTGCCGATGTAATGCTTACTTACAGGCTTCGGAGTAGTTCTTGTCAACTTCGATTGGTCCTGAGGTGCTGGTTACCAGGGGGAGATCGAGAAGGAGTGCTTCAGAGGAGAAGAAGGGAAAACAGGACTAAAACAGGCCACAGTATATGCTCCAGACAGCTTTGTTTTTCTGTGAATGGTTGTGCACTTGCCTCTCCCAGCAGCAGAGCAAGCTGATGTGTCATTTCTGCCCCCACCGGGCAAAAGCACTGATTGGACAAGCCACCCCTCACCATGGCAATAGCCTCCCTTACTCAGTCAATAGGAAAGGGGGCTTGAACATGGAACTGCACTCAATCTGCAGCCAAACTAACCACCAGCTTTGTAGTATAATGCAAGCAAGACTGTACACCTTGAGGGTTGTATGACTGAGGTAAGAACTGTCCAGTTCTACTCCAGTATGGTAAATAGTCAGTCTCTCCTTGGAAGAGAGAAACTAGTCACCACTACCCACTGATAATATGGGTCATATAAGTTGGTCCAGTCAAAAGACACGTTATTTATTCCTAAAGGTTGTAAAAAAAAACGAAAGCAGTAGGCGAATTGGATAGATTCCACTTTTTTCTCCCTTCAAGCTGATCAAACAATCAAAGGAAATTATTACAACAGCGACGTACAGTACAGCTATTGCCCAAAGAAAACGATAACAATAACTGAGCACGTTATTCTCATCCAACACCCAGAGTAGCCCAAAGCTACCAAAAATGTCAGGGGTTTTAGCTGATAAATGCAGCAATTTACTTGCGCTAACTAGGGACAGAAATAAGTAGAGTTTCAAAATAGGTGAACACTACAGCTACTTTAGAAAACAAAATATTTATTCTTAATAGGCTGTCAATGCCATTCAAAGAAGGAAACTGCATATGTGTGCATAGGAAATATGGCAGTTACACAAATTGTATGCATTCGGTGGATGGAATATCCAGCATTAATAATTAAAATCTTATTTAAATTCGGAAGCACATGGATGCTTATTATTAGTACTACCATACATTAATCCATGCATCAGCAGTCTATCACTTGCCTCCTAACACAAAACAATCGTATGATCGCAAAATGACTAGAAATGTCACCTACCCGCGCCGATGTACAATATCCCCATACGATTGCGGTTTGCGAGGACAAGCTCTGGACGACCAACTAGTTTAAGGAAATGGGTTTCTATGGGTGCCGTGCCATGAATTGTGTCTCCCGGACTCATTGTTTACTTGTAGCCGTAAGGGGAAGCCAGGCTCCGAGCGCCGCAATCTGCAGCATCGGGCTGCCGCGATCCTCTCCCGGGAGCCTGTGTCTTCTGCCGGTGGACCACTGCTGCTCCTCGAAGACCTAGCCTCCTAAAATAACATCTCTGATCGAGCCCTCCGGGACCGCGTTAGGACGGCATGTTTACACTGCCATGCATAATAACGATCGTTGCGTTTTCGTTAGGCGACAGCTTTTCCACCAGCATCCTTGTCCACTCAGCCTTGTGCTGCATATAGATCAGCTCACATGACAGGCAAGCGGTCAAAGAATGACATAACTAGAGCAATGCCTCTCAAAAGGCACCACAAAACCGCTCCATACGATTAAATGCCTGCTTCGGTCAGCCCCTTTGATTTTCAACCAGAAAGATTATGCTCGGTAACAAAGTTAACGTGAATCTGCGTCTATTTCCCTTCCTTTACCCTGTTAATAACATACGTTAAGATTAACAACATTATAGCATACAGAACAGGTGTCTGTGCATAGAAGAATGGCGATTTGCCATAGTGACACTAGAGAAATCAGGAACTATAGCTTTTCTTCATTAACAGCTTATGCTTTAATGCCATAGGCATTATGAATTATTTTTACTCTGTATATTATTTTTTAAATGAAATATGGAGCATTCACCCAGTGTTGTTTTCCATTTGTATAAACAATTTCAGCATGAGATGTGCTTTCTATGTGTATAAATCTCCATGTTAGATTCTCGTACACTTGTAAAATGAAGTTGAATGTAATCTTTTTACAAATGTCTTTGCGACTCCTGCTGGTGAGACAGCGTTATTCGCAATAAAATGGTTATTGCGGTGGCATTTCATGTTACGCGCGTCAATTCGAATTAGTATTAGAAGAATCATAATGTACATTACAGTAGTGTAGATGGCATTTAATCTCCCCATTCACTGATTTTTCCACGATTATTTGACACTTTATCCTAAGGGTGGGATTATATAAAAATCTAGGGGCAAAAGACTAAACTTAATTATAATTTGCTTCAGTCGTTATAACCCGCCAAAAAAAGCAGCGTTAAAATAATTGAAATAAATCCACAGCTCTGCACATTAACCCGTTGTACTTAAATCCAGTCCAATAGAAATACACATTATGATTCTTTAGATGTTACATATTTTACAGATTTTGAATCCAGGGGTGTTATTTAGTAATAATTACACTACGCCTACGTTTGATGCAGCAGAGCTCAGAAATGAAGTCAGGGTTTGAATCCTGTTTTTTTGTACTAGAGACGCATCACCTTTTGCTGTTTTTCCGACAGGTTGTTCCAGAAGTACTTTATGATTTAATCTGCAAGTTCATTAATAAGACGGCCGTGATGCTGCTTTCATAGTCCTAGTCACTTACTGGTAACTTGGATGGACAGCAATATAATATAAGCATAAATAGGTATTACATTTTAAGAGTTGAGCCTTGCGATGGTTTGGTATTACTTGCCTTGTGGCCGTTGTTTCTGGGATAGACGCCATACACTCACCCACCTCCAAGCCAGTATTGGGCAGGTGATATAGAAGATGAATGAATGAACAGTTCTCTTTTTTTAATAAAACATATTGATAATTTGAATGTAGCCACTCTGTCTGCGGCACATAAATCAGACCATGCTTATCCAAACCACATGAAACCCTCCAACCTCCATCACCACTGTGGACCTTTCATTCTAACTTCTGGTCACCGCATGTTGTTCTATACAGAGCTGACTTCCCACCATTATTTTGTGTACCTTTTTTCTTTTTTAATTTCCTGTCGTGGAGATGCTGATTGTTGTATGGACATTTTACCCACTGGAGCAGCTGTATTCACTGTGGGAGCTCAGCACCCTCTGGATGGTTCCCTTGAGCCCCCACTGCTGGGAACCTAAGCCTGGACCATCTGGCCCAGAAGTCAGTGTGCTGCCCTGCAGCTGATGTTAGCGTGTGGAGGTGCGTGACCAGAGAAGGTCATCACTGCGCCGTAGAGCCGTGCCTATGTCCTGCTTAAGGTAGAACTATCTTCGCAAGGGTAAGAACTGCACTCAGAGTATAATCTAAAACCCATCACCCACTGGCGGCCAATACCGAGGTGGCTTTATTGGTCCTTTTGGATGCATTTATCTAGCGGATGAATTTGGTATAGAGAACAACAAAAGGAATAGCTTAAAAAATCCCTGTAAAAATAAATTATTGCAGAAGCACTGACACTCGAATACTAATAATGGCACTGTTTTTTAATGACTGGCACAATCTAAAGAGATACATGCATACAATTGGAGTAATAAATTCAACTAGATTTTAAAATACTACAGCATCACATAAAAGTATGAAAATGTTGCACGAGAATCAGTGGAAACCTAAATATATATAGAAGAGAATGTTTAGCCCCTTTTGATTGTATGATAATCACCTGATGAGGCATTATTTCCTCCGAGCATGAAGACGCTGCCTGTGAACAGGAGCCGGCATGCCTTCATTCCACCTGAAGTAACCTGATGACGTTGGCCTGCGTTGGGATTGTGTGTGTGAGCCAGCGAGGACGGGAGACAGGCCTGTCAGATGGCTCTGTGCTTCGCGTCCTCTGCATGTGGTGTTGGAGCGGAAGATGCGAGTTTCCCTGGAAAGAAAACAGGAATGGCGGGCTAGGGGTGGGGGGGCAGCAAGCTGGAGTCATGTTGTCCATGTCCTCATGTCTTGTCTTCTGTGTCCCCTCGCCAAGATTTCCTTTTATAGAAACTCGCCCGACATCCTCTTGCGTGTTGCATATGCTGTTTTTGTGAATGGTGATATGTGTGTCCATGTGCTTGTTATTAGATTCAGATTCAGATTCAGATTCAGATGCTTTATTGTAATTGTTGTTTCCACAGCAACAAAATTTAAATTTTTGTGCCCCCTCCAGTATCTCAACATCAAAACAAAAGGCAAATAAGTAACATTAAAACAAAATAAATCCAATAAATAAACAAACAATAAATAAACAAACAGACCAGCACGATTTCTGTGCCTAAGGTTTGAGCCTAATAAATAAACCGCCATATCAAGCAGGATTAGCTGAAGTATTTATTCTCAGTTAAAGAGGGGTAAACTTTCTCTTTCATTGGAGATGTAATTTCATTACATCACCTGAGTGTCAATAAGAGGCAGCAGGACTGTGTCAGAAGACAGTAACACTAAACCCATTTCACTTTGGCTTCTGCACTTTTCCCAACCCTGTTCCAAGACATAACTTGGGGCATGTCAGGTACTTGACATTAACTCCTCATGCATGTGGGTTGAGGAGGCCAATGAGAAGTGCCAAATGATTATCCAGCTGTAATGAAAGGTCTCCTCATGGGGTGACTCCTGCAGGTGGGATGACTTCTTCAACAACACCCGTCACTGAGCAAGGTTTATTTGAGTCAATCTGCTTTCATTTGTTGCTAGTGAGCGTGTAACATGAAAGGAGAAATGCCAGTCGGTCTGAAGGCAACATATGCTACACATGCAAACACGAGCACCAAGGAATGGGAGTATGCCAAATTCACATTCCAGCCAAATTCACATCCCAGCCAAATTCACATCCCAGCCAAAATCACATCCCAGCCAACGGCAAGTCACATGTTCTTCAAGCTGAGAATCATGGGAGTGACTAGAAAAACAAAGCCATATATTACTAGTGCACGGTCAACTATTCCATTATGGATCAATTAGAAGTTTTGTAGGATATTAAAGGTTTTAATATTCCCAAGTAATTTCCTAAGTATGAATGTGCTGCTGTAATGTTGCCTAGTTACACATACACATCTCGATTAAAAGGCCTGTGATAACATTTAATTTTCAGCCCAGCTACCTGAGCTTTGTATTAGCTTAGCATTTTAATTTCATGTACTGTACTACCAACAACACACAATGGTAAAGTAAGTAGGAACTCAGGTTCTCTGCACAGAAAACTGGAATCGGACCAACTGACAGAGCTGCTCTGCTTGTCGGACTACAAATATATGTGTGATTTTTCATTTCACTAGAGGGCGAGTGACACAGCAGAACTGCACATAGTCCATTAACCAGTTTTTTTTCCAGTTGTATTAAGGATTATAAATAAAACATAAATTACAGGTATTACTGAGCTCTGGTAGCAGTGATATTGCTCTCATCTATTGTATTTCAATATTATTTAATGAGATTTTAGTATTTCTATAGCTAGAATTACCTCTCTTTATTATGTATTTACACTGATGCTCTGTCCATAATTAAAAAGAAGGTGAAATAAATAACAGATGAAAATTTAACAGTTGAAGTTTGATAATGAGAGAAATAGATACATGACGTAATTATGTTTGGTCAGATTAGTGATTGTCAGGTCACATGTTGTCAGGGTTAAGCACTACACCACCTGTGCTTCAGCCACAGGTAGTGGGATATAAGTTTATATATGCAGTGTTTATGTATTGCAGTTTTCACATTTTTCATTCCCAAGGTAATCCATTGTACTGGAAGCACCTACAGATAAATAAAGAAAGGCCTTTTCCCAGTGGCATTTAAAAGGTGATTGTTCAGAGGCTTCAGGAAGTCCCGTTAGGAGTTCACAGAGGCTTTGGCGGGAAGCAGAGCGTCATTAAAGAATTTCCTCCAGTGTCTGTGGATAAGTGTTCACCATTATCCCAGCCATCTGTTTCTGTCATTCCTTGGCAGTTCCTCCGCTGACAGTTTCAAGACACAAGACTTAAATGTTCTTATAAGATTTACATTTTTCAATTGCTTATGTTAGCCATAAAACTCAATGCCCCGTGAAACTCACTGATGCTTGTAATTTGTTCCAAAATTTGGCCACTCGATCCACACTCATTGCCTGCTGATCCGTTATTCTCTATGGGTGAGCTGCCAAAATCTCACCAGCAAATAATTACAATGGGTGTGATTGTTGTTACATTTGTTGTTTAGTTCTTGTTGTTTTGTGGCAGTAGGTGGCGCTGTCGTCTCATACCTCCAGGGTTGTGGATTTGAAATTCGCCCTTTCTCTTCGTGTGTGGAGCTTGTGTGTTTTCTCTCTGTTTTGTGGGCTTCATTCTGGTTTTCCTGTCTCAGTCCAAAGGCATGCAGTTCAGTAAGCTGTCGTTTCTAGATTGCGCATGGAATGTCTGACCCCTTTGATAGACAGACATCCTGTCCACGGTCTTATGAAATCTATCTGTTATTTCATTCAGGTAATAACTCAAGAAACTCAACTGGCAACTTTTCATTTAGCTGTAAATTTTATTTAGAAATGATACTGTATTCGTATAAAATTACAGTTAAAAAATGAACTAGTTTTACACAATGCAAACATTACAAAAAATATTTATGGTGTAATTTTAACAGAAGGCACGCATTTCTCGCTCTTCCAAAGCAGTGAAGCACAGTGATTTTGGAAGCGGTTCTTCCAATTTACACAAACTTCAAGAGGATCACAAGAAAGGGACACTTGCTTACAATAAGCACACACAACGCACCGGGTGGCGAAGTTCTCTTGGTGAGACTCGGGGGAAATATTTGAGAACACATACGTACAGTCACGTATTCTGAAAATATGCTTAATCACATGCAGCAGATATACAGGCACAGTGTCTACTTGCAGTGAGGCGGCTGATAATCTTCAGTATGCACCATTTCCTGGATGAGCGACACCCATAATTCACTGGGGCTGCTGTGGTTGTAAGCGGTGGCATACTTTCAGAGGGTATCGGTAGTTTTCATTTAAGACATGACGTACATGAATTGCCCAAATTCATCATTTAAGGATTGGCCTGAGTGTGATGTGTTTATTTATATGCACTAGAGACTTAAGACTGCATTCGCATCATGGTAACAGGAACACACCAAATTCTTTCTATCAGTCACAGAATTATGTTAGTACGCAACATATTTATTTGATCAACAATTTTAACTTGGTTGGGCTTAAATATTTTGATTAAACATATTTGTTACATTTATCATATTTATAACAACAAGGGGCTGATGGTTAAAGTGTAAGGTAAAAAAACATTCATCATGCTGCTTTTAAATTTTTTTCCCAGGGAGAAAACAGGAAAATAGCTACAATGTGTTAGACTCGAAAGATAACAGGGCAGGAAGCAGGCTTCCTCACACATATACGCAGGAAGCTGATTCCAGTGTTTTGTTTGTGTTTTTCGGATCAGGCTCCGTGCTGGAGAGGATGGGCCCCGGGGCCTCGCTGTATACAACCAGAATGGCAAAAGCTTCCACATATTGTATCTATGGCTTACACTGCCAAATAGTATAAGAGTATAATATAAAATAAAACTAACAAGAAAATAAACCTAAAAGAATAAAAGAAAATATATAGATCAAAGACAATTTTTCTCCCCCAAAATGTAGACGATATATAAACAAAATGCTGCGCACCACTATTGCAAAGTTTCTTATTCCATTCACTTTATGTATAAAACGATGCTTTGCTGGATCTCCACACACGGAGTAAAGGTTAAAGTTATTCAGACTGTATTTCTGTCCTCAGCAGACCATTTCTTTTCGTCAATGCTTCCTGTGACAGTTATTAAAATCTTGTTTGATGGTCCTCAGAGACAATTTTTTTTGTCCTTCAGAACCAAAGTGTTGATAAGCTTTTTCAAAGAAAGCTGGAATTGACCGCAAATCTTTCAACTCCACTGCGCTCAATGCTTCCTGCTAAGCTCCCATGACTATTGTATGCGCTTCCTGACAAAGCTGTGGTCAACCTGCTCATGACAAACACCAGACAAGCAAATGGCCACTGAGAATGACTTAATATGAGGGTAGAGGCAACATGATTTCATGCAAATTTCTGTATATTTTTTATTTGCTGGAAATGCAGCCTTCCTTTTTAATTACATTTGATTGTGTGTGTATAATTTTGCCACCATTTAGTGTTATAAATAAAAAACAAGATTTAAAAGTTTGTTAAACCCACACAAGATTCACATTTTTTCCGTTTTTTTTCCACCCATAAATTCATGAAAAATCAAAAGGGTTTTTTTTTTTTACAACTAATGACTGATATATCCCATATCTTGCTTATTTTACTGACAGTGAGAATTCAGGACGAACTCCATTGAACAATTCTAGAAATCATTAAATCAAAGAGAATACTGAGAATTAAATTTAAAAAAATGTAAAAAGGTATGGGAGTAAATGAGACCGATAAGTACGGGAGACCCACAGTGATTTTGGGGTCATTCTGCATTTTATCCTGGGAGGCGACTGAAAACTGATTAAAAATGACTTTTTCTTAAAAAAAAGAAAAAAAAAGCCTCACAGTAACTGCTGTAGTCAGTATGTGTATTGATTTTCAGAAGGTTCTATTCCGTACAGCTCGGCCAGTGTCTTGAAGCGCGGACCCCAGTCATTGAGGATGTCGTAGTCCAGGCTGGCGTCGTCAGAGCAGCTCTCCAGCGAGCTGAGGCTCCCGACGAGCGACTCAGGCCCCTCGTACCCGTAAATATGGAGGGTGTCGTAGGGCCCGCCGTCCCGCTCGTGGTCTGCTTCGTCCTTCTTTACCTCGATCATCGTGGCCATGTCCCTCCTGGCCGCCGGCGGTTTGTTGACGGCAGCGTACACGCCGGGAGGCGGAGCCGACATGGCTCCGTCGTTCCGCGCTGAATTCAAGATAGAGACGTCGTAGCCGTTGGTGTCCATCTCGCCGCCGCCTTCCTCGTCGTAGGACACCAGCTGCTCGTGCATCTCCCCGTTCTTGCCCAGGATCACCACGGACTCTTTCTGACATCGTTTTCTCATGACGAAGAGGATCACAATCACTGTGGCAAAAAGGGAGAAACCTTTTATTCCAGCTTTACTTTCCTTAATCAGTTTGGATGAAATAAATGATTTGTTTCTGGAGATAAAAAATGAAAAACATAAATGTATATAAATTTATTTTGTATATTTATATAGTTTCCATTATCTTATCTGCCTCTTGATTTGATTTTTTTTTGATTTGGGGAAAAAATGAATTTTTCTAAATGTAATAAAATTAAAATGTGGAATGTGTGTGAAATTACTATATTTAATAAATAACATATAGAAATCAAGGAACAATTAATATAATGAAATATTGCACAAAAATAAAGTCCAGATTTGGTTTAAAAACGTAGCCAGTTTTTCTGAGACGTTATTGACGTTCCTCACTGCTTCCATGTTTGTGACCCCAATATGTAACATTTTTGTTTCCCAAACACTGGGGGGCATCAAAGGCGCACGGATGCCCTGGCAGATACCAGAACTATAGGGGTCCTTGAACATTTTACATAAAATTGGGTGGGGGGGGGGCATTATATTAACTCTTAAAAAAATAAACAGAAACCAAAAGAAAATCTGTTGATCATGCATCATATTCGTAACGGTATTCCATCCATCCATTTTGCGTAGCTGTTTTTTCTGTACAGTGCCCTGGTGCACCTGGAACCCATCCAGTAAGCACAGCCCATAAGGCAGGGGAGGCCAATCATAGTGACACAAACTAACACATTAGTGCCAATTTAAAGATAATAATTGGGTATGAAAATCGTCTCCTGTTGCTAATTAACATTTCCTTCCATTGGTGACACGTCAGGTTCCCTCCATTTACACAGTGGGATTTTCCTTACGCAGTTCAGAATAATGAGATTGTTCACGGGTACAAAAGCACATCCCTTCCTGAGATCTGAACCAGCAGCTCTCAAGTCTGTGTTCTTCGCCAGCACCCCGCCTGCTATCCCAGTGTCTTGCCGCATATCATTACACCGTTCGTACCTACTGCCATGTACCAGCCGATTGGGATTTTAGAGGAGGAAGACTTAAACACCGACACACAGACAGGGCTGAAGGTGGGGGAAAAAATGTGACAAGAAAGAAAAATGAAATGAAAAACGAGAAGGAACGAGATAAAAGCTTACCGAGAATAGTGAGAATGCAGAGGATGATGGCGATGATCGCGTGGAAGCCGGCGTTGTCCGCGTTAGGAGCGGCTTTGCAGTAGTAGTCCTTCCTGTTGGAGTTGCAGCTACACACAGGGATCTTGATGGTGGTGGTGCTGGTACGGCTGGCCGGGTGGCCCCTGTCCTCCACAGCCACCACCAGATCGTACAGCGGGTCATTCTGGTTGAAGTCTCCATGTCGCACGGTGATGTTGGCAGTGTTGTCTGGGTGGCGGGGAAACGGAGTGCAGAATGAGTGAGCGACTGTTTCATCATCGGCAGTTTAAGGACACTATGAGCAGAAGGTTGTCAGTTCAAATCCCATGGCTGGCTGAGTGATATTACCATTGGGCCTTAATGGGAATTTGTACAATAACAATCCAATCAACCGCCGCAGCAAAAACATGTATATGAATGGGTCGGCACTGTCATATTGTAAGACGCTATGGTTCATTTTGGTTGGATTATAGTTTATAGTCTTGACGAGGGGTAGGAAATCCACAAAGGGCCGGACCTGTATGCAGGTTTTTGGGATAACGATTAGGTCAGCTGTTCAAACCCAGGTGTGAGGATGCTTCAGCCAATCAGTCCTCTAATTGGCAATCTAATTAGGGAGTTGCAGTAAAAACTGGCAAACAAAATGGCCCATTCTGGATAAGATTTCCTGCCCCTGGTGCAGATTTTGGTTGGAAATCGAAATTCATCATATGGTTAAGGAATGTGCCCAAAACTTAAAACCAACAAATTGAAGTATTTCATGCCTTTCATGCCTGAACATACCCTTTTCCATGAACCTTATCCCCAATTAATATGGAAAACAAACACTTAATATTAATGTCATTTTAGTAAAGGTTACATATTAAAACGTAATGGGGTTACCATAACTTTACAGGATGAGACTGTTAACATACCTCTGTTATCGGTGAGTGTGAAGTTGTAACTTGGTTTTGCTAACCGGATAGTGAATATTTCCATATGTTCGTCTCTGTCTGTTGCTTTCACTCTTCCTATTACCTGTGGAGAGGAAGACAGAAATAATCGATCACTGCTGCCAAGCTCTTGGGTTTCCTTAAATATCACAAATATTGTTAATAAGAACTTACTGTTCCGGGTTGGTCGGCCTCGCATGCAAAAATCATCCCTTCCGGCGTTAGCACTGGGTCATTGTCATTGATATCCAGCACAAGAAGGTGTACCAGTGCGTGGGATTTAAGTCCTGTTGAAAAGCAACAAGATGTGTGTTGTTATGTTTGCTGTGTTGGTAACGGGATGTGATCTAAACAAGTCAAGGATGTGTTCTAAACAAGTCAAGGATGTGTTCTAAACAAGTCAAGGATGCGTTCTAAACAAGTCAAGGATGCGTTCTAAACAAGTCAAGGATGTGTTCTAAACAAGTCAAGGATGCGTTCTAAACAGGTCAAGGATGTGTTCTAAACAAGTCAAGGATGTGTTCTAAACAAGTCAAGGATGCGTTCTAAACAAGTCAAGGATGCGTTCTAAACAAGTCAAGGATGCGTTCTAAACAAATCAAGGATGCGTTCTAAACAAGTCAAGGATGTGTTCTAAACAAGTCAAAGATGTGTATATCTCTGAGTATATATTGACAAAGATTACTTTGTGGGGTTCCTGACCATTAGCACGACAATTAATAATAATTTAATAAAATTTATAAAATAAAAATATGGCAAAGTCAGTGTTACCCTTTGCTTATTTAAATTGTCATAATACCTTGTATACTATGGGCAATAAAGTTTATCCTTGCACACAGAAAAATTTGTCATATCCTTTTTCTGATATACCATAGCTGACACGTGTCAGACGGCCAGACACAGCCTGAAAGGGGAAATATTTGGGGTACCACCTCCTGGATTTGCCTCCACAGCAGTAACAGTGAACTCCAGGTGATCAGCAAGCTCTCTGTCCAGGTCTTTTGCTACCGTCATTATACCAGTGGTAGGATCGATGGCAATAGGACAGTTTGGGTCACCTATGTGATATCTGCAGGATATATGATATAACAATTGATTTTTAAAATTCAGTTTGTCTTAGTGCATATTGAAAACATTCTGCTGATGTATTAAATCAATTAATTTTTAAAGGTGTGTCCCAATTTGTAACGCACTTCTGTACGTCTTTGACCAATGAAAAAGTAACACATTTTAATAAACAAAATAGAATGTATGTATGTCATATGTATATTGTCTCATACATTCCATGTTATGTAATTTCATGGTGTTTTCCCTTGTTTTCCTGTTATAGGAAACTGCCAGTTATTGCTGGTCAAAGAAACACAATTTAGTTATAAAAACCCTGAAGAATTTAGAATTTTAGCCAGGTGCCTGTAAAAGGCAGTGGTAATTAACTAGTCGAGAAAAACCGGTTGCTAGGCTAGCTGTAATTGCATTTGAGCGGTCAGTATATGAAATTAAACTTAACTGTCGAACTTTGAAATCACAAGAAAGTGCTACAACCAAATCGGTGCTATAAGAAAACTTGGAATAATGCTTCTCAAAAAAAAAACAAAAAACAAACAGTAGTATAAAAAATTATGGTCAGAATATTGCATGAATTAAAACCCACGTTTAGAACATACCGTATGGCGAAGTTGGCTCTGTCGGGGTCTATGGCTGAAACCTTTCCAATTGGGGTTTTGATGGAACTGTGTTCCTTGATGCTGAAGTTGTAGATTTGCTTGGAGAACAGCGGCGGTTCATCAACGTCGATCACATTGATAATGACATCAGCATTGCGAAGGAGTTTCTCATCTTGGTTGTCAGCTGGTTCTCTGAGGTTACTTTCTTCTACTTTTATTACGAAGGTGTATGTATCTTTTGTTTCATAATCAAGTTCCTGTGGAAATACGGACATTAAACAGGGAGCTTTGAATTACTTCGTCAAAGATGCTGATGTTGTTCAGGACAGATATCATATTTCATAAGCACGCAGACCTGCATCAAAGTGAGGACCCCGTCTTTCATGTGGTCTTTAACTACCCTAAACACCCGATGGAATTCAAGAACGGAGAAGACTGGGTCTTTATTCTGCTCCTCATCTTTATCTTCTAGTTCCATGATTCCAATTTTGGAATTTTGCTTTGCATCTTCTTTGACGTTAAATGAATATTTTCCTGTTGGTTTGAGAGATAATTCCAGAATAAATATCAACATCCAAATACACTTTAAATAATACCAGAATGCAAATAATTTCTTAGTTTGAAAAAGTAAGATAACACAAATTCTTGGGTTTTTTTTCTGGAAGAAGTCTCACTTTTCTTGAAGACCGCCATGTTGTCATTGATATCGAGCACGTTGATTGTCACTGTGGTGGTGTTAATGTTTCCAGAGAACATGCCGGGCATGTCTTTGGCTTGAACAGTGATCTTGTACATGCTCTGTTTTTCACGGTCTAGGTTGTCAGCTGTGGTTCTAATGTCACCTATAGTGGACAAAATCACTTTCATCACTTTCCTGAGGGATCAGCCTATTAACTTGAGTGATACTCCATGGAAAGTATGAATCACATTTAATGGTAATCTGAATAAAATCTCTTGAAACGGAAACTACAGACAAAACTTTACACTTTATATACACACACACACTCACACAC
Source organism: Stomatorhinus walkeri (assembly GCA_026784285.1). NCBI lineage: Eukaryota > Metazoa > Chordata > Actinopteri > Osteoglossiformes > Mormyridae > Stomatorhinus > Stomatorhinus walkeri. The sequence goes on from JAODUD010000008.1 coordinate 17,306,750, forward strand.
ACACATTGCATTATAATTTAATTTAAATGGTAATAAATGAAAAATTGTTTCCTTGATAAACCAATATGTTAACAATATGATTTTTTTTTGTTTTTCCTCATCCATCCACTCATCTATGCATCCATTCATATTCCTACAACTTTTTCATCCCAAATGACTGATTTTAGCACATTATTTCTGTATGAAGATAGTCTCATTTTATTAAATATCTATTTATGTTGTTTTCATTTTGTCTAACCCTACTGACTCTGAGTAAAAATAAAATATGTTAAAATAATTGTTCATATTAGCTGTACATAAGAAGTAGATCTGGTTCATGTCTCACCCCTTTGGTCAATGGTGAATAAATCCGTCCCATTTAATAACTTATATTCAAGCTTTCCATTTGGAGTTGTCGGGTCATCGTAATCAGTGGCAGTCACTGTCATCACCAGGGTTCCTGTACAAAAAAATGAATCTGGTTCTCTGATCTCTAAATTTCGGTATGTAATTCATTGAATTATACAGAACACCAATGGTGTGAAACAAGCTTTCAAAGTCTCCTTTACCTTTTGGAGATCTCTCCTCAAATGATCCTTTGAAGCCTTTTAGAAACACTGGATTGTTGTCATTTAAGTCGGAGACATTGATTTCAAATTCTTCCTCATTATCCACTTGCCGATTGGTTCTGGTATCAATAAGTCTGGCTTTGAGTCTATACGAACTTTTTTTCTCACGATCAAGCTTCTCCTGGGCGTATACATCTCCAGATGCATCAACCGTAAAGATTCTGCCCGCACCATCTCCTTCAATTTTATATATTGTGTGGATATTAGATTTATTTGAATGTAGCTGAAAAACAAAGTTAAATTTTTATAGTGCCAAAAGAATTATTGCCCATAAAAATGGTATAATAGTATAATAGTTGAAGAGCATTTATTGCCTTGCATATGATTTTACTGGTACCTAAATATTATATTGGTAGTAAATGTTATGTGGGTAGTATAAAATGGTGAAACAGTTTATTGGTGGTTATTGAAGGATGAATGTCAAATATAACATTTAAAATATACTGTGTTTGTTGTTTATGCAGTAAACAATTATAATGGATAAATATATCCAGGTGATTGTGGTGTTTACCTTCATAACGCGGTGGGGGGGGTCTCTTTCCTCCAGCACATAGAAAGACTTCCACTCCCAGTGTCGCTTATGTCTCTGCAGTGACAAGGAGGAAGGCTGACTCTTGGCGCCAGGAGAGGCCAGGCTGAGTGTCAGTCCAGAGAGCAGCAGCCATGACATTGGCAGCATTATCAGGCCCCGGGCAGATGGTCCCATGTGGTGTGAAGGCTTCTGTAGGGGGAAGCGGACATGGAACCATCAGGAATTCCCACACACGGCAGAAGCATCATTGTGGGTGGGGTCTAAAATAAACACTCTCTCTGTGGTCGGTCAGACCTTAAAATACTAGAACACAGGGAAAACAGGGCTGTTTCAACGCAGTCTGAGATATATCCATGGGTCGAAATCAGCTCACTCACGCAGCTGAAGTGATTCATTTAGACAAAGGGTGAAGACAAACAAGTCAGCACTAGCTTGCTAGCTAATAAAAAAATGGCATGCTGGACTATGTGTTTCAATGAACTAGCCTAGTTCCATCCCTGGGCATCACGCCTACGCATCTCCTCATACCTGGACCCTATCCTGGGACAGCTTCTACAATTTTCGTAATTACAGGAATGGAGAGTAGCTGTAGAATAATACCCTGTGTACCATGTACATTTCACCTCCCAGTTTTAGAAGCCTTCAGTCCTAAGGTTCTCATTTAAATGCCTTTAATGCCCCTTTCAGAGCTAACAAAACCACCGTATTATATTTTGACTAGTCTGTTGTTTTATGGGTGGGGATGGAGAATGCATGCCGTTTTAACATACTGTTAACACTGGCAGCTGGCCCACTTTGGATCAGGTCAAAGCCTTCAAATACGGCATCCACTGACCAACGGAAAGTGGAATCATGGAAAATAATTCAAGTAATTCTCCCACAATTGAGCAATACTGCCCTCAACAGGCCAGCCCACTTATCACTCTGTTCAGTATTGTTAGTAATATAGTGGTACCTCAGTTCTCAAACTCATTAGAACTCGAAGTCGAACCAACCAGTTCAAAGAAAAAATGACCTAGAACTCGATCTGAATCTCAGAAGTCAAACCATGGACACCGACCTAAGATAACTTGTACATGCGAGGAAATGAGTCATGTGGCACGTCTCTCAGCGGAAACAAAGGGTAACGCAATCAGTCTCAGTCTCCCATTCGCTGTGATAGCATCGTGCATGTTTACACTAGCTGAATACATATATTTAGACAGTAAAAATACACTTAGGTAATGATAGACAGTAACAGTAATTATTATTATATAATAAAATGCATTTAAAAATAAAGATTTCTTATTAATTATTTTTATATTAATAATAAACCATGAATTCATTTAATTATAATAATATTGTCATGCCGAGGGGGGACCAACCGGAAACAAAGGGACAGACATCAGGGTATCGGAGAATATGGGGTTTAATTATAAGTAAGGCAGGCGAAACACAGACGGACAATACAATGACTGTGGAAACAAACTGAAACGCGGACTAAATACAGAGGACTAATGACAACATCCAGAAAAAGCTGATCACATGGGGATACCACACGGGGTTAACGAGGGGGCATGACACACAGAAGGAGCGGATGATCGGGGCAGGACACATTGTTTGGATACATTTATTTTCTTACTTTACAAATTACTGTTTTGATAAATGTGCTTAGATGTGCTTAGTACGGTATATGCTCTTCTTATTTTATCTGGTTCATTTTGTGTTTAAATGCTTAAATGCTTAAAAACATATTTAGGTGTAATTTTTTGGGGTTGGGAACCAATGAATTGGTTTTCCATTATTTCTTATGGGGAAAATTCGATCAGAACTTGAACTTTTTAGGATTGGATCCGGAGTTCTGAATGGATTAAGTTCGAGTTCTGAGGTACCACTGTGTTCTGAGGCCTTCACAGTGAGCTGAAAAGCTCCACATTTAACTACAGTTTTATTACAGTAATTTCTGATATAATTTTGATTTCCAGACAGAATCACAAGATAGATAGATATTATGTGGTGCAACACATTGCGATTGACCTCTGATTGATCATTTTACTTTATTTTTATTGGATTTATCATAGTTTGCAAGAACAAGGTTTATTTATAAATTATTTTAACATATGGCTTTCTGTGGAAAATAATAATATTTGTTATGTATTGTATATTTCGTAAAACAAGTTCATTATTTTGTAACATTTTCTAAATGCCTATTACAAACACTTAAACAAATACTTAAGTATAAATTATTGAATATTTACATGCACATATTTATCATTTACAAATTTCCAGTCAGAAATAATGGCTACAAGTACAGTATGCTCTAAGACAGTAGTACTTTTAATGACAGAAAAATTCCAAGCTGTTATAATAATACAATGATTATGATTTTCCTCTAGCTGCTTTCCCATTTTGAAAAGGATTCTAAAGTTAGATGGATTATAATGAATAAAGATTTCCCAGGTTGTCTTGCGTTTAAAGATCGCAACATGCTTTAGGTATTAATATTTACAAATAAAAATTGGAATTCCTCTAATTCTTCTAATTACAAAGGAAAAGAAAAATTGTGAAAATACTGTAGTTGGATAGAATTATAGTAGTTATCACATTATACCTACACTGCTTGGCCAAAAAAATCACTGTTTGAATTTAAATCAGTAAGTACTTAAGAGCCAATGATTGGACCATTATTACAAATCTTATAACGTTATGCAGCAATGAAGTGAATTCAGTTGAGTACCTGATTCTACTGAATGGCCAGGTTATCCAATCAATCAATTTATTTCTTTCGTAATGGCATGGGCATATTCCAGGATGATAATGGCAAGATTCATTGGGCTTGAAAGAGTGGTTCAGGGAGCATGAGGAATCATTTTCACAAATTAATTAACCACCACAAAGTCTTCACTGTAACTCCTTTGAAAATCTTTGAGATATGCCGAAGAAAATTTTACAGAGTGGTTCAACTCACCTATCACCAATAAAGGATCTTGTTGAGACTTTAATGTAAATCTGGATGAAGAGATTTGTTGAGATGTTGCGCAAGCACGTGGAAACACTAAAGTGACTAATGTGGACGATAATCAAAACTTTTCTGTTTTGACCTGGCAGAGTAGACGATATAATTTTTTATGCAAAACCACCCATCCATCCATCCATCCATCCATCCATCCATCCATCCATCCATCCATCCATCCATCTATCCACCCATCCATCTATCCATCCATCCATCCATCCATCCATACATCTATCCACCCATCCATCTATCCATCCATCTATCCATCCATCCATCCATCCATCTTCCAACTGCTTATTTCGGTCAGTCTGGTTGCTGGTATATATAACCATTAAGGTGCAGGACAAGGTAGACCTGAAATAGGATGCCAATCCATCACACAGCATTTATGCACACAAGTGCAAATTAGAGACATTTCAATCATACTAAACATCTCTGGACTGTGAAAGGAACCTGGATTAACAGGAAAACCCACAGGAACACAGAGAGACCGTATAAACCCCACATATGGGACCAGTATTAGTTTGTGAGAGAAACCCAGGGGGGTCATGGTGCAGAGGTTACCCAAAGCAGATCCACAGTACACATGGGGGCCAGTCAGTGGGTTATGATGCTGTTTCTGTGACTGGATGGTTGCTGGTTCAATTCCCAGGGTCAGCAGAGTGCTTTTGCCGTTAGGCTCATCAGCATGGCCCTTAGCTCTTTGCTCCTGGGACTGTGCGACCCTGCTTTCTCAAAAAATGACTTGTCTCTGTGGATATTGCTCAATTATACCCCAACCATGAAGTTCTGAGGCCCCAATGCAAACCACCGAGCCTCTACAACACACTCAGCTACAGCGTCAGCATTATACATTCAAAATGACTTAAGTTACTTACTTTTTCTATTAATTTTCACCCGTATAGCATGATGTTTAACGGGGACACCTTATCAGCCAAAGGAAGTGGAAGCACAATACTACTGGGAAATAACCGGTCATTCATGCAAGGTTGCCATTATGCTAATTTGTCTGTTATACCACACCCTTCCTACCATTGAATCTCACCCACCGTTCTGCCTTCTGCCACAAGAAGGAAGGAATCCATCTTGTAAAAATAGCATCTTATCTACCCAACTAAGGACAATAAACAAGTTTTGAAAATAAAAAACCTGCAATTTTTAATAAGCATATCTCTTTGCATTCACTTGATGGGGGGGGGGGGGGGTTAATAAATAAACCAAAAACGCACAAAAAAACATAA